>ML779140.1:907657-942440 GCA_009831015.1 Picea engelmannii
GGATCATGATGATAGGGGGAGCATGAGTGTTGCCATCAATGACAAAGGGGGAGATTGTTGGAAGATTGGTTGTTGTCATTGATGTCAACCCTAGTCATGGGTTTTGGACCGCAAGATTGATAAAGGCATTTGGACATGAAGGAAAATGCACATGAATATACAACACCCATGAATGGATAGTATACATCATGTTGTTTCCGGTGGTATGTGGCACGCCACGTGGATCCTCATGGTTGAGGAGAAATGAATTTTTGAAGATGAAAAAGTGAATTGAAGAAAGAAGTACATGTAGGCCCTGAAGATAATTAAAGAAAAGAATTACAAAATAAGAAAGTGTCAGGTCTCCCCTAATGAAGTGACATAAATGGTATAAATAAACATCATTATACATTCATTTTTATGGAAGTCGAATTTCAGAGGAAATAAGAAGTAAAGAAGGCTGGATTTCAAGGGAGGATGAAGTCTTTTGGTGTTGTGTTCTAAGGTATGTTATTTTCAGGTCATCTTACCATTTTTTCTATAATTTTTTTTCTAGAACGATTCAGATGGTGAAATCACTATGGTATTTAGAATACATATCAAGGTACCTTTGGTAAAATGTTCATCTCTTGATTCACTATAATTATGAAGATACACTCTGTGGAAGATAGGGTTTGTGACCAGTCCTGAAGCTAGTCAATAAACAGGTGTTCCGGGTAAAACAGTCCTAACGTCTTCATCAAGAATCGAAATGAAGTGGGACAAATTGCATTGGAAATATTACAGACTTTAGTTTCTTGTGTGAAAATCTCATAATCGGATGTTAATTATTGAGCGTGGGGCATTTTGTGCAAGTTCACTCTCTTGAATAGACCAGAATTGAATAAAGTCTACCATTCTTTCTATAACCTCTTTTTGGGGAGGATTCAAGGAGTGAAAATTGGAGGAGTTTTAGAGAATACATTGAGTAATATTATCTATAGGATCATAGTACTCCAAGAATTGAAGAGTTGTAGAAATTGAAGAAGTCTCAGGAAGCATTATCAGGTTCTATGTGATGATTGGTTGATGGTGATGATTTAATCTAAAGTTTTATTATCTCTCATATATTCTTGGGCGGAAGGAAGGGGGAAGGATGGAGATTTCAAATCTCTCTTGATATTGGAGGATTTCATATTCCTCTTAGACATTTATCCCTCACTTTACATTTGGAAGCTGTAGCTACCTTTGGAAGTCATTACTTCCCTTGAACAATAACTATTGATTATTTCTCATATATTGTGCATGGTGTATTATGGTGTATTGGTGTAACTCTTATACTATTGTTCATTTCTCATTGGATATAGTTGAATGGTTTAAGTATAAGTTGAAAAAGGTTTTAAAATGTACTTGATACTGATTCACCCCCCTCTCAGTATCAACACATCCATCAAATTTTGGGATATCAGATGTCAACTTGGTAAGCATGACTAACCAAGTTGGATCATAGAGGATAGGGTTGTTGATGAGATTCACTAGATTTATAATATTAAAACTAGCCATGAGAGGTATGTTCTCTCTAGCCATATTGGATGAACTGGTAGTTGATGAGCTAGAAACTGAAGAGATCAAAATAGAAAACCTAGATGAGAATGAGATTGACAAAAATGAGCTTAAAGTGGAGGAGATAATATTTGAGCTTAGAGAAGATACATTACACCTTGATGGAGAGACAGAAAGAGTGGGGAGCACTCCTATTAAAGGAGGGAGGTTACAAAACCTAAGAGAATTCCTAGGAAACTAAGCATTCACTATATTGTTTGGTTTTTTAATATTGTTAGTTTGCAAGGTGGTGAGTAAAAATAAAGGTACTAAATGTGAAAGTATTATCACAGTGATATATCCAATTGAAGTATGTGCAAAGGTGGTGCAATAAGTGGTTTGTACGTGTGTTTCAATTGGTGAAAAGTGTATGAAGATAGATGAGGTTCTCCAATTGATGATACCAAATAAAAGGATATTCCAAAGACCCTAACAATAGTCACATAGTTCACAAATTGTAATTGGAACTTCCAATTGTTTGAACAGATGGTGATGAAATCCACCAAAGGACACAAGTGATGGTGTGATGGAAATAGTTATAGTGACACATCCTTGGGGTAAATGTCAAAAGGGGAAATAACTATATGTCTTATGGGTTCTCTCAATCCCATGAAAGCCACCCAATGCTAAGCCTATGACTGGAAACTAGGATTCCTCTTTAGAAATCATAGGTAAGGGGTTATCGGCTTGAAACGAACAAGGGGTAGCATGTAACTTGAAAGAGAAGGGTGGTCCAACTAGTCTTTACTTAAGCATTGACACTCAAAAGAGAGATCATATCCCATGCTAGAAAACAAACATGCTAGAAACATTTTAAAGAACCTTAGAAAAACAACTATGTTTCAATGAAAAAAAATTATGGAAAATTATTTGGACACTTATCTCCATGATATTAAACTAGACTATAAATTCTCTTGTCATTGAGGGGGGATTTAGTACGTTGGATTTAATTTTATCTCATTTTTATAAGGTTGGATTTGGCATCATGAGACAAACTAGACTGCAATTTTGCTTGTCCTTGAGGAAGGATTTAGTAGGTTAGATTTAATTTTCTTTCATTTTTAGAATGTTGGGCTTGGAATTATTGAGTGCCAAAGGAGGTATTTTAATACCCTAATTATTTTAAATTACCCAGATCAATTTAGAAGAACAAGATGAAGAACATACTTTGATTAGGGATAGGTTTTAAGTATTTCAATGCACACACATGTGTGGTGATAAATACAAAATGACAATACAAAAGAAAAACAATAAAGAATAGTTGAAAACAATAAAGAAACTTGAAAGCAATAATAATTGAAATGAAGGATTTATTTCTTTATCTATGATGTTCTCTAAACTTTAAGCATTTAAAATTATAGAAACAACATAATTAAAAGGCAGTCGATATTCATGCAAAAAATGAAACTACCTATAAAACCTCACAAAAAAGTAATATTTTAATGAAGAACCAAATTTTAAGGTGTCGTGTGGGTCACAATTTTGATATTGGCATGAGTATGAGAATCACATGAGTAACATAACTAAATGATCGTGTGAGTCACACTAAATGATAATGTATACTATGATTGTGAATTTGTCACATAGTCTTTGAGTGGTACAACTTGTGTGAATGACACTGGTATCAAAGGAAAATTGGTGCAAACAATGCAAGAAAAGAGGTCATCGAGGTGTGACATGTTGATAATTTTAAAGATTCAAATTTTTGAAAACCAAGGCCCTTCTAAATAATGGATAGGATTTAAACAAAATCCAAACTAATCTGGTAAACTACTAAATATTAGATAACAACCATAATATAAATGGGAGTTGGATTAGTGGATCAAACGCCTTAGTATATTCTCCATTTTTCTAATGGGGTTTTCATGCACGGGAATACCGAAATTAGTTGATTTTATTCCAATGAACAAGGTAATAACAAATAAACTATATTATCCAAGGAGAGTTTCGAAACAACTAGGCTTCGATATTATCCATAAGAGGTTCCTTTATCCTCCATTAGGGATCAATCTCAATATCTGAATATGAACATGCAATACTTCCCCTTCTGGATGGTCACTTTGGAGTGGAAAATGGGTAGCATAAAGGTAAAAAAACTCAATGAGTAGTCTATGGAGGTAATTTAGTTCTCATCCTTTGGCTTCAATCCATTGGCATAATATTATTCTCAGTTCTTCCTATCAAATATATGGCCATGGCTTTTATTTTATATACCAAATTGAAGTTTTAAGTTGAACTGGTTCCAATGGGAATGCCCATACTTCAGGTATGGATACCCATGTGCCTGATTCGACAAAAAGGAGGGCCAAATTCCTAAATGTTGATGAGATGGGAGGTATAGATAGGTATGTTTTCAACAACCCATAATTTCCACGTGTCCTTTAGCATTTATGGGACATGAAAATATTTTATTTACAAATTTATATGGGTCATGCTAGGATCAAGTATTTTTAGGTGTGATGGAAAGAGTATAGAGGGACAACCTGAACAAACTTGTAAATGGTCAAATAGATATTTGGCTATGTTTGATGGTGTTTAAATGGCCTGTAAATCATGATTTTGATTGTATTATGTGATATACACATTGATTTGTGATGTTTCATGGTATGAAAACTTAATTTGAGCAATATTAAGGTAATAAATATTAGACTCAACTAGGGAGCTACCAAGACTATTGTTAGATATATGTCACCCCAAGCATGTCGCTAAGGAGGAGGAACCAACTTAGGACTACACTCATCATTTTCTACAATATGAGGAGTACGGTTGAATTCCCAACTAGTAACAACATTAGGAACGTTGGATTTTTCAATAATATCAGTATTGTTTAAGTGAGTTGGAGGATTGGGATCGAAAGCAAGAAGAGGTTGATAAAATTCTAGGTGATTACCAAGGTACAAGGGGCCAATTTAAGTTAATTGATAAAATTATCAGTGTGAGCATCTAAGTGAATAGAGAGTCTGAATTTGTTTTTATCCCTCTCTCTCCAAACATTTCCTTCTCGACCAAAGCCTCTTTTGCCTCAATATGGGCCATGTTTTTGTTGATGCTTGAATTTGTCAAGACCAAAATGGAAACCTCACAAGGATATGAATCCTCCTGTGTTTTTAAAGAGGTGGTACTTATCTTGGGCTAAAAGATATATCAGTGATATCTTGGATTAGGAGAATGTTAAGGAAACAAACCCTAGATCTTCATTGCTTGAAATTATGAAATGATATGTTTCTTCAATAACCTAATATGATATTTGTATGCAACAAGAAGTCTTTAAACATTTGTAAATATTGAAGGAGGGCTTCAACATTATAATTTCTTTATGATAAACATCACATACACAATCTTCTTAATCATATATAAATATATCCATGTCTTCTTCACGAAAAATAGGAGAGAACAATTTGATCATCTCAAATAATTTTAAAAGAGTAATGTTATCAAGATCAAAAGAGAATTTTATAGGTCAATCCCAAATACCTCATACTTAAGACTCAAAGTTACAAGATCAAAATCAACCCCAAAGCAATTATTTGTGGAGTTTATTCATGAAAAATGTTCTTTATTACAAAATCTTTGAAAATCATGTATATGGTTGTAAATAATCCATGATCATTTAAGAGAAATATTTTGGAAGAACACAAGAACACTCAAGAACTCATCCTTGTTCCCAATTCAGAGACTCAAGCATAAAGCTATGAGAAATGGTGTAGAAGAATAGAAAGAGTGGAGAAGATGGAGATCTCTTTTATTTGATCAAAAGCTTTCTTTGTATTCATGACTGCAAATATTTCTTCCTCTAATCTTCTACCCTGCCCCTCTAATAATTCTTAATATTCGAAGCTTGATGAATCCTCTCTTCTCTTTTTAATATGAGATTTTCTAATTGCTTGAGTAGTTAGGGTTTCTTCTCTCTTGAATTTCCTGTACAAATTTCTTCTTGAAACATTACCTTTAATTAATACCTCATTAGTTACTCATTAAAGAACTCACATAATTAATATTCTCATATTGAAAATGGGTCCCTTTTTTTTCTAATAAAAGTCTATAAATAAACTTTTATTTTCACAATTTAATTAATTTCCCATATAAATAGGATGACTGTGTTTTAATTTTATGGGAATGATAATCAACTTTGTATCCATGGAAATCACTTTTTATGCGATCTTCATTTTCATATCTTTCCAACGATATAAGGTTTGCACAAATCCATCGCCCAAATCTCCAGATATGAGCTCATGAGCTCAGTTGTCACGCAGGCCCATTAAAAATGAAGTTGAATGATATTTTAATTTTTAGGAAAAATTAATCACTTTTCAACACTTTAAACCTGTACCATCATCTTCTACGTCAAAATAAATTTTTGACGGTATAAATTTTGCGCGGTTTTGACACCTGGAGATCAAGTTATGGCCTCTGGAAGATTAACACTCAGTGACTATCGATCAAAATTGATGGGAAAATGTGGGCCCTTGGATGAAATTCTTCATTTTATTCATGAAATTAGAATTTTGGACATCAATCCTCATCCCAAATGCATTTGGATGTTTGAATATTCGACATTTATAATACTAAGTGGGTAATACACTTAGTAAGAAACAAAGAGAGATTGTGGAGAGCCATGGGACAAGCCCTTAGAAAATTTTTGAATAAAATAATAATTTTGCATGCTAAGTCAACCAATCAGCCTCCACCTCGTTCCAAGTCACTTATGAATCATCCATTCATGCATTTCCATGTGTCATCTCATGATAGGCTAGTAATATCGACGTGTAACCAATAAAAATGCTATGTGTCGCCATTGGTAAGCTACCATGTGGAACCATCCATTAACTGTCGTGTGTCAAGGAGTGATTGGTTGAAATGTGGAAAGTTATTATTGGATGGTGGTGTAATGGAGGAAACTTAAGGTAAAATGTTAATTAGAGGAGAATGGACGAGAGGATAAGTGAGGGAATAAGGTCATGGTGGGTTGGCAGAGGTGAAAGAGGAGAGGTGAATGAGCCCGTGAGTAGGCCAACCTGCAAACCCGACAAACTCATAAAATATTCTAAGTGTTAAAGTATTGAGTGAGAAAGGGGTAAGGGGAGAAATGTAGGCGTCAAAGGTAGACAGTGTAATATGTAGATAGTGGGTTACCAAGTGAGGGACTGTGAGGAGGTGGCGGAATGTATTAGTGTTCCAACCCACGAACCCGATGAGGAAATGAGGGAAGAGTCCCAAAACAAAAAAATACTAAGTGTAGAGACTAGTGGAGCATATGGAAGAAGAGTGAGGTAAAATATGGAGAGAGATATGTTGAGTGAAAATTCTAAGTGTTGAGTATGAAAAAGAGAGGAGAAGAGTTTGGAAATGAGACTAAGTATGAAAGAGGTAGTAGGAGTAGAAAGGAAAAGAGAAAAATGGTTAAGTATGGAAAGGAGAGGAGAACATGACACTTAGAAAATTCTTCATATTTCTTCTTGTGATATCTCCATTGGACTTCTGGACAAATTTATGCATATCTCAATCATAGAAACTCGAATTTTGATTCCATGAAATTCATGGAAAAGATGATACCGAGGGATATGTGATGAACTTATAATAATTCCAAAATTTTCCTCTTTTGATGTCAAAATATTTTATCATTCCAAGAGTGGGAACATATAGGTTACCAAATTTTGGTCAACAATTTTATACCTCTCTAAAAGCTTATCTAGGGAAGGTAAAAGAAGTCAAATCAAGTGTTCACCATTGGTTTCACTTTCCTTTGCCATAATTGATTGATATTATTGATCATTTCTCTATAATCAATCAAAATTAATGATCACAAATGGCCTCAAATAACATGATTAAGGGACATTCATATTTTTTAATTAAATATCCCTATTGAACACTTAATATACCACCATACAAACTAGACTTGAATCAACAATACTTTCCAAAGTACTCTAATACTTTATGTATATTATCAACAATTATTTCTAGTTAAACCAACATGCAATAACATATCTTTGTGAAAAGATAGGAAGATTATGAATGGTCCAAGGAACATAACCATTCAAGTATACAAAGAAGGAGGAAGAAATATAAAGACTAGGAGATACTTTGAGTGTATTTAGGAGACTGGTTGGGTGAAATAGATTCATTACATTGAGTTTATTGACTATGTAGAACGAGAAGGAAAAACTATTCTAAAACTAATATCACGGAAATCAATAGTTTATTAGGTTACTTGGTCTCTTTAATAGTATGATTATCACTTTTTAAATTTCCTTGGTTGTGAAAGGAAAATTCGGAGGTAACCACAAAACAACTTGAATATTGTAAGCTATCCCTTCAAATACAGAGAGGGATCTCTCTATTATAACTCAATCAATAACTGACTGGTTATCTAATCAAGAACAATGGCTAGAAATTCAGTTAAGTGAGGATTTTAAAATAATTGTGGTAGGGTAGAGAAGAGGACCATTGGGCATGGAGTCATAATAAGGAGATGTCAATAAAAGGTTTCCAAGACTGGTTAAATATGAATAAGTGCACTCAAAGGAAATATAATTGGCTATCTATCAGACATTAAATATTTTAGTATGGTGGTGGTGGAAAATAGAAATACAAATCAATTATAGTAAAGAATCTAGCATATGATGAATTTTACTATAATATCATAAGACTGGTGCAAAATATGTATGCATAGATATAGAGCATAAACATATGAATTTCATATCATAATGCTCATTCAAATATAGAAGAAAAACATATCATGATTAAAAAAGAAAATAAAAACATTCACTAGAAAAACAGACTGAAGATAACCATCACATGAATCTTTGAAGCAACAAATCCTTGTACTTCTGCTGGAAACTTGTATTAAAGTCCAAAAAAACATATACAATAGACAAGAAGTATTTTCTCTCAAGACCCGAACCCCTTCACCTTCTTTTCTTTCATCATATATAGAATAATATTACATTCTAGCTCAAGAGACTCAAAATCTTTAGGTTTTCCAAATTTATAAGGAGTTACAACAAACCGATAACGACCTTTAAACAAACTGCTAGATTTTAGGGTTCATTTTTTTTACTTAACTAATATCTACAAATATTATCTAAACTATATGATTCGAGGGGAAACTACTTGATTCTTATATTCCATGTGATCATTTGACTCGTCTAATTTAGCTGGGAGTTGAAAAGTCTTGATCTTGAGATGTCTGTGTGGTTTCATAGCGACCATGTGAAACTCTTTGTGAAATCTTAGTTTCCATCAATTTCACAGGGTAAGCAACTTCGCTGCAAAATGTATGTTTTTCACTATTGATGTTATTAAATTGATCCAAACTGATATTACTTGAGGTCATCTCTTTGTACTTATCTTGAAAACATTCCCATGTATCACTTCAGTGTAGTAGTAGTCAAAATCTCTTGCAAAAGTAAGATCAAACTATCTTGTTTAGACAACCTAAATGTTCTAGACACTAAAACAAGTTTCCAGTTCATTCATTGCAAGTACATAACCATCATATAATAGACAAGAGCTTCCTTCCTTTCTAATTTCATACAACATATGAAATGAAGAGTCTTATAATCATAATTTCAAACACATACATTTTAGGTTTCCTTATAAGTCTGTAACTAATCTTCTCAACCATTACATCTATGACTTCCTATGTATCTTCTGACCTTATAACTACTTCAAAAATTACTGTTAATTAGGCTACATGTATGTAATCATGATTGGGAAAAAAATGAAGTTTCATGGTTTCACCTTCATCCATCATCTTCAAAACTTGAGCAAACCTAAAAAAGTAAAAACATGATGTCTCTTGAGTATACCTAAATCATTCTACTGCCACTTGAGCCAACAAATCAAGATTATTCTATGCAGTTTCTTCTTTATTTGATCTATTATTTTCCTATAATTCTCTATTCAGTCTGTATAAGTTTTAAACTTGTTTGTGTAGGGGAAAGGACCTCTTAACCATCTTCTTGTTGTTTTCCAAAGCTCCTTTACATGAGTCCAAGTGTTTTGTTATCTTTATTTTCATTTTTTTGTTTTCTTCCCTTAGTTGTACAATCACATCCCAGGCTTCCTTTAGTTTTTTCCTGAGCCTTTTAACTGTCATGTTATTTTCTTTTGAAGGGGACTGAGCTTCAACAACTTCAATTTCTTTTATACGCTTCTCTGATGGTTCTTTACCCTCCTCCCTTTTCCTTTTTGAACTACCAAAAGTTGTTTAAACTGGTTTTTTACCTGAGGGAGGGGTATTCTTCTTAGATTGTGGAGTACTAATGTTTTCTACACTAAACCCTCCTAAAGAAAATAATGAATCCCAGTCTCCATTTGTCTTTCTTAACTCTTCAAGAACTAAAATTTTAATAAGGCCAAAATGAAAAAGACAGTGTTCAACTTGCTTGGATTTGAGTTGGACCTTATCAGACATATTACCCATACTTATATAGAGATGGAATGGAAAATTGAGAGCCTTATTACTAGTGAAGTGCATGAGAATCCTGATGTGATATAGGTAAACCATGTTGAAACACCCTTCACAGGTGAAATATCTCTGAATCACACGCAAAAGTGTGTCATGATGCTCCAACATATGACTCCTTGGTACTCCTGATGACAAATTATGATTATGATACTATGGCTTGAAATAGTCATTGCAAAATGAAGAGTCTATATCTATCCCTTTGAACCACTTTTCACCTAGCATGGGCATTTATGTGGTTGCTGCAATAATTTTATCTGTAACCTGAAACTCCAATGGCCCAATCCTTTTTTTAATTCCATCAAAATGCACGGTTAACTCTTTGGATACCTCCATGTAACCTCTGTGCAACTTATCATATAAAGTGAGACAACCAACCCTCTAAAATGACTCCTTGAAAGAAAGGGATAACTTCAACAGCTACAAACCCTGAGGTTTAAACCTCATTATCTCTCCTCCCTTATTGATCTTCTTCTTCTGCTTATCAGGCTCCATATTTATTGGAAAATGCAAAGTGACAATGGCGTACTTATGCAACATGCGGCGTGGAAAGGAACAAATTTTTGGTAGCAAACATAAAATTTGGCAGTGAGTAGGGTTTTGATAATTTAAAAATTGAAATAACTTAACGCATGAATTTTAAAAGCTGACTCATAAATAGATGAATTTTCCACAGGGACAACACTGAATCCCAAGCTTGAAACCCATGATTTCTTACCATTATGGAGATAAGGCAATTCTTCAGCGATTTGACAGTTGATAGTTTGGCACTGCAAAATGCTAGGATCTTTTGCAACGAGATTTAAACTGGTTGGTTGAAATTCATAAAGGTACAATTTTGATTTGAAGGCCTAAGTAATCCTTTATACATGTCATAGAATTCCCTCATGACTCTTTAAAATACATGATGTAGTAACTTTAGACTCACCCTTCCAAATGACGACAAAGGACTGTGGGATGACAATGTGACAAATCTGACTTGACCTTGAACAAGACTAACCACTCACTTATGACTTAAGATACTGCTCACATTCCCTTAGAAATGACCTAATTAAACCCAAACTTGACTCATAAATGAGTGAAACCAAAAAAAAATTCATAAAACACTAACCCTAGGAACTTGACACATGGTCTTTAAAGACCAAGGCATGACCACAAGACTAAAAAATAAACAAAACAAGATGTCTTGACATTTGTACACTTATACACACTAACAAATACCATGCCCAAAATGGAGAGATATGACTAGGATTGAGCATAAATTAACTAAATAATTGAGGCCATCTATATATTGAATATAGTTGGCTCATCATAATTTGACTTGTATAGACATAAAGAGAGTGATAAACTATTCCCATTAATATTTTCTAATGAACATGATGTAATATAATGTTAGTTGCCTAGGGAGGATAATTAATGTAATGTGGTCATACTCATTGAATAAGGTCCACTAGGTAGGTGGTGAGTAATAAATGTAATAATGAAATGGTATTCTATAAGGCCCATAGGAATATTCATCATAGAGCATATGTACACATGCATATCATTGTAATGAGCATATTGGATATTGTATTATAAAAAGCATGTCTTGTGGAGTGGTTCCTTCCAAAAAGAGTAATTGATGGTGTTACCCTATCTTAAGTGTTTCTCTACAATATTTTATTTTTAAACCATAGACCTATGGCTTCGATACCAATACATCCATAAGTGGTTGGGCCCATGGCCCATTCATCTTTCCAACACATATATTCATTGTATAATTAAAGTGTAAAGTCTTTTCATTTACAATGAAGTTGAGATCAAACATCACAAGATAGATTCATAACCACAAATGAATGTCTCTAGTTACAATGCTCATTTTACTTTCCTGTAATTCCAAGATCTATGACAAACTATGAACAAATCCACACTAAAATTTCGTCATACCATATAAAAAAGATACTTTAAATTACACTCTCTATAATTTTACTAAAATATTCAACCCAACAATCTTAATAACAACATGTATGCCCACTCCTTACATTATCAAGTAGTATACAAGATGCAACAAGCATTGTTCTTGTTAAATACTATCACCATAGATAGGAGGAATTGATTATATATTTATAACTATACATGGGACATATGAAGAGGTTATCATGTAATTACCCAAACACACTATCTTGAGGGTGATAGGTTATAGGTAGATATGAATTCTCATATGATTGAACAAGTCAAAGGGTGTTGTAGAGTCCACTACACATTGTTGGTGCACATGTGGTTTAAACATAACATCATTCAACACTCCCTATCAATCCCACAATGTAATAAGAGGAGTTTATAATGTATAGAGGTGATTTTAATATAATCTAAACAAACCCATCATGATTTTGTAGTTATAGAGTGAACAAATCAAAGGGGAACTTTAGAGGGTATTCCCCTTGCTATGTACATATCATGTGATGCAATCCAGGATTATTGCAGTCCATAGGAAGGTAAATGTTGGCACATGGGTAGACCCAGGGTTTAGTTCCAGGAGCGCACCAACAAGCCCTAGCTACTAGCTCTTTCGACAGCACCTGCGAAGCCGATGCAGTCTCACCTGAAGCAGCTATGAGGGGGTTGCAGGACAAAGATGTCTACAACGAGGGGAATATCAAGTGGTTCTTATTACAACAACAACATAACATGCATTTACCATTCAACTAGCTAGATCTATTCTTCATAGCCATAGATCTTATCTAATACAATGATGCAGATAACAATATAACAACAACAGAGCTAAGAGCATCAATCACACACACAAGAACAAATGTATGTGGTTCACCCTCTCTCTAGGGATACGTCCATAAAACTGTGCTTATGATATATTAAGATAAATCTTACAGTTCTGATCTGCACTCTTGGCCAACAGATCCTCTCTTCTCCGTCTCTCTTCCTCTCTCCCTTCCTGTGCACCCAGCTGGAGGAATTGATCGTTGCACCCAGCTGAAGATATTGCAATACCAGAAGGCTCTCTTTCTCTCTCAACACTTTTCTCACTCTCAATACAATATTCTCCCAATGAACAATAATCGACAACAAGGCTCAGCCATAGTACTGACCTGAACTAGGCCCTCTTGACCTCTATTTATACATTACAATCCCTTAACGATACCCTTAGGTCAAAACCTAGGTGTCAAAAACCCTAATTACCAAAAATCTATGTGTCTACAACCCTAGGTCAACTTGACCCATTCTTTCCGGGCTTCGCCAGCCTGTCTTTCCTTCTCCATCTTACGGTGCTCCAAGGCATCTAATGCTAGATTTTTCCACTTCTTGAGTCATCCTCGATCCATATTCCTTGTTGATCTGTCATCCTCGATCTCCTCATCCAACAAATTTCTTTTCTGCACTTCGCTCCATCTTCTCTATTCTTTTGCTCACTTTGACCCAGTGACAGCCACTATGTCTCCCATGAAGCTGGATTTTTACCTTTTCTTCCTCGTTCTTTGCTTCCTTCCATAACCCAGGGCACCCAGGCCCCCAACACTCACTTGTGAATCATCCCGAGGCACTTGAGATCTGATCCTCTTGTTTTTATTCAACTTTCGACTGCGCAGTGTAGCCCTTGCTTTCTTCTTTATGCCTCCTTCCCATCCTTGTGCAGACTATATTTTCTATGTTTGGTACCCAGTTCCAACTGCACCTAGTACCTGGACCCTTGTCTTCTTGATTCTACTGAGAGATGCGAGGCAGTCGGTTGTCATAGTACAACTTCAACCGACTCCCATTCACCAATCCTTCCTTTCAGTCTCCTTTCAATGTCTTTAGCTGTGCAACTCCTCCCTATGTAACATAGATAATCTCATATGGTCTGAGCCAATTCATTTTGAACTTCCCAGGGTGTTTGATAAACTTACTGTCATATAGCAGGACTAAATCAACTTGCTTGAATATGTTCTTCTTGATGTGTCTGTCATGATAGGAATTTTCTCGTTCCTTTTGAATTTGTTGATGGAAGTCTACAATGAATATATCTTCTTCTAGTTCGATCAACTATGATATCCTCTCATGAATAGCGCTAGTATCATCCATGTCTGTAAATGCATCAATTCTTAAGCTTGGTACCAATTTCTCCATTGGGACAACAACTTCAAGACCATAAACCAACTTGAAAGGGGTCTGCATTGTTAATTTCTTGCAAGTGGTTCTATAAGCCCAGAGTATTGCTAGTACTCTTAAATCCCAATCATCCATGTTCACACTGCAAATATTTTTCAATGGTGTCTCCAAGATCTTTTTGAATCCTCCAACTGTTCCATTTTATTGTGGATGATAAGGTGTATTGTTCTGATGGTGGACTGCAAATTCTTCAGTCAGGGCTTCAACTGTCTTATTAATGAAGTGTGTACCTTGATCACTCATAAGGACCTTAGGGAATACAAACCTTGTTATTATGTCATCAAATATAAAACGCGCAGCTGTAGTTTCACTACAGTCCTTGAATGCTCTTGCTTCGGCCCATCTAGCCAGGTATTATGTTGCAGTGATAATATACCTTGCTCCTGTGCGCTTTCTTGGTGGGTTTATAGGTCCCATGAATTCAATGGCCTATTTTTAAAATGCTTGTAAGGTCATCTATGGTGCTAATGGAATCTCATCTCTTCAGGATGGTTTTCCAACTCCCTGGCATACATTGCATGCTCTGGCATATTCTTTAGCATCTTTGTGTAACGTAGGACACCAAAGGCCAGCTCGCAAAACCTTCTGCGCAGTTGCTTTTATTGCATAATGTCCTCCTGCAATGTCTTCATGATATTCTTAGAGGATCATAGGGCGTTCTACCTCCATCACACATATTCTTAGGATCTCATCAGGTTCCATTTTATATAGCTAACCAACTATCGGTGAAAAATCTGCAGCACGCACCACTAGTTGTTTCTTCTGTGAAATTGTGTATTCGGCTGGAGCTATTGCTGTTGACAGGAACTAGACTATGTCTGGAAAGTGGTCATCAATATTTCTAATGGCGAGAAGCTATGCATCCGGTAGTGTGTCCTCCAGACTGGTAGGTTCTTCACCATGCTCCAACCTCGATAGGTGGTCAGGGCCCTTATTCATTCTTCCTGGCTTAACTATGATCTCAAAATCATATTCTTGAAACAGGAGAAGCCATATGCATATTATCCCCCCCAACACTAGCTTGTTGACTAGGTATTTCAGTGCGGAGTGATCAATAAACATTTTAAAGTGTCCTCCCAACAAATAGTGGTGGAATTTCTGCAATGCATACACCATGGCTAGTCCCTCTCTCTCTGCAGTAGTGTAATTGATTTCAGCTGTGGAGAGCTTTCTACTGGAAAATGCTTATGGATGATCAATGTCCCCTTCTCCAGGTTGTGCCAGTACTGCTCCTAATGCAATAGAATATGCATCAACATGCACATGAAATTCCTTGCTCCAGTTGGGAAAGACTAGAATAGGCGCAGTGACCATCTTTTGTTTCAGTGTGTCGAAGATCTGCTGGCATTCGTCTGTCCAACCAAACTAACAGTCTTTCTTTACCTCTCCATTGGTGCAGTAATCTGAGCATATCCTTTGATAAATTTCCTGTAATAGCCAGTATGTCCTAGCACAGTGCGCAGTTGTTTGACTGATGTAGGTGGTGGTAAATCAACTATAATTACAATTTTGGATGGATTCACCAACAATCCTTGCTTGCATACAATATGACCTAATAATACTCCAAATGGTGAGAAGAAGATGAACTTCTTCAAATTCAAAGAAATTTGACACTGCCTGCATTTATCCAACATTAGCCTTAGACATTCAATATGATTTTCCAACAAACTAAAAACAGTCCAGTCATCAAAGTATGCTTCTAAAAACTTATGCAAAAATTGTTTGAATGCTTCAACCACCACCCTAGAAAACAAGGCTAGGGAATTCTTCAGTCCAAATGGCATTACTGTATATTGGTAGGATCCCCACTTTGTGGAAAATGTAGTCTTATGATGGTCCTCCTTAGTGATGCGGATCTGGTGGTATCCTAAAAACCCATCTATAAAAGAATATACTTCTTGGCCTCCCACGTTATCCAGCACTTCGTTTGTGAAAGGTGTAGGGAAAGGATCATGTAGACAAGCATAATTCAGCTTCCTAAGATCTATGCAAATCTTGATCTCACCTGTCTTCTTATCTTGCACTACCATGGGGCTAATCCACTCAGACTCTTCAACAGGTTCAATAATCCCTACTTCCAGCGTTCTGTCGAGCTCAATCTTCACTTTTTCCTTATATTTCGGGTTCAATCTATAGGTTCTTTGCTTGACTAGCTTCGTGTCTGGTTTCAAAGGTATTCTCATTTCTCCCATAGGTCCTTTGATTCCCTTCATATCAGTGAACTTGGTTGGGAACAAGTCCTGATACACATGCAATAATTCTGTTATTTATTCAATGGTAGTAGTGTCCCAGTAATCTCTGACATTGACAAGCTTTGGTGTTTCCTCTGTCCCAATATTGACTTTATTTATCTTTATCGACTGTCCAATGAATGGCGGTTCAACTCCTGGTCCTTCCACATCTCTCTAACCTTTTATTTATGTGATATTCACCTTCCTTGGGTCATCGTCTTTGTCAACATTAATGTTGTAGCAGGTCTGCAATTTCTGGAGGGCTGCAGTCCATTCATACTCTTCTTGCTCCAAAGGGAGGCCAGATGCCTCCTCAAATACTTTCTGTCTCGCCATCTATAGTGCTTGATCTACAGAAGGAAATTCACTGTCAAACAAAAAGGTGGTTATAAAATTTTGGATCATACCTTCCCATTCTGAAGTGACAAGGCGCAGCTCTGCTTGAAGGTACCAGTTAATCGGGGTGGTATCTAGCGTATCGACGAATATGTGTACCCATTGTTCTCTAGGAATGTCACTCCAGGCCTCTTCGCAGCTTCATACATGGTCCTTTGGGTAGCTTCAACCTGTGTACCGTGCTTCGCAACTTCCTACTTGTGATGAAAACCATGTTGTCATCAGAGTTCGACATTGTGTCCAGTCTGTAATATTGATTTTATGTGTCCCCCACCATCTTTTTTGTGTGTCTTTCATGGCATCCTCCATTGCCATCAACCTCTATTGTTTTGGTACACTTGTCTCAAATTCTAATAAGAAGTTCTCTAAGGGGTTCAACCCATCAAATGTGGGTAGATTACTCATGATTGTGCCAATCCAATGAACTTATTTGGTTAGCCTAGTGCATCTTCTTGTAGATACTTTGTACATCTAGTTCTGCTAGTTCTCCAACACTTCTTTTGAGTAGGATGAGCATGTGTTATCACTTCGTCAGCTCAAATTTTCATCAGCTATAGAGTTGATATAATCCTATTGTCTGGCTGTTAATTTGTAGATGTTTTCCAGTTCAAATGTGTGGTCCTCTTCTCTGATAGGTTCTGTGTATCATGGACCTTCATCTGGTTCTAAAGGTGAAACGACCCTAAGGCCAACTTTCTCAAATGTCATGCATATTTTCTTTAAATCAACAACAATGGAATTGTCGAAGGCCCAATCAATTCCTAACAATGCAGGGTAAGGGTAGCTATCATCAACAATTTCAATTACCTCAAAATCTACAAAGGTTCTTACTCCATCGATGTCCACTGGGACATGCTCTAATTGTCCAAATGGGCTGACAACTTACTGATTATCCATGCGAAGCCTGATAGGGGAATATATCAGCTTGGGTTTTCCCATCAGTTCCCAAGTCTGCTTCATCATGACATTGACTTTTGACCCTAAGTCAAGGACCACATAGTCTATCTCATAAGCTCCTATCTGAGCATTCAAGTGTAATTATTTATTTGTCCTTCTCCTTCTTCCAATTTGGTGCACTGCTCTATTTAGTAAGGGGTCTATTTTTCCTAGTTCATACTACTTGATTAAATCTTGTAATTCTTGTACAACGCCTTTATCTTGAATCAACTTAACACAAGTGTGCAAGAATTCCATGAGTTTTCTTACCTCTTTCCCTTCTGTTTGTGATGCAGACGGATCGAATGACCGAGGCATGTTGTATTCTTTGATTTCTAGTTGTCTATTTGATGAAGATCCTTAATTTCGTTTGAACTCTTTTCTTGCCTCCTCGAATATCTGTATTTCTTTCTTAGCATCGAACATTGGGGTCTTTTCTATAGCTTTCCTGATTCCATGTTCATTTTCAGTCTTTCCTTGGGCTACTCTGTCTTCTCTTGTAGCAGGGCCTCCTCGAGTAATAACAATGAATCTAGGGTTTGCTCTGTGAGGTTCATCATATATCAATTGTACTTGTGGGTTCTGCTGGGGTCCTTGTATTTCCTAAAGTTTAGCCAACAACACAGGGCATTCTTCTATGACATACTCGAAGGAGTTACAGTAACTACAGGTTGTCCAGGGATTCTGACAATCCCTTGCTAAATGTCATGGTTGAGTGCAGTTGTAACATATTATTTTTCCTTGGCCTCGGCCCATACCTCCTCCTCGTCCTCATCCTCTAAAGCCACCACGAGGAGTGAAATTTCCTCTCCCCGGAGAGTTGTACTGCAGAGTGTTTCCTTCTTGTTGTACTTTACCTTGAATCTTGTATATGTCTCTCGACCTTTCATGCATGAGATCATAAGCTATACAATCCCTATCATCATGCCCCACTGATTTACAAAATGTACAATACACATTTGTGGGTGTCTGGACATACTTCTGCATATAGTAGCACTCACCTGGGCAATGCCTATTTCTGCATACACCACACCAGGGTAGGTTAACTTGCTTTAAGGGGCTCAGAGCCCCTGATGCCAAGTACTCATGAAATAAGGGACAATGTTCCTTATCATGGCCTTCAGATCTGCATCTTATACACCAGATATCTTCCCTTTTGTCTTTTCCCTTATCCTTCTTCATATCTTCGACCTGTAAAGACAAACTAGTTAGCTAGCTCATGATCTAGCTAATGCCTGAGCTAGATTCTCCCATCGGCGCTGATTCAAGCTTCATGGAAATCTCCAAAGCTTATTCCTGAGATGCAATCTTCTGCTACATCAAATGGATTCTTATGTGTGGTAACAACAAAGTGATGAACCACTCTTTGTTTTGTTCGTCAGGGATCTAGAAATTTAATCGGCCTGTCAGGGTCTTGAATCTTTGGTCGAACTCCCAAACAGGTTTTGCTACCTTTTGTTTAATATCTTTTAGTTCTGTAATACATTGTGACTCTGACTTAGGTTTCTTAAACTCTACAATCAATGCATTATTTATCTCATTCAGGGGCTTAGGTTGTGCCAGTCCTTGGACAAGTTTCATGTACCAGCTTAGTGCATTGTCCCTTGGCGTAGTGTTAAACTGGGTTCTCTTGATGGCTTCATCAGTGATACTTTTAATATTCCATACAGACTCACACAAAAACCAATGTTGATATGGATATTCAGATCCATCTCCTCTAAAGATAGGGAGTCTCATCTCATCTGCCATAAAGCTAACTAGGGTTCTTGTCTGAGTAGATGTTGGGCTACTGGTAACAGTGCTCTGAAGACTCTAGTGATTCTGACTATTTTGACTGCTAATTATTGTTGGGACAACAGGAGGATTAACGTTACTTACTTCAGTAGTTCACGTCGTTCCTGAGGTTTTTGGCTCGCTTTGGCACAGTTCTTCAGCTCCCCCTTCTTCTGTTCTGGTGGGCTCTAGATGCTCTTCGTCGGTTAGATATACCTCTTCTCCACTATAGAAACCTTATTCTCTGTAGTTTTTCTTAAAATAATTCTCAAGGTGAGCTCCTCAGAATACTTTCCCACTATGCGTATGCCCTGCTTCTGTGTCTCTATCGTTGTCCGAGATCTTGAACATTAGCCTTTTCAATTCTGATCAATCTATTGTATCTTCAAGATGTGGTTTTCATGCAAGAGCATCTTGATTCTTAGATTCAAGAAGTGCAAAAATTTTCCTCTGGGTCCCTTGAAAAAGGATCTCTCGGCTTGACTATATGGTTTTGCTATGTCAACAACAAACTTAGTGATATACCCTTCGATGGTACTATCAAACCAGTGATCTACTGCTCTGGATATAGCATTGTCGACTCTCTTGACCTTCTGGATCAATGCTGGTGTCCAAACCACAGGGGGTCTAGATCTGATTTCAAACGGTATGTCAACTAACCTAGCCAACCACTCATATATCTCTTGATGGATTCCTCCAAAGAAGATCTCATGAATGTCGGTGAAGATGTATCTTTGTAACCAATCTTCTGTGCTTATTTTAGGGTTCTTTTTTTGGGCTTCAGCGAAGTCCTTCTCTTGATCCTCTACCCACTTTTGAATCTCTTTCTTTGATGGGAACCACCTTGACATTCCCTTAAAAAGATTCAAATCCCAGCAATGGAACCATTTGTTGGCACATGGGCAGACCCAGGGTTCAGCTCCAGGAGCACACCAACAAGCCCTAGCTATTGGCCCTTTCGGCAGCACCTGTGAACCAGATGCAGTCTCACCCAAAGTAGCTATGAGGGGGTTGCAGTATAGAGATGTCTACAACCAAGGAAATATCAAGTGGTTCTTATTACAACAACAACATAACAAGCATTTACCATTCAACTAGCTAGATCTATCCTTCACATCCATAGATCTGATCTAATATAATGATGTAGATAACAATATAACAACAACAGATCTCAGAGCATCAATCACACACACAACAACAGATGTACGTGGTTCACCCTCTCTCTAGGGCTACATCCACAGAACTGTGATTATGATATATTAAGATAAAGATTACAGTTCTGATCTGCACTCTTGGCCAGCAGATCCTCTCTTCTTCGTCTCTCTTCCTCTCTCCCTTCCTGCGCACCCAGCTGTAGGACTTGATCTTCACACCGAACTGAAGATCTTAAAATACTAGAAGGCTCTCTCTCTCTCACAACGCTTCTCTCACCCTTAATACAATATTCTCCCAATGAAAAATAATCGACAACAAGGCTCAACCATAGTACCAACCTGACCTAGGTCCTCTCGACCTCTATTTATACATTACAATCCCTCACCGACAACCTTAGGTCGAAACCTAGGTGTCAAAAACCCTAATTACCAAAACCCTAGGTGTCTACAACCCTAGGTCAATTTGACCCATTCTTTCCGAGCTTTGCCAGCCTGTCTTTCCTTCTCCATTTCGCGGTGCTCCAAGGCATCTAATGCTGGATTTTTCCACTTCCTGAGTCATCCTCGGTCCATATTCCTTACTGATCCATCATCCTCAATCTCCTCATCCAACAGCTTGCTTTTTCGCACTTCGCTCCATCTTCTCTATTCTTTTTCTCACTTCGACCCAGTGACAACCACTGTGTCTCCCACGAAGCTCGCTTTTTACCTTTTCTTCCTCATTCTTCTCTTCCTTCCATAACCCAGGGCCAATAGTAAACATTAAACATGTGATTTATCAGAGAACATGCCTTGACTATAAGTGTGGAATATATTTTTGAATTGATGAGTTATTAATCCATCAAGCAAGAAAAATAGTGTTATAGAATGTGGTTTCATAGTTATTACTCACACCAACAATCAATCCAATTAATAACAATGTTTTATGTTCATATAATACCAAAGCTAATGAGCCATCAAAGGAGAAATGGATCATAAGTGGATCGATTGGGGATTAAATTTATGGGGTGTAATTATTAATTACCACCATAATGGAAATAAAGAGATACACAACCACGATCACATATTAAATGAACACAAAATAGAAAAAAATGTTAGCCTAGAAACACAAATGGGAAAATTGAAAATTAATGGCTTCTATTTATGTTAAGGAATTACTACAAACAAGTTACACACTCTCGATCAAAGGAGTTTTTGTATTTTTTTACCATTTGGGGGCCTGGGGTTTCCTTTGCATGCCTAGGCCCTGCCAATAATTGTACTTATTGATTATATCTTTCCAACGAACTACTAAATTCTCCAAATGAATATTGCATGTTAGAGTTTCACTCCCGGGAAGTTGGCACATCAACTAACCACCTCAGGGACCAAAACATTTTGGTGCTTCATATCTTAGGGTTAGGGTTTTAGATGTTTAAGGTTCTTGACTTATGTTAAAATTCCATTCTTGTGGACCATTGTACTATCTTTCTACAAATGAGTGTAGTCGACATATATTTCTTTTCAAAGATAAGTTACCACCATTCTAGCCAATTTGTGTTCTGCAATATTATGTTATTTTATTCTTTAGTATAAGTTGTGTTTCACTATATTTCTATGTCATTTTCTATAGTTTTGTTTGTATCTCATTTCATTCTCAATATAATCTAGATCAATGGTATTAGAGTAGTCTTCTCGTTATTTCTCTATGCATGTCCCCAATGAGGTTAGGGTATAAATAGTTGGGTCTTGAGATAGTTTCACTTGAGGACAATTACTCTCACTGGCCTAAGAAACCTCCCATGCTAGAAGAAAATAGAGATGATGGAGTAGGATATCCTTTCAAAACGTTGCTTGAGGAATCCCTCATGCAACAGTGGAATGAGATGATGGAAAACATCACCCAGATCTATCAATGATTGCCAACGGAAAGTGAGGCACCTTCAACAAGCAGCCATTTCAGAGGTGAGACACCCTTCAAGGTACATATTTTTGATATCCCCTTATTTTAAGGCTAAATAACTGCATATTGTTTGGAGAAATGGATGAATTTATTAGAAGGGTATTACTATGTTAAAAAAAAAGTGAACACTGAAAATATCACCTTCGCTCTCCTTAAATTCCTCCCCCATGTCAAATATTAGTGGGAATGTTACTAGGAGAGAAATAATGAAGATGAATCTATAGAAATATAGATAGGATCCACTTTTGTGGACTCTGTTGATGCCCTTAATGAGGAGTTCTAAACTGTCAGAAAATATGATGACCAACACATGAGATGGATGACTTTATGTCAGGAAAGAGACTAGATTATGTTATAGTACACTAACATCTTCCATACCTCATGCTCAAATTTGGGTATCAGAGACTCCGAGTGGAACTTGGTTCTAAAAAAATGAAGTGGTATACATAGGTACATCCAAACATAGATGGATTTCTTGGAAATATCCTCATTAGGAGCCGCTTATTAATATCCTATCAAAATCGATCAGAAATTTAAGCATCAGAATAAGTGGGAGTTAGGGTCTGTGTTGGTTTAAGGAACAACTCTTCCCTACTACCTGCATTGTTGACCCAAGGTTCATATCTTTCGGGGTACCAACAAAGCCTAAAATTATCATCCCTTATGGTAACCTAGAAGGCAACACAGTACACAGAATGCACTGTGCAGTCTCACCTGAGATAGATTTAAATGGGTGGTTGTAAGACTCAGGTGTTTAGAGCCTAGGATTGAGTGAGAGATATGGAATATATATTATGAACCATTGACTATAACTCGTGTTACAAACTACTGTTATTCTGTTTTATATTTTAACCTCCATGGCATCTTTTCTTGATATCCCAACAACAATTAACCAAGCAATATAATAACTCATTCATTTATTACACACAACGTTTAACTAATAAAAATATGACAAAGATATGCATGCATTCATCACATTACATAGGTATTACCATGGTTCACCCCCCTTGGGCTACATCCACAAAGATTTGGTTCTTGGCTCTTTTATTATTGTAGTTCTGCAATTCTCATGCCTCACTCTTACAACTCTCTTCGAATGGGTAAGATCTATATGAGGCAAACTAGATCACACCAGGATCCTCAGCCTACAGTCTAATCCTCAAGATCTACCTTCTCTCCTCCATTCTAGTTCCATCGCTTACAAAATTAGTTCATTACATACCATATCAACCTCTACAAAAGTAGCGAACTGACCCTTCCTATGATACCTACGTATCTATATTTATATCTGTTAGGCTCTTCATCCATTTAAACAAAACTTTACAAAAACCCTAACCCTACTGTCGTTAGGTCTTCATTTACTGCATGCGTGCTTTGCTTCCTTCCAGCTGTCGCCTCCTTCTTGCATGCATGCGTGCTGTGCTTCTTACCAGTTTTCGCTTTCCTCTTGCATGCTTTCTTTCCCACAATTTATCTTCCAGTTGTCATTCTTATTTGTGCACGATTTATTTCCCACTTTGGTCTGCTACCAACAGGCCCCCAACACTAACATGTGACTCATCTCGAGTCACCTAGTATTTCTGAGCTGCCTCGATCTCCTTGGCGATAATCTAGAATGTTTCCCTCAGCTTTATTTCTTTTATCAGTGCCTATGCGGTCTTCTCCTTAATGGTATCCACTACCTAAACTTCCACTTTGTCGCTCAATAATCCTGCACATTCTACCTGTGTTTGTGCCATATGTGTTCTAGCTGCTTCTGCCTGTGCACGTACTTCTACTACCCATTCCTGTAATGGTTCTATTTGATCCCAACACTCTTGTTTCTTTGTTTGCGTAGTGATAAGTTCTTCCTGCATCCTCTTCAACTCTTACATCCCCTTGACGTGTTCTGGGATTGGTATGGTCTTTTGCCTCTGTTTGAGTTCTTAGATCGCTGCATTGATCCTTTCCTCTTTCTTTTCTTGGCGTTGAACCTGTGGATCCTCCTCTAGTCTTGTCCAAAGATGCACTACTTTATCGAGCAAGTCAGTTGCCGTGATAACCTGTTTCTCCATCTCCTATATTTGCATTGTTGTATGGGCTTGTCATGAATCTTATCAAGGACGCTTCCTCCATGATGCGATTAATGCACCATAATTGTGGGTTCAATGCATCTGCGACAGTTTCGTACGTTCCATTATGCTTACTTTGTCCTTTCTAGCTGGTGTGTTTAATGTGGTGTTCCATCAGTCCTTGTCGTGCCTTAATTCCACTTAGTGTTGTCTTGTCATCCTGCTTTTTGCCAATTTTCCATTTCCCGCTCATTTTTCTTTTGCATGTAACTATTGTTCTTTCCTTTGTTGCATTCGTGTTTCGAGTGTCTCGTGGATTTTTTTATCTCTGACGTGCTTTGCGCTTTTCCATTTTTATTTTTTTTACTGTGCGGTGGGTGGTCGAATGTCCTTGTAGAGCTTCAGTCGACTCCCGTTGATCATTCCTCTGAGGTTTGTGCCTGCTAAATCTCTTAACTATACAACTCCATTGTCCGTTACAGATTTGACCTCATGTGGTCCTAACCAATGCATTCTCATCTTTCTTGGGTTCTGAAACGATTTGTTGTCATAGAGCACTACTAGATCTCCTTCCTTGAAAGTCTTATTCCTAATGTGTCAATCATTCCATTATTTATCTCTGGCTTTCTGCACTTGTTGATGGAATCCTACCAGGATTCTATCTTCCTCCATTGCTAATAACTGGTTCATTCTTTCTTGTATTGTGCCATGTTTTTTCATTTGTGTGATAGTTGCTACACGTAAGCTGGGTACTAAAACTTCTAATGGCACTACTTCTTCTTGGTTGTAGACTAGTTTGAATGGTGTGTGACCTATCAAATTTTTACATGTAGTCCTATACGCCCATAATACTGCTGGTACTTTGAGGTCCCAGTCATATCTATTGACATTACATATCTTTGTCAGTGCGTTCTCTAGAATTTTATTGAAGGCTTCTACTGTGCCATTCGCCTGTGGATGATACGGTGTGATTTTCTAGTGGTGAAATTCAAACTCTTTAAGCATCGCGCGAATGGTTCTATTTATGAAATGCATGCCTTGGTCACTCATCAAAACTCTTGGGCACCCAAACCTAGTAATTACTTGTTCAAATAAGAAGTGTGTAGTTGTATCTGCCTTGTAGTCTTTTGCTGGTGTGGCTTCCGCCCACCATGTTAGGTATTCTATCGTAGTAATGGTGTATCTTGCCCCTGTTCTTTTGGTTGGTGGGTTAATTGGTCCCACAAAGTCTATTGACCATTTATCAAATGCCTATAATGTCACTTGCAGTCATAATGACATCTCATCCCTTCTGTTGGGTTTGCCTACCCTTTGACAGACATTGCATCCATGACAGTACTCTTCCGAGTCTCTGTGAATTGTTGGCCACCATAATCCTGCACGGAGTACCTTCTGCATGGTAGCTTTTCCTACATAGTGTCCTCCTGCCAATCCCTCATGGGCTTCTACTAAAATTCTTGGTCGTTCGTGCTCTAACACTTATCTTCATAAAATGTTATCTGCGCCCATTTTATATAGATGTCCTGTGATCAGTTGATAGTTGGTTGCACAAAATACCAGGTTCTTCTTCTGCGCGGTGGTATAATCTTGCGGCGCGGTACCTGTTCTCAAGTACTAGATGATCTCTGCAAAGTAGTCATCAACAATCTGTACTAAGAATCACTGTGCATTCTAAAAGTTGTCTTCTAAGTTCATGGGTTCTTCTCCATTTGTGACCCGTGATAGGTGGTTAGGTCCTGCATTCAGTTTTCCTAGTTTGACCATTACTTCAAAGTCAAATTATTGAAATAAAAGTAACCATTGACAGATTCTCCCCCCCAACACTGGCTTGTTGACTAGGTATTTTAGGGCTGAGTGATCTGTAAACATCTTAATTTTTTTTCCCAATAGGTAGTGTTTGAACTTCTAGAGTGCGTAAACCATAGCTAGGCATTCTCTTTCCGTCATGTTATAATTTTGTTCTGAGTCTGATAGTTATCTGCTTGTGAACGCTATCGAGTGATCCAAGTCTCCTACTCCTGGTTGTGCAAAGATAGCTCCAAGTGGTATCACTGATGCATCTACATGCACATGGAATGTCTTTCCATAGTCTAGAAATACTAATATCGGTGCAGTGACCATATTTTCCTTCAGAGTATCGAGACCGTGTTGACACTCATTGTTCCGTTGGTACTTTGTATCCTTCCTTAACAGTTTTTCCATTGGTGTTGTGATATGTGCATATCCTTTTATGAATTTCCTATAGTAGTCTGTGTGTTCTAACGTTGCTCGTAGCTGACAGACAGTTTTTGGTGCTGGTAAATTGACGATAACTATGATCTTTACCGAATCGACCAATAACCCTTGTTTGCATACTATATGGCCCAGTAGTATCCCAAATGGTGTTCCAAATATACATTTCTTTATGTTTAGTGATATTTGACACTATCTGCATCGTTCTAGCATCAAGCGTAAAAATTCCACATGGTTTTTCAACAGACTATAGACTGTCCAGTCATCTAGGTATACTTCAAGAAAATGATGGATGAATTCTTTTAATGTTGTGATAACCACTCTAGAGAATATTGTTGGTGCATTCTTCAGTCCAAATGGCATGAATATATATTGGTAAGATCCCCATTCCATCATGAACGTGGTCTTGTATCTGTCCTCCTATGCTATCTTAATCTTATGGTAGCTTGAGAATCCATCAGTGAATGAGTAAGCTTCATGTACCCCCACATTCTCTAACACTTCATCCATGAATGGTGTAGGAAATGGGTCGTGTAGGCATGCATCATTCAACTTCCTCAAGTCAACGCATATCCTAATCCCTCTTCCTTGTTTCTTGTCCTGCATGACCATCAGGATTATCCATTTTGATTCATCGACTGGTTCAATTATGCCGGCTTCGAGCATTCGGTCAATATCCTCTTTAAATTTTTGTTTATATATGGGGTTCAGTCTATATGGTCTCTATCTAATCGATCTCTCTTCGGGTCTAAGGGGTATATTCATCTATCCTAGTTCTCCTGCTATACCCTTCATCTCTATAAATGTTGTAGGAAATAATTTTTTGTATTCGCGCAACAACTCTGTGATGATTTCTACTATTGGCTCATCCTAGTAGTCCCAGATGCTGGCCATTTTGGAATGTTCATCTGTTCCAATTTTAAATTTATTTACCTTGATTGGTGCAGAAATAACTTCGAGTTCTATGGGTGGTCCCTTCACATCTCTTTCACCTTCTACTTCTTCAATTTGAATGTCGCACGGGTCATCTTCGTCTGGTGCTTCCTCCTGTACATGGTAACATGAGAGTAGTTCCTTGTCTGTCTTCTTATTCCGCTACTGCTCTTCGGTAATAATTTTTATTTCCGGTTCTTCAATGAATATGATTCCTCTGATTCGTTTCAGGGCTGCATCTATGTTGGGTTTCTCATGCTCGAATGAGAAAGTGACGGTAAAGTTCTATTGCAATGTCATCAATGTTGTAGTTCCTTTATGCAATTCCTGATCTGTATACCAGTTCGCTGGTATGCCCTCTAAAGTTTGAATGAAGTGGTGAGGCCACTCCTCTAGTGGTGTCATTTTCCATAGAGTCTTGCACTCCTCCAAGTGTTTCCCTGGTGCCCCTAGTCCTTCATATCTCCGTTGTTTGTTGTTTTTTTGTTCTACATCGAACCTTATGTGCAATAATCGCTTACATTGGTACCAGTTTGTGATAATATCCTTGTGTGAACCCCACCATCTTGCGGGTGTGGCCTTGAGTGCTAAATCCTGTGCTAGTAGCCTCTGATTCTCTAATACTTTGTCTTCATATTGTGTCAAGAATGTTTCCAAATCATTTAGTCCATGGAAACTAGGTGGATCTTTGATTTCTATGCCTATCCACTATACTGTGCAGTCTATTCTTGCACATCTTCTCGTGGATACTTCCTGTAGTCTCTGCTACCATTTTTCTAACCCAATGTTTGAATCTGTTGCGCATGAAGTAATGCTCTGCCAACTGAGCACCCCTTCCGCAGTTAGGTTTACGTAATCCTCATCGTGCGCAGTTGTTTTGTACAACTGGCCAATCTCCTCTAAGTCTAGGCAAGTGGGCTCTATGAACCTTTCCCTTTATGATGGATCTAGTGGTGCTATGAGCCTGTAATCTCTGGATTCAAATGTCATTTTCCTTGTCTTCAAGTTAATTATGGTCTGGTTGTCAAACGCCCAATCCAGAATGATTAATGTTGGGCATGTTGTTGTGCCATCTACTATTTCGATAACTTCAAAGTCTGCTTTAGTGTGCACTCCATAAATATCTACTATTACTCTTTTCTGTCTCCATATTGGTAGGACCCTATGTTGGTTTGCTAGTTTTAATTGGACATTTGAGTATCCCAATGTTGTCTCTCCCATGCATTACCGAGTTTTCTTGGGTAGCACATTCACTTCGGATCCTAGTTCCAGTATGATGTCTCCCATATTGAAATCCCCAATGTTAGCATTTAGTCTAAATTTCATACTTGTTATTCTTCTTGTGTGTAGATGATTGACAATTTTTGGTTCTAGATTTTGTTTTGTCTCACTGCTACATTTCTCTAGGATGTTTTACAATATCTTCACAAATGAAGGATCACTTAAATTTTTTATGCATGATTGCAAAAATTCTTTGATAGTACTTACTTGCCCCTTGGGTGGCATTCCATTGGTATGATCCAATCATGGAAGTATTTTGTATTCTGGGGCTTCATGGACTAGTTGTGCAGTGGAAGTCAACGCTGCATCCACCTTCTGAAATTCTTGTCTAGCTTCCTTAAAAGTCTCATTTTCTTTGGGTGTGTCAAACTACTTTCATGGTTCGATGTTATTCTTTACCCATTCGTTCTGTGCGGGTTCCTGTCGGACTATGTCATTTCCTATCTTCGTTCCTCCATGGGTGACTATATTGATGTTTTTTCCATCCTCCCTTGCTTTGGTTGAAATCCATTGAACATTCTGGTTGTTTTGGTTCCTCTTTTCCTGGATCTTGACTAATAGTGTCGGGAATTCCTCTGTCTCATGATTCGATGCACGAAAATACATACAAGTCGTTGGCGGCAGTGGGCATTCCCGTGCATAATTTCCCGGTTGCTGACAGTTGTGACATGTGACTGGTCCTTTGCCCCATCTGAAACCTCCTCTAGCTCCTCCTCCTCCTCTATAGCCTACTCGGTCCCCTCTCGGTGCGTTGTACTGTGGATTTTTATTATACTGCGCGATATTATATTGGGGTTGTGCCGAGTTGTATTGTGGTTGTGCGTTATTGTGTGGTTGTTACATAGTATTGTATTGCTTCTATGCAGTGTTGTATGGATTTGGGGCTTGATTGAACTGTGGCATTGCTTGCCCAGTCATCATTTCAGCCTATACCCTATATGCGTCTGATGTTCTTTCCTGCATCAGCTCCATAGTTCTGCAATATTTTTCATTGTGGCCTAGTGACTTACAAAAGGTGCAATAAGAATTATTTGGAACTGTCTAGTACTTCTACATCATTGTGCAATGATAAGGGTCATGACCCAGTTTCTTGCATATTTCGCACCATAATCCTCCCTGTGGTAGCAGGTTTGGCATGCCTGTTTCCATGTACTGCGTGGATGTTGGACATTCATTCTTGTGGTGTCCTTCCATCCTGCATTTGGTGCACCAAAAGGATTCTCGTTTTTCCTTGTTCTTATTCTGGTTCAACTGAAATGTTAGGTTCTTCAAATCCTCCTTCAATTCTTCAATAGTTGGGTCCATCTGTTGGTGCTTGTTCACTTCTAGCTACAAGGCTTCTTGTAGAGCCTTGGCCTGTGTTTGAAACTTTTGTTGTCGTAACAGATATTTTAGGTTTGGGAGTAGTGAGTTAAAAAATAGGTGCCAGTGCTGCATCTCGGTCATAAGGTATTTTAACTTCCCCTTCATTCACTTGAATCTCTGGTCAATCTCCCATACAAACTCTCCTGGTTTCTGTATTATCTTGATAATCTCGGTCATGTACTGATCCTCTGAGCTCGGCTTCTGGAACTCATTAATCAATAGCTTACTAATGTCTACCAGTGTCCTCGTCATCCCAGGGGCACTGTTCATTTCTAGACTCATGTACCAGTCTAGTGCACAGTCTCTTAGAGTGATCAATAGCTGCGCGAGTTTGGTATCTTCATTAGTGACCTGTTTTTGCTCCCAGATCTTTGCAAAAATGAACAAATGCTTCTCAGGGACTTCTGTTGCTTCTCCTCGAAATTATGGTAATCTTATAGTGGGATTGTGTCATGCCATTCTAAATACTGAGCTTCTACCTTCGTCGTGCGGTGTAGATACTTGACTATTACTGCCTGAATTGGCTCCTCCAGTTCTTGCTCCTACGGTAGATGTACTTCTTGTTGTAAGACTTCCTTCGAACTTCTTTTGTCTAAACGATGGTGTTCTCTTTGGTGTATTTTTTGCACATGGGTTTATGGGTTCCACACTGACATTAATATGGAAAGGATGGCTGCCTTCTCCTCCCATTATTAGGCCTCTTTTTTTCCTCTCATAAGGTTTATGCAGGATTTCCTCAATCTTCTCCATAGCCCGAAGATCCTCTACCTCTTCCTCATCCCTTGCCAAGCCCTCCCTCGCAGATATGACTCTCTTCTTCGTATTCACCTTATATTGGTAGGGTACTTTACTACACATTGTTCTTGATGACGCCAAGATCCACTGATCTAGTCATCATCCATCAAGATCGGGTCCAAGAGTTCCTGCTCCTTCTTGTCTTTATCCTCACCTTCTTCCATTTCTCCTCTCTTTGTCAGTGCTTTCGCCCTTCCCACATGCACGCAGGGAAGTCTAGCTATCTGATTCCATTGTCATTACCCCTTTGTTATATAGAAGTATTTTAATAGAAGTATACAGTGATTGAATGTACCTTCTGTGGGGTTCGTGTAGAAATTCCTTCTCTGTTGTGCTATATGACTTCTATATGTCAACTGCAAACTCTGTGATGAAGCTTGCCACAATACTTTCAAGCCAAAAGTCAACTGCGCGGGTGAATTTGTTGTTCACCTATTGTAACTTCTCAACCTATACTAGGGTCCAATCTAGTTGTTGGATATTATTCGTCGTGTGGTGATGCTAAGGTTTCTATTGTCTTTCTGGGCAAACTCTAGCTCTTTAGTTCTCAACCAACCTTCGATTTCTTCTTTTGTGGGGTTCCACGGTCTTAGCATTCCCTTCTAATGGATCAACGATCTTCTAGTTTCACTCATTCTTTTCTCATGCATTCTATCTAATCTACTCAGTCCTCTCTTGTTCCTATTAACACGATAACATAACCATTTGTTGGTTTAAGGAACGACTCTTCCCTACTACCTATGTTGTTGACCCAGGGTTCATATCTTTCGGGGTACCAACAAAGCCTAAAATTATCGGCCCTTTTGGTAACCCATAAGACAACACAATACACGAAATGCACTTCACAGTCTCACCCGAGATAGCTTTAAATGGGTGGTTGTAAGACTCAAGTGTTTACTTCCTATGATTGAGCGAGAGATACAAAGTCTGTATTCTGAACCATTTACTATAACTCATGCTACAAACTAATGTTATTCTCTTTTATATTTTAACCTCCATGGCATCTATTCTTGATATCCCAACAACAATTAACCAAGAAATATAATAACTCATTCATTCGTTACACACAATGTTTAACTACTAAAAATATGACAAATATATGCATGGATTCATCACATTACATAGGTATTACCGTGGTTCACCCCCCCTAGGCTACATCCACAAATATTTGGCTCTTGGCTCTCTTATTATGGTAGTTCTGCAATTCTCACGTCACGCGCTTACAACTCTCTTCGGATGGGTAAGATCTATATGAAGCGAACTAGATCGCACCAGGCTCCTTGGCCTACAGTCTAATCCTCAAGATCTACCTTCTCTCCTTCGCTCTAGTTCCATCGATTACAAAAGTATTTCATTACATACCATATCAACCTCTACAAAAGTACCTAACCAACCCTTCTTATGATACCTGCATATCTATATTTATATCTATTGAGCTCTTCAGCCATTTACACAAAACTTTACAAAAACCCTAACCCTACTATCGTTAGGTCTTCCTTTACTGTATGCGTTCTTTTCTTCCTTCCATTTGTTGCCTCCTTCTCTCATGCGTGCATGCTGTGCTTCTTACCAGTTGTCGCTTTCCTCTTGCACACTTTCTTTCCCACGATTTCTCTTCCAGCTGTCATTCTTGTTTGTGCATGATTTATTTCACACTTCGGTCTGCTACCAACAGTCTACAAATATGAAACAATAGAAGCATGGAAAAGGTGGCCCTAAATCACCTAACAAGGGAAAAATAAAAGAATACCAACCTCAAGACAAGTAGTCCAAGCCGCAGGAAAATAAAGGTAATGGGAAGATTAAGGACACTATAAAATGGTGTGAGTTCCACAAAATATCCTAGCACAACATTGATGAATGCCACTCAAAATAGTCATTGTTGGATGAGATTAAAGAAAAATATTTGGACCATGACTGATAATCTGATTTGGAGTAGGATAAGGGAAAGTATATCATTGATGTAGAACCTAGTGCTAGCATCATAATTGCAAATATCCAACTAGAAAAGTCAAAGGAGATTGAATAAGGAGAGCACCTCTTCTATTCACATATGTGGGTGAAGGGAACCCAACCTCATTTCATTATTCACAATGAGATCCAAAAGAACCTAATATTGGTCAAGGACATCAAGATATTGAATTTTCTAATGGTGCCACACCCCTAACCATACACCATAAGTTGGTTGAGCTAGGGATGATAACCTCACATCAACCAATGGTGTTTGTTATCACTGAATTTTTGTCCGCAAATGGTTATAGGAATCCAGCATCGTCAAACAGTTATGAGGTCACCCATGGACCAAAATTACCATAAAATCATTTCCAAAAGGTCCAAAACTATACAACCAGTGATAAAATTAAGGTGCTTTATGACTACACAGGGCGCGCGTGCACATGTGCAATCCAAAAATGAAGGAAAATTGCACATGTGCATGATGCGTGACTGTGGTCGCTAAAATCCGTGCACATATGAGAACGACGCATTTATGAGATTGGCCAGCCTCCCACCCACTTCTGGTTCAGCTTCCAAGTTTATTTGACACCCAAATCTCGACTGAATCCAATTGGGTGGCTGGTCAAAGACCTAAAAATGCCCTAAATATCCTCTTTTCACACTATAAGCTGGTTGCACAATACCTCAAAGAGGTTCTATAAAACAAAGCCATGGGTGCACTTCATTTTCAAGGAATTCATTTGCAAGGTTATGCTACTACTATTCTCTTGGGGAATCCTCTATCCTCATCAAGAGTATACTAGCATCATCACATTGGGCAATCCATCTCACCTCTTAAGTGGATTAGCTTGGGATTCTTTCACCATTTCATTCAAAGTTGTAAGAAGAGATTATTTGTGGGGGTCCAAGATCCCTCCCTTGGAGGAAGAAGGGACCCATATTCCTCTTTCTTCTTGGTGTTTTATTTCACTAATATAATCCTTGTCGTTGGTGACAAGTCTTATTGGTTTTTCGTGTTGGACACACCTACCACACTTAGAGGGGGGGTTAATGAGTGTGGGGCTCTTTTTCCCAAAACTTCCCTCTTGCACAAAAACTCATCAATTAGCATTCAACATTTATTCATTACCCATTTTTGTCATTTATAAATAGTTATATGTGAGCACATATCAACAACATATATCAGCAATATATCATCAACAAGTCATCACCACAATGAACACAAAGAACACAAGATGTATGTACAATTTTCTTTTTATTACGAACTACAATCCTTGGGGTTTATCAGCAACCACTGAATAGAGTACAACTCTACAAGAGCACCATCTCTATATGCAAGACTCAGCTTACATTCTTAGCACCAACTGAGATGAGGCAACAATCCTCAACAGATATCAATTTGTACCATAAACAAGAGCATCAACCATGCACTTGGTGGATATATTGTTCATGATTCTCTATTTCATTGTTGACATATATTTTGTTTTATGATGAATGGTATAGCACAAGTTTGATGCATGAACAGGTCCAAGGATCGTCATATGGTAGCATATTGTTCATCTTGCAGA
>ML779140.1:947188-962633 GCA_009831015.1 Picea engelmannii
TGATCTTCATCTCGTTATTCCTCATACAAGCATGGGTCCTCCAACCATTCTTCTAGGATAACTCAATCCGTAAAGTGTCTTCCTGTGAGGGCTTTCACCATAAGGGGACCACTTTGGAGTTCATCCATTTGTACACCTTATCATTCATGATAAGACAATAATGAGAGCATGGTTCATCCAACCATTCTTCTAGGATAACTCAATCCGCAAAGCGTCTTCCCGTGAGGGATTTCACCATAAGGGGACCACTTTGGAGTTCATCCATTTGTGCACCTTATCAATCATGATAAGACAATAATGAGTCATCTATACATTTTTCCAACAATGCATCATATACCAGTGGAACCACATAGATCCATCTTCATCATGTATCAATGACGACTCATTGATCCATCTTCATCTATGCATCCTCATCAAGGACAATACATATTATATTACATAAATCATCAATCAATCAATCCTTTGACATCAATCAATCACTTGACATCAATCAATCAAACCATTGGCATCAATGACAACATGATCCAACATTTTGTTCTTATGTCTTTATGCTAAATAGTTTAGTTGTTCTTTTATTTCTTAGTTTATTTCTTAGTTTGTTGTTTTATGTTTCTTTCTCTAACCATTTCCTTTATTGCTATCTTGCTTAGCTAACCCAACTAAGCTTGTAAGCACCTTCATTTTTCTCATTTAGGTGGAAAAAGAGGCGCAATAGATTGGTGACTCCACTAGGGAGAGGTATCAATTTCCTACCCCATTTGAGTTTTTCTAGCTCTTCCTTTGGTTTATTTAACCTGCAGGTACCTTAACCGGCCCAAGCCGACCTGCAAAACATCAAATTCAAAGTTGAATTGAGAGAATTCCATTTAGAATTTTCTTCACGGTCGTGTGTCAGTTGTGTGCGGGTTTATTGGCCCACAGTCGCGCATCGTGCGCCAAAATCACAGTGTTGTTATGTGCACCTGCACCCAAAAGGCATTTTTGGGCTGCGCACAGGCACTCAGTGCGCCTCTGTCTACTCTAAGACCGGCGCACCTGTGCAGAAAAATACACATTGTAATCTTTTTTGTGATTTGGGGAAGGTCCCTAGCCTTCTTAAAAGTGATTTCATGCATATTGTAATCTGCACCACTTAGTTCCCTCTTCATATAAAGGGATTAGTCAAAACACATAGGCACTTAGGGGGGTTTAAAATCATTATTTCCTCTTTTGCTTTCATTTTTTCCACATGGATAGCTTGCTTTGACCAAGAGTATAAGTTAGAAATCATCTATAATCACATAAAACTTGCATTGGGACCAGAAGTTGGATAACAAATCATTTAGTATGCTCTTCTCTCATGCTTCAAAGCGACCTTGAGAATCAGAAAAAGGTTGTAGGACAATTTCATCTCTCTTAAAAAGACTAAAACCTTTAGGAGAGGACAACAGCCCCCTCAGGACTCCTCGTAGTTTATTTTTCAAACACATCTTAAGATTGTAACGGGCCCATACGTTCCCACATGCTACGAAGATAGGATAGTGTTGAAATTTACTTTCTTAGATTAAATCACTAGGGAAGTTTAAAGGTTTTGTAATGGGCCCATACATGCCCACATGATCACAATATAGGATAGTTTCAAATCTTTCTTATATTAAATCCCAATAGGGAGTTAAAGGAATAGTAAAGGAACCACATGTCCACATTCTAGTTTCCTAGGGACTTTTGAGTTACGCAAGGTTGTACCAAAAGAATTTAGTTAATTAGGTAATCAACACTTGTAAGGACCAAGAGAAGTCCACATGAAGCAAGGTGACACCTAATTCATTAAATCATTGGCACACTTTTCACTCATTCACACACAAAAGTCACTTATCACTCACATAGTTTTCATCTCGAAATGGGGAGGTCAAAGTAAGTTTTCCCCAAAGGGATTCCGAAACACCCCACCCTTTTCTTGACGAAACTATCCACTCCCATTTTAATTTCAATGAGGTTGGCTCACACCCCCAATATCTCAAACAACCACATCTAAATTTTTTCTAAAAACTCACTAAGTTTTCCTCCATAGGAGGTGCCAAAATAAGTTTTTTAGTCTAGGTAGGATTTTGGGGATAGACATCCAAATAACTCCCCATTATCTGGTTCTCACATTGTCAAAACAATAGAAGTTGTCAAATAGGGAACTGTAAATCCTCCAAGTCAAGTGTTCCTAACACCATAAGGTAGGGAGATACCCGTGAAGGGTTGAAGGCTGAGGTCTGGTTGTTCTATGCATTCCCCCTTGAGGCACCCACCTCTTGGATGGGATCCAGCCCGTGACACATTTCTTAGGCCGAAAATCTAAATGACGCACTTTTACCGAGGTACCTAGTGACCGAATTTTAGGACATCTACCCAGGTGGCAATTGTGGGATGTAATTGCACCTTGATCAGATTTTGTGTGGCTATTGGGAAATATCGCCAGCTCTTTCAGGATATGCCCCCTTTACCCCTCATTATAACTGATTACTTCATCCTTCACTAGTTTCTCTTTCGGTGACTTCAGACCCCGCTGTTGAGTACTATTGGAAGGTCTAGTGCTATTTGAGAGGAAGGACGTTACGTCTTTTAGGACACGAGCATTTGTTTTCTTTGATCCCCCATGTGGACAAAACCCACTTATCCACATATATGCTTCTTTTTCAAAACACTTTATGTATGATGCACTTCTTATTACATTTTGATTTAGATATATATCGTGTAAAGTTCAAAAATTGCAACAAAGGATCTTGTTTATTTATTACTCTCACCACAATTCACACACATCCACTCATCTAGTTGGACATCATAGGGTACCCACAGAACCCCTATCATTCCAAATTCTTGCTAAACCTCCCTCCTATTCTAGGGGAAGTTACTAGTCTTGCCAACTCATCGGCACCACCTTCACACACTCCAGTGAGTGCCACTATCTTAGGATCAACTTTGCTTGGTTCCACCTTACTTGGGTCCAATTCCCAAGGCCCATAATCCACTCACACTCCTTTACATGGAAGCAGGGGGCCAACTTCCTCTCAAGGAGGAAGTACCAACCCACCTAGTCCCCCTCAAGGGTCAGGTTCACAAACCACTCGCACCATGGTTGGAACTAATCCTTCGCCCCCAATATAGATGCCATATTTGGCCTCTCTTAACATACCAAATCTAAGAAAAATCACAAATGATCCTATATTGCATGACCCCACATGGCCTACAATGCCTACCAAACTACCTTTAGACATCCCCAAGTTTGAAGGAAAGGAAGGAGATGACCCTGCCAACCATGTCATGAATTTCACTTATGGTGTTCTTCCAACAACATTATGGATGATTCCATCCGACTACAATTATTTCAATGCACACTCACTGGCCCATCAGCCAAATGGTATGTAGACGAAAAATCGGGGTCCCATGCGACTTTCGAGTCCTTGGCCAAAGAATTTTTGACCTTCTTCCAATTACCAATCCACCATGACAATGGTCTTGAACTAATCTCCAATTTTAAACAATTCTCAGCCACACATATCGCTGATCACATTCACGAATGGCATCGACGACATAGTTTGTGCAAAGAAGAAACCACCAAACAATAGTGTCTTGACTAGTTTCTCAGATCACTTGTCTCTCTCCTTGGTAAAGATGTAGCTTCCACCTTCCCTGAATCAGAAGAATAAGCCATCAGTAAGGCTCAACAATACGACCTCATCTATTCACAATCAAGGTACTTGTACGCAGTACTTCCTGACCTCCCAAAACCCATGCCATTCAACCAAGACAAACCCAGGATGTCTCACTCAGTAGATAGATTGATTGATAATACCAGGCACCATAGTCCACAACCCCAACAACAACCAATGTATGGCACACCTCAATATCTATCGGCATATGGGGGAACCTCTTATTACCCTCCACCCCCTTATCAACAACCATACCCTATTGCTATTCCTCCACCCATCAGTGGGCCACTGCCAGCACCCATAATACATCCACCAATCTAAAGAAGTTCTGGTACTCCTTCTACCTTAGCTTATACTCTAAGTACTAGTGAAAGCGCCACGCCTTCCTATGTACCTTATGGATCACAACTCCCACAGAATCTGTACTTTCCATTTCCTGGTCCTCCACCGCCCATGGCCCCACCACAAGGACACCCTCACACTGGGGTGAATTTTGTTCAACCCTCTCCCATTCAGCAATATCAAAATTTTGAACAACTAAATACGGAAAATCTGACCCATCCATCGAATAATGCCAAAAAGAAAGGAAAAAACAAGAACAATAGCAACCCAGGTCAAGGCGAGAATCACCCCCAAAAGAACCAACCTACTGGGGGCAACCAGAATCAAGAGAATCAGAACCCCCAGGGGGGCAATAACAACAAGCGTCAAGGGAGAAATAACAATAATATTAGAACCACCTTCCCTTGTGCCCTTTGTGGTGAGTTTGGTCATTATACTCATCATTTCCCCCAAATCACTGATTTTAAACAGATGAAAGACTCATGAAGTGTACCACATCCTCCAACACCGCCTGCCCCTTAGCAGGCCCCACAACCATACGTGCAACAACCACTCCCAGTCGTGCTGCAAAACCCCATTCCACACCAGGGTGTGATGAACACCCAACAAGATATGCAGCCTGCCCTACCACAGTTGGGATAGTATCTCAATCCAAACAATCTCACAGATTGTACTATCCTCCTCACCAATGAGGAAGAAATCCTTCTGCAAACACGTAGTCGTCAATACCATGCACCCACTGAGTCTCCTCCCATTCCCCCAGAAACAATCCCAGCACCAACGGGACCCCCATTGGTGATTTCTCCCCCTAACATAGAAACACCTCTTCGCATCACTCACATCCCATTGCGTAGGAATGTCCACAACCCACAGGCTAGGGCGGCTCATAATTACAGTTTGGTCGATGACTTAGCACAATCCCCAGCTGCCATGTCAGTCTTAGAAGTCCTTCAAACTTGTCCCACTTAGCGGAAATCATTACTTTCCACCTTGGGGGAAGTCAATCCCGCGGATACTCGACTCATCACATTTGATCTTGACAGTGGAGAGCCTCGCCTCCCTGCTCTAATCGCTTTTCAAATCCCAGTGAAAATTTGGAACATTACAATTCATCGATGCATCATCGATGAAGGTGCATCCACATGCATTATGTCCAAGTCTATATGGCAGAAACTTGGTTCCCCTGAACTCATACCATCTGCCATTACCTTAAGAGCTTACGATGGATGACCATCATCTCCTGAAGGGATATTCCAAAATGTCCCTGTAGAACTCGGGGGCAAGACCATTCTCATCGACATTGAAGTTATCGATGCCCCACTCGATTATAATATCTTGTTCTATCGTTGCTACATGTATGCTATGAAGGCAATTGCCTCTTCTGTCTTTTGAACAATGATGTTCCCCCATAACGGGAAGATCATTACCATTGACCAAGTTTCACATTATGAGCCCAACCCTTCTAGCAACATCGATAACATTCTCCCTCTCATCCACACTAGTCATGAAGCATACCCACTCATCGAAATGGGTCCCAGGATTTTCAAAGACACATCATTGTTAGGAACTTACCATGGTGCACCACCGCTCTTTCATCCTTCCAATCAAGTATGCATCATATCATCCAAAGGAACTGACATGGAGGATACCCTTCCTCCCAGGGAGGCTTCTATAATATCTGATGTCTCACTAGTCGCAGAGCTCCTCCCTCACGAGCTTCCTATGAACTCATCAACTCCACCAGTTCACGATTTCACCTCTCCCCAAGGCCATATCCCAGTTTGGGAGACATTTCCCCAAGACATTACTCAAATACCCTTCTTTTACCCTCCACCAGGCGTACAAGCTTTCCAAGTAGCTGCAATGCTTAATCTCCCTAGTATGGTGTTGGCAATTCCAGTTTAGTATTTATATCCACCAGAGATGGTTCCTCAACCATCCCTTCCCCCCCAAATGGAAGGAATCCCAATGATGATTCCCATACTCACTCCCACCATACCCTCTACACCCCCATTCACTAACCTCCCTGCCATAGCTGGTCGCAGGCGAAAGAAGAAGGAGCCCATAGCTCCACTCCCCCCATGCATCCAACCTCATTGCATGCTATGTGAGAAAGATGGACACCCAACCAACAAATGCCCATATCTACCCGAGTTACGTAACCTAATTCCACTCAATCAAACACCATCACCACTCATCATTGTAGCAAGTATTATCACTACCTCCCCTAACTCAAGTAGCAAAGGGCTGCGAACCAAATTCGCTTGTGCTATATGTTCATAATATGTCCATTATACACACCATTGCCTAGCACTACCTCACTTCTGACAAACATTAGTCGCAGTACGCCAAAGCTTCCAGAACGAACCCAATCTAGCTACATCATCCCTACCAAACATCACTAACATCCATTATGTCACAACGTCAGTCAATGAACGTATGAGATGCCCTTGCTCTTTATGTGAATCCTTAGATCATTTTACATACCAATGTCCTATGATCATTGAATACAGGCAATGCCAATCGACCTTGATTCAAACCCTTGCACCCCCTACAGAATCAATGGTTGACCTTACCTCATCCCTAGAGATTCCTCATATCATTTCTCCTGAACCTGAGGCACTCCCTATTCCTTCGTGGTTCTTGGATGACTTATCCAAGGATTTACCCCCAAATCCCCCCAATTCTCCCGCTCATTTCCCTACGGACATTTTACATCCAACTACTGCTGGTACCCCTCAGTACCTCAATATTTGGTTTATGTCGAGTGAACCATCACAATCTCATTGCATCGTTTCCCCTACTTCTTCATCACCGGAGGAAAACCATATGGTGACATTCACCGATAGCACTCTTTACGATCCCTTGTATTCCCTCCAATTCCACTGTGACAAGGACATACTCGAAGAGTTAAACACCCCTGACTACCCATGGGATGCGCTACACCACAAAGCGCTCTTCTTTCCACAGGAAGCCTTCACACTTCCTAACCCACACCCCATACACGTAGTCAAAACCAAGGATTTTATCCCATTAGGGAATATCAACTGGTTCAACAACCCCATCCCTGCCCCTGATGTTTTTGAAGAAGGCAACATGGCCAACATTTCCCCGACCATCAAAATCGATATTTCCATAAAAAATGGAGTCGTCGAGGAAATCACCATTGGCGCCGCATGCACTCTTGAAGAAATCACAACCTATAAATCCCTCTTTCAAGAATATTGAGATATTTTCACCTGGTCATACATGGAAATGCCTGGTCTTGATCCCTCTATTGTCGAACATCACATAGACACTTGGCCTGATATTACACTGGTTCATCAAAAATAATGACCACTATACCCATCCAAATATGCGGCTATCAAAGCCGATATTGACAAATTACGCATGGTTGGGTTCATCTACCCCATTGCCTATACCTCATGGGTTTCCAACCCTGTACCTGTTAACAAAAAATAGGGCACTATCCATGTCTGCACAGACTTTCACGATCTCAATCATGCATGTCCCAAAGACAACTTTCCAACGCCTTTCATCAATCGAATTATCGACGACTGCACAGGACACGAGGCTTTATCCTTCATGGATGGTTTCTCTGGCTATAATCAAATTCAAATCCACCCAGCTGATCAATACAAAACTGCATTCACCACCCCTTGGGGTAATTTTGCAGATCATGTCATGCCTTTTCGCCTAAAGAACACTGGCGCAACTTTCCAATGGGCTATGACATACATTTTTCATGATCTATCTCATATCATCCTCGCATACTTGGACGATCTCACAGCTCGATCCAAAAAACAAACCCAGCATCTTGATGATTTATAGATCATCTTCCAACGGTGTCGTCAGTACAACATCTGCTTGAACCCCCTCAAGTGTGTGTTCTGCATCAATGCCAGGTGCCTCCTCCGATTCATCGTTTCACAAAGAGGTATTACCATGGACCCCCTCAAAGTCCAGGCCATCACAAAAATTCCACCCCCCTGGAATTTACGCCAACTCTAGAGCCTACAAGGAAAAGCTAACTTTCTACGATGATTTGTCCCAGACTATGCCACTCGAGCACACAGTTTCCTTTGCTTACTACGCCACGACATCCCATTCCACTGGGATGAACATGCCCAAAAAGCATTCGACGATCTTAAAATGGTGCTCTCCAATGCCCCTTTAATTAGTTCACCTGACTATAATCGCGACTATATCCTCTACATCTCAGCATCAATTGTCTTAGTAGCAGGAGTTCACGTTCAAATCGGCGATGACTATCGTAAGCATGTCATTTACTACATTAGTAAAAACATCTCAGGGCCACCCTTGAAGTATAAACATGGAGAGAAACTAGCCCTTGCAGTCGTCCTCGCAGTCCAGAAACTGCACCATTACATTTTGCTTCACATGACTAAAGTCATAGTAGATTCCAACCCTATGCAATACTTGCTCAGTCATTGGCAAATTAATGGAAAATTTTCCCGATGGATCGTTATCCTTCATGAGTACGATCTTGAATTTTCAACACCCAAGAGAAAGAAATATCTCGTCCTCACCGAACTTGTCATGGCCTTCCCCTCTGATACTACCATTTCCCCCGTCAATACCGACTTCCCCGATGAACATCTCTTTTATATCACTTTATATGATCCTTGGTATGGCGACCTACTCACCTACCACCGAACCCAAAAGTTCGGCAACCACCTCTCACGAGATGATCGTCGCCGTATTCGCCACCAGGCCCCCTCCTATCTCCTCATTGGAGATATCTTTATATCGACGAGGGGTCAACACCATACTTCATCGATGCTTGACCATTGATGAGGCTGATAAAGTCTTGAATGACTTCCATACCGGTGCGTGCAGGGGACGTCTTTCGGGGATGTCCACTGCTCAGAAAATTGTCCGAGCAGGTTACTTTTGGCCTACATTGCTTCACGATTGCATTCACACCATGAATAGATGCAATAAATGTCAGCTTTATGCCAACAAAGCACAAGCACCACTTGCTCTTCTCCACCCAGTCATTACTGTAGGCCCCTTTTGTAAATGGGGCATCGACTTCATGATTGCTAACCCCCCATCCAGTAATGGACACAAATACGTTGTTGTCACAGTTGATTACTTCACAAAATGGGCTGAAGCCATGCCCACCTTCAACAACACCGTTGACACTGCAGCGCATTTTTTCTTTAATGACGTCATATCCCGCTTTGGAGTACCACTCCAACTCATTTCCAATCACGGGAAACATTTCAAGAATGATATTTTTGTTGAAATCTCATCACGGTTGGGATTCTCCCACGAGTTTGCCTCACCATATTACCCTCAGTCTAATGGACAGTTCAAAGTAGTTAACAAGGTCCTCAAGACCATGTTGCAGTGCATGGTTAACAAACATAATACCAATTGGCATCATATGTTATTTTCCGCGCTATGGGCTTACTGTACAGTCGTGAAAATGACCACTGGTTTCACACCATTTCATCTAGTCCATGGGGTCGAGGCCACTCTTCCTATAGAGTGCGAAATTCCCACCTTACGCAATGCAATTGAGCTATTACATGACACTGCTCCAATGGAGCAGTGTTTGTTGAACTTAGAGCCCCTGGATGAAGATCATTGATCTTCATTACAGAACAATGAGGCAGCCAAAAAAAGGTCAAAAGCCACCTTTGATCTCCATGTCAACCTTCGCTCATTTCACAAAGGCGACCTCATCCTTGCTTACAATATCGCTCATGATACCCTTGGACATGGAAAATTCGAGTCACTATGGCATGGCCCCTACATTATCCAACATTGCCTCACCAAATGCGCATACATCCTGGCTTCCCCTGAAGGCCTCTCTCTCAAAGAACCTGTCAACAGGTTATACTTAAAGAAATTTTACGCCTAAGTGTAGCCATTCTACATTAGGTTATTTCTTTTATAGTGTTTGTAATCTTTTTTCCATCTCTCATGTCTAAACTACCATTTGTGTTATTGACAGATGATTCCTCCACCGGCCTACCACATCGGTTACACCGATGGCGCTAGTTGTTGGACACAAAATCAGACTTCGGCATCTTGGGCCCTCTATTCCCCCTCACATGAACTGCTCCACTCTAGCGGCATATGTTTGGGTTCAACAACCAACAACCAAGCCGAGTACACTATTGTCATTGGCCTCCTCACTGATGCCCATCATCATTGTATTCGTCACCTTAGCATCTTTCTTGACTCCCAACTAGTCGTCCTCCAACTCAACAATGTGTACCGTGTCCGTGATCCTTGCCTCTTTTGCAAATACCTGCAAGTTAGAATTTTATCTCGACATTTTAATTTCATTACATTTACACATATTCCAAGACAATTGAATCAAATTACAGATAACTTAGCTAACATTGTGTTAGATTGGCATATATCGCATCAAGATACCTCTATACACACATAAACCATCAAGAGCTTGTCACAACATATATAGATTAGACATCATCCACACATTAAAAGACACATGTAAACATCATAAATACCCCAAAATGTATACTCATATATATATATATATATATATATATATATATCGGTCAATAGTGCCATCAAAATGTTTACATACACATAAAATACATCGCATACAACATCCGCGGGCCAATGAAGCACCTCGGTACAAAACTGGTGCCACTACACCAAAAATGGGCTCACCAGCCTCTATACAAAAATACAAACATACATAGAGCAACACTCAAGGTGCCTCTAGAGCACCACCTCCTGCCCCTCCCTTAGGCGGGGGTGCCCCACCCACTACCAGTCCCTCTGGACCTATAGGTAACCGTCTGGTCATCATAGCACCTGCTACTATCACTCGCCGCACCACGGTCTGCCATGTCAGCGACACTCCCAGACACTGCTCTAAGACGCCCTTGTCCTATATGCATGACCACATGCCCTCAGGCACTCCCTATAGCACCACCTCCAAGCGGTGGTGAATATCCTCAAAGTCTCCCCTGGCCTCTGCCAGAGGAGCATGCAACGGCCCAACACCAGGTTCATCAAAATGGCATCTCCTAGCCGCTCTCTCATTGTCGGCTGGTCTCGCCTCAACGTCCTCACACTGACGTCTCTCTCCTACCCGCGGCTCTCCCCACGGTGGTCTCACTGGCCCCTGACGAGCTGGTGCTCTCATCAACTCAACCTCCTACCTGCGAGGTCCCACATCTGCACATACAAACAACCAAACAATAGTATCAACATCTATACATAATACACATGTCATGCTATCTCAAAAATCAACATATCAAAATCACAAACATACCTCGGTGATCAAACACCTCCCCTGGAGGTAACACCATATCCGGATCACCCTGAAAGTCAACACCATAGTATGGATACTACAGTATGATCTGCGGCATCTGCCACCACACCTATGCTGCCTCGACCGTGAAAAAATGGCCGCCCTCACCACCACCATGGGGAATCAAGATTGTCAACCACCACCTCAATCACGGCTCTCGCACACCATGTGCTCCCAATAAAACTCTAGGGTGCAACATCGACACCCTCTCCAAAAACCAGGCCACCAAGATGGACCCAAAGGCAAAGTACCTTGAGTCCGCAGTCCAACATCTATCTAGCTGCCCAACCATCTGGGCATGCAACATAAAACCCCAGGAAAAATGCTCTCTGGCCAGTGCCCTCCCCATAACCCTCAGCTGACCACCACTGATCCACTGAGTCGCGAGGGACCCATATACCCTCACAATCATCACTGCTACACAGTGATGCAGTAGAGCATCCATCACCTCGATACTCACTACGGACCTTGACATGAAGTTCTCCCTCGAACAATACCTCCGGCCCAGGGTATCTAAATGCACGACCACAAGTAACACAGGCTCCACCGGTAGGGAAGTTCCCCGAAAAGGGAGCCCAGTCAGAAAGTACACATCCTCCACTGCAGTGAAGGCGATCTGCTCTCCCCGCACCATAAAACAATGTAGATATGGACTCCACATCTGGATCAAAACCTGCAATAGATACTCCTGAGCCCGTATCAATGGGCACTCGAAGAACTTCAGCAGCCCACAGGCTGCCAAAGTGGCACGAACCCTTGGCTCCTCAATCGCCACGACATCCCTCAGTTGTGACCAGTCTCGCTCTCGCTAGTGGACCGACATCGTGCAAATGATTGCCTGCAACCTCATAATACAGTCCAAGATCAACCATATTGACCATAAAAACACATTAAAATTTCCAAAAAAGATAATTTTTTCACCCATTGGCCTTGCCCCCAAGGCGTGGCTATTTCACCCACAGGCACGCACATATGAGGGCCTGTTCACCCCACAGACACGCACATTTGAACGCCTGTTCACCCCAAAGGCAAGCACACATGCATGTCTGTTCACTTCACAAGCACACATGAGTGTGTGCCTATCCTCCATACAGGGGCACCTCCATGCGCCCCTTTCATGAACATAGGTGCGAATCACAGCGTGCATGTCCACTACACAGCTACGCACCCATGCACAATTGTGTAGCAAATAGGTGCGCATACCATGCACGCCTTTTTCCCCCTACGGGTGCACTAATGCGCGGATATCCGAATAACAGGCACACACTCATGCATGCATATTTCTGGATCTCCCACACACTGGGGGGGGGGCACACCCATAAAAACCCCTGTACGACCCTCCGTACATGCCCTGCCCACAAATTGAAAACCTACTTCTATGCAGGACAATAAGACTACTAACTTGAAGCTCGCTAGACCTGAATCAGCTGCCTCATTCTCTCGAAATCTCCAAATCTCCTCTGAATACCTCTCGTCCAGTCACTATGACAACAAGTACAAATGAGGTGGAAATGTGGGCCCTACAACTATATATAGGCCTTTCCGCCAAACTTCCAAACACCATTCCGGGAGCTCCGGGTGTCTGTTTTTCTATCCGTCTTTAGTCGCAGGATCAACATCCCATCATCTACATCAATATAGTCCCCAGACTAATTTTTATCCATAGCCCCCAGGGCACCATTTTTTCATACCCTGTCCAGGTATGCATGCTCATGTTCAAAATTATCAAATAAATGCTTGTATGTTCGATTCTTTTCAGATATTATTCACGTCGGGTATTTTGTTTTTCATGTGTGCAGGTACTTAGTCATCATACATCAGCGCCACCCCTTCAGCTATATAATCAACACTGGCATGTAATCATTCCCTCTTAATCTCAATTGCATCTCAAATCCCACCCTCTGACATTTACCTTTAGGATCCCCATCTCCGGCTCTACAGTACCGACACCTCCATTGCATTTTAGGTATTGTCACCTGGTAGCACTCTCCCCCACATGAGTTGTCCCATTCATAGCACCCTTTGGAACTTTGACACTCATGCTCAACCCTTTAGGGATGGGAGTCCTGATAGTCTTACATCATGTCATGAATCATCCACATACTCCTTCTCCTCATTTTTCTAGCTTTCCCAATGGAGTCCCAGATTATCTCTTCAAGGTTCTATTTTGACTGCACCTCCGCAGTATCATTAACCCTCCATTTCATCCATAATCAGTTTTCCCATCCGCAAATTTCCCTCCATTTCATCTACCTCAAACAGAAACCCACCCATGGGGCCCCCAACCTCCACCACTTCTCCAAGCAAATTGCGCCCTCACCGTCTCAACCATATTACATTGGGGCACCCATTTCTGTATTTGTACACTCATCCCAAATTATTCTTTATAAATTGTAAAAAGCCTTTGTTTCCAGCATTTACATATCTTTTTTTTGTCACCTTTGACTACCTTCTTCCCTTTTTGGCAATCGCAACCCATGTTGCCCTTGGTTGGGGAACTCCTTATCATCTACCCCTATTGACATTGTCCATATACTCCGAGTATCCCACTGGCCACTTACTTCTGCCCTCTGAGTTTGTTCACTTTGTCCTGCCTCTGGCACAACTTATCCCATGTCTTGTTGTCCCCTTGACACTCAACCTAGTTGAACGGTTGTGGCCACTTATACTTCCCACATACCCCCAACCAAGGGCACTCTTGAGTCTTCATACATCTTGATTTCGTCCATGTACCTCCTCAGTTCCTAACCTCACCTAGTAGATTTCACGAAGCCCTTTTCTTCTTGGAGTAGCGTCTCCCTTTTGTCGACATCAACACAGTTTCCAAAAGGGAGACAGTATCTTGACTCTCATTACTTTTCCCATGAGAGGTATCAGATGGCACAGGGAGAACCACAATTGCTCCCTGTTGTTGTTGACCCCCATAAAATTTGACTTCAACACTTTCTCATGTTATGGTGGGTCTTACTTTGCGACTATTGCAGTTTTTTCTTATATTCCCCTAAGACCTCTAAACTTGGTTGGGCTATCAATGCCCACAACATCCATGCTACTTCTTATAGGTATCCTTGCCTACTTTTCAGAGTATGTTCCTCATTAGACTTTCCCTCTGCCTTTATCAAAACCGCCCCTGAGGGTTCTACAGTGATCTACATCAACACACAGTTTCAGTTACTGTACAAAACCATTCTTTTTTTAGTTACATGACATGAGCATGGGGGATGCCCACCTTGTTTGTACACAATTTATTTTTACACACCTTATAGAAGGTTGGGTCCTACAGGTTCCTTTCTCCCTCCAACGGGTAACTCTTTACACTCTCACTATCGCTCTCTCTTACAACGACACTCTCAGTAGAAGAAACATTGATGAATTTTGGCTATATGTATGCTCCTAACCTCATCCATCAGGGGGCATCTGTTATCACTGAAATTTCGTCCGCAAATGGTTACAAGAATCCAACATCGTCAAACAGTTATGAGGTCACCCATGGACCAAAATTACCATAAAATCATTTCCAAAAGGTCCAAAACTATACAACCAGTGATAAAATTAGGGTGCGTTATGACTACACAGGGCACGCATGCACATGCGCAATCCAGAAACGCATGAAAAGTGCACATGCGCACGATGCCTGACTGTGGTCGCTAAAATCCATGCACATCTAAGAACGATGCATTTATGAGATTGGTCGGCCTCCCACCCACTTTTGGTTCAACTTCCAAGTTGATTTGACACCCAAATCTCGACTGAATCCGACTGGGTGGATGGTCAAAGACCTAAAAATCCCCTAAATAGCCTCTTTTCACACTATAAGATGGTTGCACAATACCTCAAAGAGGTGCTATAAAACAAAGCCATGGGTGCACTTCATTTTCAAGGAATTCATTTGCAACGTTATGTTGCTGCTATTCTCTTGGGGAATCCTCTATTCTCATCAAGAGTATACTAGCATCATCACATTGGGCAATCCATCTCACCTCTTGAGTGGATTAGATTGGGATTCTTTCACCATTTCATTCAAAGTTGTAAGAAGAGCTTAGTTGTGGGGGTCCAAGAGCCCTCCCTTGGAGGAAGAAGGGACCCATAGTCCTCTTTCTTC
>ML779140.1:963111-990771 GCA_009831015.1 Picea engelmannii
ATTTCATTGATCTCAGAAAAACAATGTCGATAATTAATCTCACATAATATGAATGTTTTCCTCTTAATGTTTCGGTCAGAAGGGGAATGAAAGGTCACTGTGACCACCAAAAATTTAACACAGGGTATCTCTACACAACAGATATAGGTGGAAAATATTGTATAGGAATACAGATACCTCTTCAGTTCAACTGTAGGGGTGTGTCTGCACTGTCAAGTCAAACATCCCATTGATTTGATACTTGGTGTTCCCTCACCCAATGGTCCAATATATAGACTCTCCATTTTGGATAATGAGGAAGAAAATCATCAAATTCATGAGCTCATCCATAAGGGCCACATTTGATGAATATCCTCACCTTGTGGGAGCCCAATTGTGTTGGTTCAAAAGAAGGATGGAACATGGAGGATCTATATTGATTATAGAGCCTTCAATAAAATCACTATCAAGAACTGATACCTAGTCCTATGGATCATTGATATTCTTTATCATATCAAGGGTGCCAATTTCTTTAGAAATATCGATCTAAGGTCAATATATCATCAGTTTTTGATAGAATCAACTGATGTATGGAAGACAACCTTAAAATATAAAGAAGGTCTCCTTGAGTGGTTGGTCATTCCTTCTAACTTGACTAGTGATCTGTTGGTGAAAGTTTGATCAGAACAGAGTCCTTCTCAGGTTACCAACAAAAGGTATCGTGTATTCTAGAGCATTGGCATTTTCATCTCCTTCGAAGAGAATATGTCTCACCCAAAGCGTTGCCGAGACATATAGATAGGGAAGGGTAGGGAAAAGACTCAAGAGGATCCATAGGGCCTTTAGGACTCATTCTTTATCTTGCGTAAGAGACATGAACATACCTAAACCACGCATGTGCAAGAATCGAACCTACTTATGTTATGAACAAGCATTTAAATGTAGAACCATCATATAGAACTTACATACCATAAGGAAATGATATAATTCATAAGAAACAAATAGAGATACATCATATTTGAAAATTTAGGTCCTTCTTCATATTATCTTTGGGATCTTTCTGTGATTACAGACTTAAAATTACATTATAGTGCAGTGTACAAACTCTTGACTCTGATATCATGTCGTAGAGCTCCAACTCTTGAACTGATATATCAAATTCATTACAGACTCACGACTTGACTGACCAACAACAATATTGGCAAAAAAACAACTAGTCAACAACTGATCCCCCCCCTTTACAATTATGTTCATCACTATGTATAAGCTGGGTTGTATCTTGCTTCTCATCTTGCATGCTTTCTTGTTCTGTTGCAGCCATTTGTTTCTTATCTGGCGTTGCACTAACTTCCACAACTGCTTTTTGTTACTCTTTCTCGTTCTGATGTCTAGCCTCTGTTGAAGCTTGCACAACTCATGCTCAGTCAAAACTTGCACAATTCCTTATCCAAAAATGAAGGGCCCAACAGGCTCTGACCATAATACTTATCTCTCCTCAAGTCAAGTACTTTGTTCTTTCGCATCTCCCAGGAGCATCTGTTGTTTTCCCTTGTCCTCCTTTTCTTCCTCCTTGGGCTCTTTTGTTTGTGCTTTCTCTTCTTTTACCTCTTCAAATGAAGGGTCCAACTCTGGTACCAATTCTAAGGCTCAATGTTTCACTCCTTGAAATTTTCCCACTTTATTCTGCCATTTCCTGGCGAGGAGTGGTACCTCTGCAACAAATTGTTGAGTTATCTCCTTGCTATCCGGATTTGTCTTGGAGGCGACCAACAAGTTCCACTCGGAGTCTTTTGTTGCATCAACTTGATGCATTTTCATGCATACTGCCTGAATAATAGGTCGAAAATCGCACAACTCTTTCTTTGCTATGGACTGAGCCTCAAATAGGGCGTTCAACTCATTGTCTGTATGTTGGATTTGATCAAACTTCTGTTGTTGCTCCATAGGATCCATTGTAGCTGCAACTTCTTCGTTCAACACCTGGATCTTTGTGTGAACCTCCTCCAAGACGTGGTTGTGTTGAGTGATGATGCCTATCCAGTCACTGACTTCCCTGCAAATCTATTTTCCTTCCTTTGTTTGCTTGTCTAATGCTGCTCGGGCATTGTTACCTTGCAATACTATCTTTTTCATCTACTCTTGCAGCTTCTGGGGCTGCTATGTTGCTTCTTGTTGTGCCTGTTGTAACTATGTTTTCATCTGCTCATCTTGAGTGGCGAGTTGTATCCATGCTCCTTATAGAAACTTGATCTAGTGTTCCAGCTCTTCTGCATCACTGACTTTAGGTAGTTCAAGCACAATCTTCTAAATCTCCAGCCAGGCTTTGACAAGTCTTTCTTGCACTCTTTCCAATTTGCACTGAACTTGGATTTTTTCATGTGCTTCCTGCGTCATGCATGTTTGTGAGACAAACTCTTCCTTCCTTGGAACCTCGAAAGATATCTCGTCTTCTTGGATCCTTTTCTCTAACTGATCAAATGATGCTCTGATCATTCCAAATAATTGTGTCGCTCACCACTATGTGAGATCATCGGATGAAGGAGCTACGTATGTGGGTTCTTGTGTCTGCAGTGGAAGTCCTTTGGCCATTGAGTGGTCTGAACGGGTCTCTACCTCCTCATATGTCAGTGGTCCTATCACAATATTCGACCTTAGTGTTGTGATCAGAAGATTCAAAACCTTTGTTCTTTTTATGCAAAGCTGCATCAGTTTTGTGCATTGTTGAGGGTCCTGGAGAACCCGCTCCATTTGTTCACGTGTGGATGTCGCACTGTGCCTAGGTGTTGATTATGGTTATTTATGAGGTTGTGGTAGCTCATGCTCTTTTGTTACTTCCACTTCCTTTTGGATCATGTTTTCATTGATGCCAATGGTTTGATTGATTGATGTCAAGTGATTGATAGATTGATTGATGTCAAGTGATTGTTTTATTGATGCAAAAGGATGATTGAATGATGTCAAAGGTCAAAGGTTTGATATTAATATATTGATGAAGATGGATCAATGCGTTGTCATCGATACGTGATGCATAGTTGATGTATATGATGCAGTGGTGGATTGATGTATAAATGACTCATTATTGTCTTATCATGATTGATAAGGTGCACAAATGGATGAAATCCAAAGTGGTCCCGTTATGGTGAAATCCCTCACGAGAAGATACTTTTTGGATTGAGTTATCCTAGAAGAATGGTTGGAGGACCCATGATTGTATGTGGAATAATGAGATCAAGATCAATGAATTTGTTGGTGAAACTATCCTATATGGATAGCTCTTGTCATACCATTTCCGATGGTATGTGGAATGTCACATGACTCCTCATGGTTTGAGAGTTATGGCCTTACGAAGTTGGAAGACCCTCACATGTTGGCTTCAAGCCCCAAAAGGTCAAAGAAGTCAAATTGCTTGAAAAGAAGAAATCATTATTTAAATAATAAAGCGAAGTAACAAAATCAAGAAATGATAAAGTAAGGTGATAAAATCAATAAGGAATATTTAAATGGTAAAGTATTGGAGAACTTTCTATATATGGAAAGTGGTTAACCCTAAAATAAGGAAAATAGGTTAAGTAACTTAGAAATGGGTTAAGTGACGTAGAAATGGGTTAAGTGACCTAAAGGATGAAAGTATAAATAATATAGCAATGGTATCTTGCAAAAACTCTTTTGTGTGGATCAATAGAGAGATTCTTGTGAGAGCTTCTTGTGAGAGAATTTTGGTGTGGATCTCTTGAGAATGATTGAAGATATATTATGAGAAAGAGAGTGTGAGAAGGATCTCATGGACACATCAAAGTTTTAGTAATATCAGATATCTTGACAGAAAAAGTCTTGGGGCTTCATAAACCCTAGTTTTTGAGGTGTACGCGGGCTTCAATGGGCCAGGATGCGTACATACACGGGCTGTATGAGGACAGGGAGCATACAGTGGATACAATCATGGATATTTTTGGTTGAGATGATGACTGGAAGTTGAAGACAGAAGAAGGTTCCAAATCTGCATTCTATGGGCTCAGATCTGTCACTGAGACACTGGTATGGCTTCATTATTGTCTTGATGGATAATATTGCTTGTTGTGTTGTGAATGATTAGGGAATTCTTGGCATGGATGTTGTGATGTGGTTTATGTTGGTTGATGGAGTGAGAAGTACTCTTGTGATTCAGTTGTGATATGATTTCCATGGCATACTATTTTCTTATACATGATTTAGTTAGAATTCAAATTGATTGGTTGTGGAGCATGAGTAATCTATTGGAGAGATTGGATGTGTTGTGAGTCGTGACTGGCTGGTGGTTAGTTTGGACAATGAGAGACAGAAGAGAATGATGAATTAGTTGCAGAGGATCTGAGTTGATCTTGAAGGATAAACCCTAATATCTCATAAGGTATACGCAGGCTCTTGTATACACTGGATGCATACATACGCGGGCTATAGTGAGCCAAGACCCGTACACACGTGGGTTGCACTATTGATAGGTCGTGTACCTATTGCAGATTGATATCTGTTGAGGATTTTTTCCTCATCTCATTTGGTTTTGAGTGTGTAAGTTGAGTCTTGCATGATAGAGCTTCTTCTCTTGTAGAGTTGTACTCTATTCAGTTGTTGCTGAAAAACTCCAAGGATTGTAGTCCGTAATAAAAATAAAATTGTACATACATCTTGTGTTCTTTGTGGTGATGATGTATTGATGATATATTGTTGATATATGTTGATAATATGTGTTCACATATAACTAGTTATAAATGACAACAATGAGTAATGAGTAAAATGTTGAATGCTAACTAATGAGTTTTTTGTAAGAGGGAAGTTTTGGGAAAATGATCCCCACACTCATTCACCCCCCCTCTAAGTGTGGTAGGTGTGTCCAACAATTTCTTTCAGAGTCGACCTTCACTACAAGACTTAACAATCTTAAAGGAGATCCATATACACACAAATGGATGATGAAGTTCCAATCCTTGATAAGGAAAATTATTCTACTTGGAGAATAGAGATGAGAGTACATTTGAAGGAAATGGGAGAAACTATTTGGAAGGAAGCCATTGGTGGATCAGTTTCATTGAAGAACAAGTCAAAGTTTTCAACTCAAAGGGAATGAAAGAAGAAAGATGCATTGGCTCTTAAGACCATTCTTAGTGGACTCTCAAGCCCTATCAAAGAGAGCATGGGAAAATGAACTTCCGCCAAGGATCTATGGATAAATCTAGAGGAGACATATCAAAGCAAGAAGGAGAAGGAAGATATTGAAGATCACTCCATCAAGATCATTAAAGGTAAAGAATCTCCAAAAACCCTTGATTGCATTATTTCTAAATGTGATCTTGAAATTTTTTCAAGTGAAGATAAAGAATCAAGTGATGATAGTGCAAAGGAAGGGAGACATATTTGAGAAGATGGATGCTCAAAGCTCAAGTTCTAAGGAGCAGGAACATATACAGAAGTGGGTGAAGAAGACAGAGCAGCCAGAACAGAATGAAAGACTGAAGGGAAGTTTAAAAGTGTCATCTATTGAGGCATACATGGGTGACAGTGGTATCATTCGCATACATACGTAGGTTGACCTTGAATAGATCACATACATATGCGATTTGTCTGTGCAGCAGGCCACGTATATGTGGAAAAGCCTTGGGAAAAAGGCAATGCACATGGCTTGCAGCTTGATGTGATGGTATAACACTCTATTGCAGGGTATGACGTTGTTTGTTGCAAGTTCTAACACTATTTTGTTGCAGGTTTAAATGTTCATCTATTGGATTATGTAAAATAAAATCTTGGGTGCATGGCACTAACCCATGAGTTTGGATTGATGCATTTTTTGTTGAAGAACAATGTTGGTTATGACAGTGAAGTTATGACACCTTGGTTATGTGATATATCTTGATGATGTATTGGAAGCTTACTTGTTGGAAATCTTGATGCATGTAGCATATGGATGGGCTACACATTGGGACATGTGGTTGAAAAATCAATGATGTTGTACATCATTGATGATCTATAGTTACTGCATGATAGTACACCATTGGTATTACTTGATTAGTATAAAAATTGGTATTTGTTTGATACATGGTTGTGCCACTTGGTTCATGATGGAGACATATCATGAGTGATATGATAAATTGTTTGGAATATTGGTAGATGCACATGGTTGGCATGTTGGTAGATGCACATGGTTGGCATATTGGTGGATGCACATGGTTGGCATATGGGTAGATGCACATGTTGGCATATTGATAGAGGAATATGATTGATACATTCTATGGATGATATATTTTGGTGAATTGCATGATATGATATTGTTGGATCATGTTGTCATTGATGCCAATGGTTTGATTGATTGATTTCATTGATTGATGTCAAGTGATTGATTGATTTATTGATTTCAAGTGATTGTTTGATTGATGCCAAAGGTTGATTGAATGATGTCAAAGGTCAAAGGTTTGATCTTAGTATATTGATGAATATGGATCAATGAGTTGTCATTGATGTATATGATGCAGTGGTGGATTGATGTATAAATGACTCATTATTGTCTTATCATGATTGATAAGCTACACAAATGGATGAACTCCAAAGTGGTCCCCTTATGGTGAAATCCCTCATGGGAAGACGCTTTGTGGATTGAGTTATCCTAGAAGAATGGTTGGAGGACCCATGATTGTATGTGGAATAATGAGATGAAAATCAGTGAAGTTTTTGGTGAAACTATCCTATATGGATAGTTCTTGTCATACCATTTCTAGTGGTATATGGAATGTCACATAACTCCTCACGGTTTGAGAGTTATGGCCTTATGAAGTTGGAGGACCCTCACATGTTGGCTTGAAGCCCCAAAAGGTCAAAGAAGTCAAAGTTCTTGCAAAGAAGAAATCATTATTTAAATAATAAAGTGAAGTAACAAAATCTGATAAAGTAAGGTGATAAAATCAAGAAGAAATATTTGAATGGTAAAGTATTGGATAACTTTCTATTTATGGAAAGTGGTTAACCCTAAAATAAGGAAAATAGGTTAAGTAACCTAGAAATGGGTTAAGTGACCTAGAAATGGGTTAAGTGACCTAAAGGATGAAAGTATAAATAAGATAGAAATCATCTCTTGCAAAACATCCTTTGTGTGGATCAATGGAGAGCTTCTTGTGAGAGAATTTTGGTGTGGATATCTTGAGCATGATTGAAGATATATTTTGAGAAAGAGAGCATGAGAAGGAACTCATGGATGCATCAAAGTTTCGATAATATCGAAGCTCTTGACAGAAAAATTCTCGGAGCTTCAGAAACCCTAGTTTCTGTGAGGTGTACATGGGCTACAATGGGCCAGGGCATGTACATAAGTAGGCTATATGAGGAAAGGGCACGTACAGTGGATAAAATCATGAAGATTTGTGGTTGAGTTTATGACTGGTAGTTGAATATTGAAGCAGGTTCTAGATATTCATTCTATGGGCTCAGATCTATCACTGAGACATTGGTATGGATTCATTATTGTCTCGATGGATAATATTTCTTTTTGTGTTGTGAATGCTTAGGGAATTCTTGGTATGGATGCTATGATGTGGTTTATGTTGGTTGATGGAGTGAGCAGTACTCTTGTGATTTAGTTTTGATATGATTTCCATGGTATACTAGTTTCTTATACATGATTGAGTTAGCATTCAAATTGATTGGTTGTGGAGAATGAGTAAGCGATTAGAGAGCTTGGATGTGTTGTGACTGGATGGTGGTTAGTTTAGACAGTGAGAGACAGAAGAGAATGATGAATTTGTTGCAGAGGATCTGAGTTGATCCTGGAGGATAAACCCTAATAGCTCAGAAGGTATACACAGGCTATTACATACGCGGGCTGTAGTGACCCAGGACGTGTACACACACGGGTTGCACTACTGACAGGTCACGTACATGTTGCAGATTGATATATGTTGAGGATTGTTGCCTCATCTCAGTTGGTGCTGAGTGTGTAAGATGAGGCTTGCATGATAGATCTAGTGCTGTTGTAGAGTTGTACTCTATTCAGTTGTTGCTAAAAAACCCCAAGGATTGTAGTCCGTAATAAAAATAAAATTGTACATACATCTTGTGTTCTTTGTGTTCTTTGTGGTGATGACGTATTGATGATATATTGCTGATATATGTTATTGATATGTGTTCACATATAACTAGTTATAAATAACAGAAATGAGTAATGAGTAAAATGTTAAATGCTAACTAATGAGTTTTGTGTAAGAGGAAAGTTTTGGGAAAAAGAGCTCCACACTCATTGACCCCCCCTCTAAGTGTGGTAGGTGTGTCCAACACTTCTTGCATTGTGGGTTATTGTGCCACCTCACCCTTGGCCGGTGGGGTGGTTTTCTATTTGCGTTGGACGTGCAACTCCTCTTCAGTTTGGGCATCTTTTTGTTGCGCCAAAGATTGAGGTTATTGTTCCTGGATGTCTGGGTTCAGACCATTTAACTTCATACTTTTCTCTGGTGCTTTGGGGTCCAGATCAAAAACTTTTGATCTTGGATTGGGTGACATTTGGGTTGTCTTTGGGAGTCCTTGCTCCATTATCTCTGGCTGATCGAGCTGCATCCGCTCTAGTGTTGTGGTCTGGTGTGGGCTGGTGGTGACGAGTTTTGGTGATTGGGGTGGTCGTGATGGAGGGTGCTCAGTGATGAATGTTGAAAGAAATGTTTCAGGCTTTGAGTCATCATGAATGTGAATGATAGTTATAGTTTTGGCCGGTTAGCAGGTGCGGGGAGGGGCCGATGCAAAAAGTTGTGGGTTCAGGGGTTTTTTCGGCGAGACCCCAGTTCTGGGCCTTTTCACTAATGGTTCGGTACCAAACACAGCGCCCAAAATCTGGTAAACATCCGTACAAGATAACACTACATTGGCCAGTAGCTGACGGATAGCCGGTATTTTCTTCCTCTCCAACTACTACATCTCCTCCTCCTCCTTAGAGTCTGATTGTGCTAGAGAATTTGGCTTCTGTGGCTCTAGACCTGAGCTTGGTCCGTTCTTTTCATCTTTGTCTTTCTTCTTCAGCAGCTCCACAGGTAGGATATAATGCATTCCTGGATTGCGCAGGTTATGTTTGACTCTTGTCCATGACATGACTTCTCTATCAAAGGCCTCCTCATCCATATAGAATGACAACATCCATGAGTGGAAATCTTCCCTGCTCGCATGTCTTGGCCAGACAAATGTATGGTGTCAGTTCATGTTGAAAGAAATATTTCTCGTCTTGCAGTTGAGGAGTTCCTGTGGGATAAACAACCTCTGTGTTGCATCGATCAACCCATTGTACCACTTAGAAAATGTTGCAGCGTTGAAGGCTGCATTCTCCAAATATATCCTGGACTACCATGGCTCGAACATCTTTGCCATGCGCCCTTTATCTTGTATCATCAGTTGTCTTCCCACAGGTGGCTTCCATTTAAACATAGTGAATGCCACAAGTAGATATATGTAACTGAAGGTTCCTCCCTTCTCCTGCGCTTCCTCGCATGCTACTAGGATTTCCTCTAGCAGGTAACTGCGCCAATTAAATATAGCTCCATTGGTGCAAAATTCAGCTACTGATAATGCATCTAGAGTGAATTCACCCTTTTAGTATGATCTCATAATCAAGTTGGATATGATGTAAAAAATAGTCTAGAATGTCTTGGGTAGGATGGGTTCAATTACTGTTGTGTGTCCCCCCCCATCTTTGTGTTGAATTTCTCATACAGGTTGAGCTCACCTTTTTTTTTCCCATGCTTACCAGGACCTTGGAATCCTTTCAACACATCCTCTCCTTGGGAGGATAGTCCAGTAAGTTGGTGGATGTATTTAGCATGGATTGGATACTACTTATCCAACCATAGGCTTATGTCATGTACCCTACTTATTATATATTTTGTGCACCGTGCAACCTCATCAGTGGTACTGAAGACTAGTAGGTCTCTCAGGTTCATGATGGTCGAATTGAACAAATTGATGAAGTTTTATTTTGGCACAAATTGCATACCTATGATTCCATCTGGAGCCATCTCCCAAAAAACATCTATGTGCATTTGAGGAAACAAGGATGAATCTATGAGGTCAAGATTGAGGAGTTTAACATGCTCCTCCTTCCCTTTGATATCGCCTACGATCTTGACTCATGGGTTGTAGGGCTCATATGAAACCGTTTATTTAGACATAGCACTTTGGCTTGCTATGGCTCTTGGAATTCACACTTCTATGTAAGCTAAGGACTGAGGTTACCACTGTGGGTTTCACAATGGTACAGGCTATTTCGCTCCGTTGAATTTGGAAATGGTTATGTTCTTTTGGAATGATACATTATCGGGTGAGTTCTCAGGGCCTTGTACTTCGCTTAACGACCAAGTTTAGTAATAACTGCGGGTGATCATGACCGTATGGACACACCTAGATCTGATTTGTCTGACGGGATGGTTTAGCATGGTAAATCCTATTGGACATTTCTGGCATTAACTTATTTGTGTGAGTGGAATGGGGATGTGGGAGATTTCAGACCTTTCTATTTGACAGGTGGGTATCCCGGCGCAAAATTTGAGAGAATATTTGTGTAACACAACTTTATGGCTTAACTGACCTCAGATGGGATACCAAAATGGAAATAAAGGTCGTGACTAGACTGGGTTTGTGTGGCACATGGATTCAGATCATATTCAGATTCATCCTCCCTCCGACCACAAAGGTTTTCCCCATCATATTGATGACTGTCATTAATGGATTCTCCTATACCTCGGGTCCTGCATTGCTAAGTCTTTAGTTCTGTATCAAAGAACACACAAACAAAAAAAAACAAACTATGTGTCATGGTGCAACATTGCGCATATGGAATTTATTAACTAAATTTACAAAAATGTCAAAAAAATCAAATCTAATAATGTACAAGCTCATGCGAGCTAGAGTGGCAGTCCCTTCTTTCTCAGTTTTGAGATAGGTAGGGCTTCAAGAAAATTCCATTCACCCATCCTAGCTGCAACACACCATCTAGTTGCGCGAGTCTGACTGCTCCTGAGGGTCGGATCTTCGCAATTATGAACTGTCCCAACCAATGCATGCACAGCTTGCCAGAATGCTTCTGGTACCGACTATCGTAGAGTAGTACCTTGTCTCCTTGTGTGAATACCTCGGTCTTAATGTGCCCGTCATGCCAAGATTTGTTTCTTTCTTTTTCAACGGACTGATGGAGGTCTGCTAGAAATATAGTTTCCTCGAGTTCATGTAATTCCTTAAGCCTATGCACACTGATTCCTCCTCTGTCATATGTGTGGCTTGTGCAATATATAAACTTGGGGTGATAAATTCTGTAGGCACCACTACGTCTCTCCCGTAAACTAATTGGAACAGTGTATACTTGTGGAGTCTTTTTTTTGTTGTCCTATATGCCCATAGTACAACTATAACTCTATCGTCCCAGTCCTCGTGATTTGCACAAAATAACTTCTTTAACCCCATTTCCATAATTTTGTTGAAGGCTTCGACTGTTCCATTGGCCTGTATGTGGTATGGACTACTCTTGTGGTGTTGAATTAGAAATTTTGTTGTAAGTGTTTCTATAGTGATGCTAATGAAATGAGCTGCTCGATTGCTGTTTAAGCTCCTAGGACATCCAAACCTCGTAATGATATTATCGAAAATGAATCTGGTAGTAGTATCTGTCGAACTGTCCTATACAACTGCTACTTCGACCCAACGGGTAAGGTAGTTGGTTGCAGTAATGATGTACCTCGCCTTTGAATGCTTGACGATAGGGTTGATTGGTCCAATGAAGTCAACTGCCCATTTCTCAAATGCTTATAGAGCTCTAATTGGTTGTAGTGGTAGCTCATCTTGGCATGACGGATTTCCCACCTATTGACAAACATCACATGATCTAGCGTATACTTTTACATCCTTGAAGAGTGTTTCAAACCAAAGTCCTGCCTGGAGAACTTTCTGTGCCATGGCCTTTCCTCCTACGTGGCCTCCTGCAACTGCACTATGTCATTCCTAGATTATGGCTTGTCTTTCGTGATCTAGGACACATCGTCCGAAGATATTGTCTAGTCCAAGTTTATACAACTGTCCGGAAATCAACTGGTAAGATGTTTCTCTAACAACCATGTGGCATTTCTGGGTTGTGAAATATGTCTCTGGACAGGCCCGTATACTTAGGAAGACTGTTATGTCCTCCAAGTACTCTGGTATGGCCTCAATTTTGAACAAATATGCATTTGGGCGCTGATCATATAATGCTCCGCCAATTTCCCCTGACTCTAACCTTAATAGGTGATTAGGTCCTACGTTTCATATTCCCGGCTTGATGATAAATTCAAATGAAAATTCCTGAAATAAGAGTAGCCATCTACAAATTCTTCCTTCTAGCATTGGTTTGTTAACTAGATATTTCAATGCAGAATGGTCAATAAAGAATTTAAAATGAGATCCTAACAAATAGTGTCTAAATTTATGCAAAGCATAAATCATGGCTAGACCCTCCCTCTCTGGTGTTTTGTAGTTGCACTCTGCTTGTGACAACTTTCGACTCACAAAATAGATAGGGTGATCCATAGCTCCATCACCAGGTTGCATTAAGATATCTCCAAAAGAAATTCCTGAAGCATATACATGGACGTGAAATTCGTTCTCCCAATTTGGGAATATCAAAATTGGTGTTGTGATGAGTTTCTCCTTGAGTGTCTTGAATGCTTTATTACATTATGGAGTCCATTGGAACATTTCATCCTTTTTCAGTAAGTTTTCCATAGGTGTCGTAATGTTGGCATCTCTTCGGATGAACCTGCGATAGTAACCTTTGTGTCCCAGTGTGGAGTGCAACTGTTTAGTTCTCTTAGGTGAAGGTATATTCAAAATGAATACAACTTTGGCTGGGTTTACCAATACTCCTTCTCGGAAGACTATATGGCCCAACAAATTCCCATGTGGTACAAAAAAGATACATTTTCTGAGATTCAATGAGATCTGCAACTCTCTGCATCTGTCAAACATTAGTCGCAACAATGCTACATGTTCCTTGAGAAAGCTATATATAGTCCAATCATCCATATAGACTTCTATAAATTTGTGGATGAACTCTCTAAAATTTTCTATCACAATCCTTGAGAAAACTGTAGGGGCATTCTTCAAGCCAAATGGCATCACATTGTATGTGAAGGATACCCATTTTTTTATGAAAGTGGTCTTCCTTTTGTCTTCTACAGTGATTCTGACTTGATGGTGTCCTGAAAATCCATCTGTGAATGAGTATGCTTCCTTTCCTGCAACATGTTCAAGTACTTCGTCTATAAAGGTGTTGGGAAAGGGTAATGTACACAGGTAGATTTGAGGCTTTTGTAGTCTACACAAACTCTAATATCCTTTGTGTATTTATTTCTTTGAATAACTATTAGGCTAACCCACTCTGCTTCTTCTACTGCAAAAATGAGACCTGCTTCCAACATCTTGTCTATCTCCTTATTAACCTTCTCTTTTACTCTAGGAGTAATATGGTATGGTCTATGTATGACAGGATTGGATCCTAGTTTCAGTTCAATCTTCATTTCTCCCATGACTCCTTTGATTCCCTTTAACTATGAAAAGGTCTTTGGGAACAAATCCTCATATTCCTGTAGTAAACTCTGTATTTCCTGACTGGTTTTCTCATCCCAGTAGTCTCCCACCATAGCTATCTTGGGTTGCTCTATAGTCCCTATATTGATTTTGCACAATTTTAATGGGTGATTGTAGGAATTATCAGTCTGGTTGGGTATGGTGTTTTGAATTTCTCTGCTCCCCTCTGTCTCTTTGATGGCTAGGTTTCTTAATTCTTCTAGGTCATCTAGGCTTTCTGAATCTCTTATAATTTGATAGCATTATATAGGTTTCTCAATTGAGGGAAATTGGAGATTAGTCTTGAGTTCTTGGCTATGTTTGGGACATACTACTAAGTTTGATTTATGTTTACCATTATCTATAAAAATAAATTATTTAATCTTTTGCAGGGCTACTTCAAGCTTAGGGAACTTACTTGTGAATGAGAAGTACTTGCAAAATTGAGCTTCCAGTGTTTGTCAGTTGCTGGTTTGTCTTCTAGTTTCATCATGTATGACCCAAGCTTTCAGGATTAGACCTAGGGAGTGGTGGAAAACCTGGACCCAAAAGTGAGATGGTATCCCCGCAGCTTGCCACTGTGTTACGCACTGTTCAATATGTATCCTAGGATCTGATTCTCTGCTGAACAGTTGCGCAACTTGAAGATCTGTTTTCATCTATAATTTCAACTTCTCCTTATTCTGGAACCTGTACTTGATAGCTTGCTTCACCTCGTCCCAAGTTTCGAATACGACTTTATGATTAGCCCACCATCTGGTAGGGGTGTTCTGAAAATCCATATGTAGTACCGAGATTATTTGGTCTTCTCTTATGTTTTCTTCCATGTTGTGTAAAAAACTGTCTAGTTCTGAGGTGCCATCATATACTAGGTGCTCTCTGACTTCAGTCCCAACCCATCTATTCACTCGGACAGTTGTGCATCTTCTCAAGAATCTTTCATGTGAACCTTGTTGCCAACTATCGAAATCCAGTTTTGAGTCTTCATCTGCTAACTGTATGCTTCTCCAACTTACTAATCCATTAGCAGTAGGATTTATATAATCATTTCTTGTCCTAGTTGTTATAGTGTACAACTGGTCCAAGTCTTCTCCCTCCATATTATTTCCTGTTGGTTCTATATACCTGGGTCCTACATATGGATCCAAGGGTTGAACTACCTTGATTCCCTTGGCCTCAAAGGTCATGGTGTCTTTCTTCAAGTTGATTATTGCATAATTTTCATAGGCCCAATCAATGCCAAGTAGTGTAGGGTAGGGGTCCTTATCTCCCATGATTTCAATGACTTCAAATTCATCCACTATCTTTACTCCCGCAACCTCTATTTCCACATTCTCGAGTATTTCGATGGGGAAGACACAATATTGATTTTCCATTCTTAACTAAATTGGGGAATATGTCATCCTAGGTTTTCCTAAGGCTTCCCAAGTCTTCTTAGGAAGAATGTTCACATCGGATCCTAGATCCAACATGACATCCTTGATTTTGAATTCATCTAACTAGGCTACTATTATAAATTATTTTTTTGTTCATACTTTTCTTCGTTGCACTCTCTGGGTACTCTTCTCGGGAAGATTATCCCTTATTCTTGCCTCTAGGGGCTCTTCGTTCCATAAAAATAGGTATAGAGCATTGTGCAACTTTTTTGTTAGTTGATCATTCCCCATAATGTCAGAGAACAATTGAAACCAAAGGTCAACTACATTTTGAGGTTGCTCAGGTTGTCTTGGCATGACTACGGGGTTTCTAGGTGTAGGGGGTGAAGAAGGGACTTGTGCCATCATGGGATAAATAATAGGCTGAGGGTTTCTCTTGCATCTCAGGGATAGGAACATTCCAAAATACTTCTATGGAATCTTTAAAGAATAGATTTTGTTTTAGAGGGTCATACATGTCTTCGTTAGGTGTTTCTTTCTAGATTTGAGGTAGAGTATCAGCATCAGCTCCTATCTTCTCTCCTCCTCAAGTAACAATATTAAGGTTGGGAAATTTTCCCTTAGAGATCCTCTTGATTTTTGAACTGATAAGGTTAGTTCCTCTTTGTCGTACTCTATCTTTCCATTTTGTGATTAACTCTGGGCAGTCTTTAGTTGCGTTTCTGTTGGTTCTGCAGTGAGAGCACCATGGTCGCCTTGGATGAGGACAGTCTCTAGCCATGTGACCCTACTCATAATAGTTATAGAATCTTCTTGGCCCACTTCCTCCAATTATCCCTCCTTTGAAGTCTCCTCCAGCTGCACCTCCTTGACCCCTTCATGGTCCCTGAGGGTTTTCATTCACCCTTAATGTTGTTCGGTCTAACCTATATGCAAGTGCATCCAACGCTCTACATTGATTGGTAGTATGTGTGGTAGATGCGCAGAACTCACAGTGTATGGTTTTTGGCACTGTCAAATATTTCTGTATAATGGGGCACTGTCTTGGCCCATGCCCATGGATTCGACATATCTCACAATACTCAATTGTTGGTGATGCTTGGCCTCCTAGGAAAGCATGATATGGGGTGGGGTTATGGAAAGGTACATTTGTCGATACTTGCGCGACTCCTCCTGTGGGTCCTGGTGGGGTTATCATCAGATTTTGAGGGGGTCTCATTCGCCTTCCTTATGGACATTCGTTTGCCAGATGACCTTTCATATAACATCCAGTGCACCAAACCTACGGTCATCCTGATCTGGGTAACCTCATCTCTTGAATATTTTCTGTAAGTGTTGATATATTCCCTTGTAGTTGCACCAGATTTGCATCTACTGGGGCTCTGGTCATTCTTAGGCTCCCAGGGTATCCCTCCACGGATTCAATCTTCATCAATTAGTCCAAGGCGTCTATTAACATGGCTATCCATTGTTGCATTAACGCAATCTGAGTCATAGGAAGAAACCCCTGAATGTACCACTCCCTCTAATGTTCTTTGTGGATTGGATGTGCCAACCACCCTATGCATATTTAAACTTCTAGCTATATTCCCAAGCCGATTCACCTTCCCTCTACTGGATCTCACGTAATTCAGACAAAGCCTGTTGTTCTGAATGAGGTAACTTGAACTCTGCTATGAACCTTCTCCATACCTAGACAAGTGAGAACACTTGACCTTGTGTTCCTAGCACTCCTGGATTGATACTCTTCATGTACCACTTGAGAGCGTGACCTCTCAAGGTAGTTTGGAACTTGACCAACTTATTCGCATCCGGAGTCCCTCTGGCTCTCTAGATTGCTTCACACAAGAACCAATGTTGCTCGACATCTTCATCTCCCTTACCCCAAATTTTTGGGTATCGGGAAATCGAACCTCTCGCATGGCCAACCATTGTTGATATTGTTGTTCCTATCAATATGAATCCTAACAGTCCTACTTGCGATCTACCAAGGGATCCCAATATCCTCCCTGTACTCACACTTCCTGGGTGTGAATGACTAATTAATTGTACTGGAACAGAACTGGCATGAGAAGGTAGCATCGAACTTACTTCTTGTATAGAAGACACTTGGGGTATGGGTGATCTGGGGCTAGCGCCACTGGCTTCAGGGAGATTTTCTTTGATTTGGGGAGTCTCATTTTCTTCCACTGGGGTGATCTCTTCAGCCAGATTCCCGATCTCTCTTGTTATATGGGTTGAATATTCTCTTTCTTCTTTAAGATTCATGTCAGATTCTTCCTCTCTCATGCCTGAACCTTCTCCTTCTTGTCCCACCTCCTACGGACTTCTTTCTCTCTGCGCTTATCTATCATTTAATATTTCACTGGCCAGTCGTTCCTGTCTTCTCATCTTCTACAATTATTTCCTCTGTTTTTCCTGTACTTCTCCTGATCCACCTTCTTTTCTCAACTTCTCGGACTTTCTTTCTACTTTCTTGATCTTTCCACACCACCACTTCTCAACTATGGCGGCTCTCTTCAAGGCTTGCTCATCTCTTGAGTCCATTTCTTGCTGCTTCCCCCCCCCCATTTTTCAAATAACCCTTCCCCTCTCTTATTCCATGACTCTCACCCCACCTCACCCTACCCTAAGAGAGGATGTTTACATTGTCATCTCAGTCGGGGACATATTCAACATCCCCTCCTCCATCAAGAAAACCTTAACCCATAGGGGGATTTCTTTCAATATCCTTCCCCTTGCGTATTTCTTGAAAACTGCCTCTGCTTGCGAGAAAGATTGGTGGTTCTCGGCTGCGAATTCGATGATATAACCTTCTAATGTGGTGCTAACCCAGAAATCAATTCCTCATGTGACTGGAAAATCCATCCTCTGAAGTGTCGCTATATTCTCGGTATCCCACACGTAGATCCTCTTGAATCGTCCTTGTAACTCTAGAGATTCTTGGAGCCTCCTTACCCAGTGGAAAAATTCATCCGGGAATTTACCCTAGAAAATCTCGTATTGGTCACTCAATCTTTCTGAGTAAAGGATTGCTTCACAAGTGTTTTCCACCAATTTTCCCTTCAGTTCCACTTCTTTCCATATGAATGCATCACGGTTTCTTTCCCACCATCAATCAATACCATATCTATGGATCAGTGGAAGCATTCTCCCTACAAGTTCCCTTTTAACATGGGTCCAGGCAACGAAACCATTTTGTTGGCACAAGTTTGATCAGACCGGGATCCTTCCGAGGTTACCAACAAAAGGTATCGTGTAGTCTAGAGCGTTGGAATTTTCATCTCCTCTGAAGAGAAAGTCTCACCCGAAGCGCTATTGAGACAGATAGATAGGGAAGGGTAGGGAAAAGACTCAAGAGGATCCATAGGGCCTTCAGGACTCATTCTTGATCTTACGTAAGAGACATGAACAGACCTAAACCACACATGTGCAAGAATCGAACCAACTTACGTTGTGAACGAGAATTTAAATGTAGAACCATTAGATATAACTTACATACCATCAAAAAATTCTATAATGAATATGAAACACACAGAGATACATCATATTTGAAAATTTAGGTCCTTCTTCATATTATCTTTGTGATCTTTCTGGGATTACAGACTCAGAATTACATTATAGTGCAGTGTATAGACTCTTGACTCTGATCTCATGTCATAGATATCCAACTCTTGAACTGATAGATCAAATTAATTATAGAATCATGACTTGACTGACCAACAACAATACTGGAAAAACAACAACTAGTCAACAACTGAACGTGTGTGTTAGTGTGTGTTACTATTTGAACGTGTAGAATACCTTAGCGTGTCTTGGATCTTCTCACACAGTGGAGGATCCCGAGCTCCGCCGGTCACGAAGGCTTCTGGGCCTGCCGCCGGTTATCTTGGAGCCACCCCTACCACTATTGAGGTAAAAGCTAGACCAACAAGGGTCTTTCGAAGCAACCGGGTTACAAACCATTGTGCCCAAACAACTCCCAGAGGAATTAACTGCCAATATTGGCTCGATTGAAACCCCAACTACTGATACTTGGCCATCGGTCATTGTACCAATCCAATTTTACGAATGCCTATCAGTGCCTCACACAGCTATGGAAACAAACTCCTTCCAACATGCTAACGACATAACGCATGTCGAGGCGCCCTCGTCGACCACCCTGCAAAAGATATTGCATGTAAAAGTTTTCGTGGGATGAGCCACTACTATCTAAAATGCTACGTGGTAAGGCAGACGAGGTTTTAAGTCGGTTGTATCTAACATGATGGTACCCGGGTTACAAGTCTCAGTAGAGCCTAAAGCAGTTAACAAGGCTTTCCTCTGAGCAGGGCAGCTTTGAAGGACTTCCAAAGCAGACATCGCACAAGGGGTTTGTGATAAATCCTCCACCATAGAGTAATTCTGGGTGGCCCTTGCGTTTGGGTTATGAGAAGCTTTCTTAAATGCACCCTTTGGAATGCGTGTCATCATTTCTCCCAACGTCTTCTCAATCTGTAGAGGAAGAGATGGGAGTTCGGCTTCTTTGCCCTTCTCAGAGGCACTTGGTTTACTATAGTCGTGCACTCTAGTCGTTATTAAAGAATCACCCCTAACCATATATACATTCTTGGATGAAGAATTGTTTGGAGGAGGGCAGGTTTCTTGGCTGCCCCCTTCGGCACTTGTAGAGGCTTGAGTTAAATTTTTCCCATGTTGAAAGGGATTAGTCAAAACTGCTTGCTGCTACTGTGTGACAAATTTTTGGGCCTCTGCAAGTTGAGGACATAGATGGGTTGGGTGGTGTTCCACACACAAGTTGCACGGATACCTCGCCTTTCGTTTTTCCGTGGTGCCCTCGCCAACATTATCAGTGGGTTTTTTCTCCCCCTTACCCTTCTTTCGTTGTTTTTTCTTCCCTTCAGGCTGCTGGGTGGCCTTTGGGTTAGTCGTCTACATGGAGTGTACTTTCGACATTTGGGTAGGAGGAGTAGTCAAAGCAGTAGTCTGGCTGGCCGCTGAGTGTTGGATAGATAACTGTTGCAATTGCTTTGTCAATTTATCAGCAGGCTTGGTTTGTGTTGAACCAACAATACCATCGGCATGTGGTCCAGTTCTCTGTCTAGTTTTATCCAGTATAGATCGTGGTGCATCCGGCAGGATGTTGTATAATAAACCAGACTGAGAATAGATGAGCTCAAACTGTTGAGCCCTCATTATGGCATCTTCTTCGGAGAAAACTCCCGAAGTCGCGATGTCTTTGGATAATTATGGGACTAAAGACTTAAGGAACCACTCAAGCAGGAATGCCGGTGGGACTGGTACTTTGATTAGACTCTTTTGGCATCTCCACTCTCGGATATGATCAGAGATATGGTCTGCTATTGTCTGTTCGAAATTGGCAAGCAGCTCTATGCCAACATCGTATCTCACAGGTAACTAGAAATGGTTAAGGAAGGCCATCACCAGTTTGCCAAAAGAAGAGTATCGTGAGCGATCGATCTCGATGTACCATTTCACTGCACTCTCGATAAGAGTGCGTTGAAACAATCGCAACTGGATGGAGTCATCTTTTAATGAGTTAGATGAACACCAAAGATGGAAGGTAGTCACGTGATCACCTGGATATTCGTTAGGCTTGGCCTCGAACTTTGGAATGTCCGAAGGCAACTTCGTTGGCATAGGAGGCCAACGTGGATCGTGACAAATAGGATCATTAAACAACCTTGTCAAATCTGGCAAGTGTAATGTCGCCAGGAATGGTAGTTTGGGTTGCTGCTGATAGCCTGGGAAAAAGGGTCCTGGAGTTTGACTGGCACCAGGTTGCCAGGAAAAGTTTGGCTGCTAGCCCGGATTCTGGTAGAAACCATGGCCTTGACCAATGTAAGGATTTTCCATCTGTGGAGACATCATTGGATGATTCCCCATAAAGGACATAGGATTTTGGGCATGCATCGTGTTTGAAGGAATTTGGGAAGGATTACCCCATGCCGGTCCTGATGGGAGAGGCATAGAAGTCTGTCCAGGGTTCCATTGACTATGGAAAGAATTACCCTAGAACGACATTCCAGCGGAGGGAACGGATCCTTGTCCTGATTTCCAAGGTCCTACTATATGTGCCCCTGGCACAGGAATAGTACCCTACGCCGGAGTAGACTGTCCAAAAATGGGAGTGCCCCCAGACGAGAAAGAAGTGGATGCGAAAGTGTTGTTACCAAACATCTCGTTCCAAACAAACGGTGAAGAACCTACCGGCATAGTGTGCCCAGGTGTTCCTTGACTCCTGGCTCCAAATGAACTAGTGTGTGCAGGTTGCCCGGTGGACTGCTGATGCAGACCACCAAGCGAAGGGGATGAAGGAGAGATATGACCTCCAGCGTAAGGAAAAGCGTTAAAAGGGACAGGAATTCCCCCAAGTTGACCTTGCAGAGGAGTGTTAGAGCTCCCTGCCCCCAGACCCAAATTCTGTAAAGTGGAGTGAGTGAGTGCAGGACTTGTACCTGAACTAGGCATACCGTATGAAAACAGAGAGCCTGTCGCACTGGGTGTGAAGGGAGTTGTGGCCAATGTGATAGATGTGATCGGTCCACTATGTGACATAGTTGCGGCCGAGACCATGGTGGCTCGGACCGACGATGGAAATTTAGGAGATGATTCTCCTGTGGTATCAATGGTGGTGGGAATGGAAGAATTCCCAGAGGAAGTAACAACGTTTTTTTCCATAGCTGTGTGAGGCATTGATAGGCGTTTGTAAAATTGGATTGGTACAATGACCAATGGACAAGTATCAGTGGTTGGGGTTTCAACCGAGCCAATATTGGCGGTTGATTCCTCCAGGAGTTGTTCAGGCACAATGGTTTGTAACCCGGTTGCTTCGAAAGACCCTTGTTGGTCTAGCTTCCGCCTCAATGGTGGCAGGGGTGGCTCCAGGATAACCGGCGGTAGGCCCAGAAGCCTTTGTGACCGACGGGGCTTGGGATCCTCCACTGTGTGAGAAGATCCAAGACACGATAAGGTATTCTACACGTTCAAACAGTAACACACACTAAAAAAGAATCCCCTAAGAGATAAGACAAGAAAACACTAAACTAGTTGGAAGAACAGTTACAACAACCAACACTAGAGCAACTTACCGGTGCAAGTGCAACTCAAACATGGAAGCACCCTCCGGGTATACTCTGCAAAGCGTGGCCCGATGTCTGTCCTAGGTACTGTGGTATACCCCCGCAGTCACCTATGTATGTCCCTAAAAAGATTGGCAACTAGTTTTCCAACATGCAAACAGTCACCAGGCGGGTACAGTCGAAAGTTGGGTAGACCACAATGAGCAGGGTATCAAGCCCGAAACCTGTCAAGGGTATTGAGAGAAAATATTACGGAAGACAAATGAGGACCTCAAACGGATTCGAGACCCACAAAGCCCCGTGGAAAATGCAAACGACGGAATCCCAAAACAAATCCTCGATATGTGTTCTCCACTACGCTTGGTTCGGCTTTGGAGGGGTTATCTCCGCTACCTTTTAGCACGCGACCTCGTGTTTATCCCCTGTGTTAAAGGGGGGTCCTGGATAACTTCCACGAAACTGGACTTCTACACTCCCTATCACAGACTCCAATGTTTGGTTTTGAGTGGCCTTGGAGAGTTTCCTCTCCAACCTAATCCAAGGCCCTAGTCCTGAACTAGTGTATGAACCCTACAAACAAAAAGTCTAATAGATTTTAAATTAGCGTTGATTTTATGGGATTTTTTACGTCACGAGGTATGAAGGTGAAACTGATGATGTGTAAAGAATCAAAGCAAAAACAAATGAAAAAAGATGGAAACAAAAGACTTTTACTAAATGCAAAAATCAACAACTTTTCACAAAGAAAGACTTCTTTTTCTTTTCAATTTTTCTAATATTTTATGCAGCAAACGTAAAGGAATTTCGCTCGACTACGAGCTACTTATGCTCTAAATGCACTGCAAAAACTTATGAACAAAAAGACTTCTCCCTAGCTATTGATGTAGAAACACAATCTTCAAACAAAAAGAAAATGAAAAGATTTTTTTTCTCTTTTTTTTTTTTATTTACGTGCTAATCAAGCAACAAAGGGAAAATAACGACAAGCCTAAAACCAAGAAAAATCAAAATTCTGGCTTAAAGCGCAGATCGCAAAGAATCAAAACAAAGACACACAATGGCAATAAAGAAAGCACATACTCTTACGCTTGTCTAAAAACCATAGATCAAAATTTATCTTTTTTATCCTTTCTATCAACTATCAACTAAGAAAAAGTAGGCTAAGGGTAAGAGGCCCTAACCTACTGACTGTTCAACCCTAGACTCAAACACCTGAGAGAAATACTTCTCACCAAAAGAGGGGATGACTTCCCCACTTTGATTAAAAAGAAGCCTGTCAAGCACGCTACTGTCACTGAAACAACACATGTGTGAACGCGTGCAGAGCTGAAATAGGACGCATGTACACGTGGTCTGACCTTGTATAGGTCGCGTGTATGTATAACTTCTAAGACAGAAAATAAAAACATGCTAAAAACAGGTAGCCCATACCCAGAAGAGGCCTTTGGTATTGACAACCAGGGTCCCTTGAAGGCTTGGATGCTTCTTCTAACAGAAAAGAAAAAATATTTGCAAAGAATAACAAAACACAACAAGACAAACTGAGACAAGACTATGAACCAACAAGACTCAGACAGGATCCAGAAAACCCCCTTAGAATGTATAATTCTGATAGGGAGGAGGAAGACTGCCTCTCAAGCTCTCTAAAATCCTACACGCTACTGAAACCTCTACAGCTAGCATTCACACGTGGGCTGTAAGAGATTAGGACACGGGTACATGTGTGCAGGCCTTCTGCAGGCCACGTGTACCTTTGTGTGTCCCGATAATTTCCGTCAAGCAATAGTCAGGGAAAACTGATATAAAGAACCAGGCTCCCTGCTATCTCAGGCCTTATAGAAAAAGACAGGCAAAGAAACAGAAAATCTAATCTCTTAAACTACCCAAAAACTCAACTAAATCCGGAAACCCTAAAGAGTATCTTCCCCAGTATGGTCGCCAATTCTATTGTTGGGAAAAATACCCTACGGACTAGAAAACTAGGGTCAGACTTGCATGCAGATTTTGACCGTAAAGAAATTACTTTTTAACTTACCACCCAAAACTTAAACCCCTCTTTCACAATACATGCATGGAAAGGAACTACTAACCTTTTTACTGATGTTTGGTGTAGATCCTCCGTTGCGCTTTTCCCGCTTGTTTGCTCTGCTCCTTCCAAAGATAATCCTACAATCAAGACAAACCACTACACATGCATGCTACTTCTCTACTTGAGGGTTAGAAATTAAGCATAAATTAAACAAATCATAGATAACTCATGCATTGGGAAGGGAAAAGTATTCTTTTATTATTTGAACAATGAATCAACTTACAATCAAAGTCGAGACCGACCACCGCTCCTTGATCCTGATCCTGGGCTCCTCCTCTTCTTTTGTCCTCCAACTTCTTTGCGTTAATTCTCCTTTGGCTTGAGGAAAGGCTAAAGGGTTGGGACAATGGATTTGGAAAATGGGCAGAGTTTCTTCGCTATATTCTTCCTCTTCCAAATGGTACCCCTACCCCTTCTTTTATAGGCTAGAAGGAGCTAGGGTTTTGGACGAACTCTCGGCCATGCATGGCCGGGAGTTTCAGTTAACTGACCCATAGCTTTTGTCCCGTCAGCAACTTTCCTATTTTTGTGTTTTGTTAGGTACATGTGGGCTGTAGTGGGCCTGCCAGCATGTACACACGTGCAGTAATGGGTTAGGGTGCGTGGGCCTTGACTCAAGAGGATTTTCAAGAGTTTGTTCAGCATAGTTTTGGCAAGGAAGGGATAAGAGTTGGCCTGATGCCAGGTAAGCATGTGTGGTGCAATTTAGGGTTATAACACCCCCCCCTTTACAATTATGTTCATCACTATGTATAAGTTGGTTTGTGTCTTCCTTTCAGTCTTGCATGTTTTCTTGTTCTGTTGCAACTATTTGTTTCTTAGCTGGCATTGCGCTGACTTATACAACTTCTTTCTATCACTCTTTCTCATTCTAATGTCCAACCTTTGTTGAAGCTTTTGAAACACGTGCTTGGTCAAAACTTGCACAATTCATTATCCAAAAATGAAGGGCCCAACATGCTCCAACAAAATTCAATATGATTATGGATGATATATTGTAGCCATTCAAAAAATCTTTTGTGGTGATCTATTTGGATGACATCCTCATCTTTAGTTAGACTTGGGTAGAGCACTTGCAGCACATTTAATAAGTCCTTAGCACCCTGCAACAACAAAAGTCATACACCAACCTAGAGAAATGCTTGTTCAACATGTAGAGAATCCAATAATTAGGATACGTCATGGATGAACATGGGGTGCATGTGGACCCAACCAAGATCCGATTCATTTGTGATTGGCCAACCTCTATGACTCGAATATAGATCCACAACTTCTTGGGCCTAACTGACTTCTATTGCGATTTTGTGTTGGGTTTATCTCATATATCTTGTCCCTTAAGTCATGTGACCAAGGGGGGGCTAAAGACAACTTTTCTTGGTTTGAATCATAGCAGAACAAATTCCAGGATATGAAATGCCCACTTTGTTCCACATCAATCCTCACATTGCTAGATCTACAAAAATTGTTCAATATCAAGACACGTGTCTTTGTCTATGCTATCAGTGTCATCCTCACTTAACAACAACATCTGATTTCCTATCATAGTGAAATAATGTATGATGTAGTTTGTGCATATCCCATCTATGACAAAGATATGTACTCAATTGTGCAGGCATGTCAATGATGGAAGAATTACATTATGAGAAAGGAAGTGATCATCCACACTGATCACAAGCCTCTGCAATTCATGCAGATAGAAGGAAATCTACATAATGAATACTATCATAAATGGTCCACATACCTACAACAATTCCACCTGAATATTGAGTATAAGAAAGGAAAATCCAACTATACTTCTAACTACCATAGTCAACCCCTAGTTGTGGCCCTTACCATAGTTCTTAACTCTTGTGAGCATGAGACATTTGGGTGGCCACGATTATACAATAGTGACTTTGAATTTGTTGCTACTTATCAGAACCTGAGTCTCGGAAAACAAGTTCTGAAATTCCACCTCTACGATGAGCTCTTGTGCAATATTATCCATATTTTTGTACTTCCTTCAAGTGAGGGTGCAAAGATGATTTGGGAGGCACATTACAGTCGGGTGGTAGGGAACTTCGGGGTGGAGAAGACAATAGTATTACTTCAGAATAATTTTTACTAGCCCAAGATTTGACATGATGTCATCTAGTACATTAGGTCATGTACTTCTAGTGCCATCACTAAGATGTCCATCAAGAAGTAGGGACTGTACAATCCTCTCCCTGCACCAAAAAATACCTGGGATTTCATCTCCATGGATTACATGTCAATTTTTTCCTCCACCAAACATGGTGATGATTGTGTTTTTGTGGTTTTAATCGGTTCTCTACAATGGCCATTTTGACACTGTAAAATAAGTATCATAGCTGAGGACACTACTAAACTCTTATTTGTGCATGTTTGGGTTCATTTTGGGCTACCATGGACCATCATTTCATATAGGGAAAATAAGTTCTACAACATCTTTTGGTCTAGCCTATGGTCTTTGATGGACACCAAGTTGACCAAATAGACTATCTTTTGATCAGGGGATCAAATTTTGCTCAATTTTCAAAGTGCTTGGAATGCGACGAAAATAGTGTCATTGCATCCATCTCGTCTTCCTAATTCCGGTGGTATATTTACTTTCTCAAACGGAGTCCGTATGGGGAAGATATCGCGATCTGTTCACCAAGGCAAACAGGCAAAATTTTTGGATGCTGACTGTACCTGTCCGTACAGTCCGTACGGTGACGTGGCAGGACCGTACAGGCCGTACGGTGGTGACATGGCATGCATTCATTCATTGGTTGATGATTGGCGAGTTGGATGTTGACACATGTCTGTTATGGGCGAATAGTATGAGGACACATGGCCCAACCCGAGGGCGCCACGTGTCGCTCATTCTTTGGTCATTGTTTTCATATGTAAAAATTGTATTGGGAGTCCACGGGGTTCGACCCCCGGACCTCCCTCCGCACAAACCTTTACAAATATTCACTAGCCATTATGCCGCCCATTGTTCCTTGTTATATATGTTTATGCGTATATATTTAAATCAATGCAATGTAATAAATGGAAAGGGGGCGGGCCAGGGCTTAGCCCCGACCCATGGTTCCAAACCATAACATATAACCATATGTTATAAACATATGCGCGGGGTTTCAAAATGGCATGAATTGTAATATGTAACCGGTGGTATATATGTGCGCGCTATTATAATATGTGGACGCGGGGTTTGTAATATGGCCCGTGGTTTTTTTACCTACACCATATGCCCGAGCCCTGGAGCGGAAGTTCCAACGGTTGTAACTGTTAACCCCCTTTATGCCTTGCGCGTGGTCCTATGCACCACATGCCCAGGGGCCGAGGCGGTTAGGGGCTGGAGGCACCTTAACTGTCCTACGGTTTGCACCATTGGTGCGGTTGCGCCCGGTGCTGGGTTTTTACGCTTAAAAGAGCGTGTGAGCCAGGTTCAATCAAGGAGGGTGCGAATTGTAGAACCAGAGACAACAAGCTTGGAGAAGGAGACTTCCAGGAGGCCTATCTTTCTCATTTTTCGACC
>ML779140.1:1007017-1043926 GCA_009831015.1 Picea engelmannii
AAGTAGGATTTTCTGGAGGCTTATTTGGTGTAGAAGTTCCCTTTTTTGGTGGCATGTTGGCCAAGTATCACTTTAAACCTTGATTTTGAGGTGGTTCTGCTAGACAATCTTCCTTTTATTGTATCTCCAAAATTTCGGCCCTTACGAGTATGAAATTTTATTTTTTTAGGTCTCTGATATTTCTTCTCTTCAATGCCACAGGTCTAATAAAAATTGGATGTGCCAAGTGGAATTTACGGTAAGTTCCCCGCAACTTGTTGATTTTTGTCCTTTCCAGGAAATCTCACTAGTATAGCGTGCCCTGCACAAAATAATTGTTATAAAATTTTGCAACTCGTACCAGAACTACTATAGGATGTCCAATATCCAATGCAACTAGTCTCACTCAATTTGTATACTCTAGGAATAATTTATGATTGTTTTACCTGGAACACCTGATTGAGAATAGTCAATAGGACTAGTCTGATACCCTATCTTCCACAAGGTGTATCTACAAAATTAAGATGAAATAGAAGATGAAATTGCTACCATAGATACCTTACTAATTTCTAAGAATAGCCTCCGTAGTTTAGGGTCTGAAACGTTATAGAAAAAAATTTATAGGGAAAATTCTGCAATGACTCAATTCAGGATGATTCTAGAGCCCTATCTTACAAAGGATGTATCTTTGAATGTATAAGGCCTCAGGAGATGTAATTTTAAACCAACGTACCTTGATCCATATAATAAATATCCTCTAAGCCATTTCTTCTGAATCATTGTAGAAAAAATGTTATAGTGAAAATTCCACGGTGCCTCGGATGTGGCAGTGAAACCCCAAGACCTTAAGCTATGATACCATATGTTAAGAACCAAATATCAATATAGCATTGTTGTGGGCGGGAAATCCCTCCTACGAACTAGCACTAAGGGTTTTATCATGCATGCAGAAATGACCTAAAGATTCTTACTTTTTATCATCATCCCATGCCTAGACCCACATTACTCATATGTAAATACAAGGCTCAAGAGATTAAGCTGACGTACCTTATTCTTCATGTTTGATGTCGATCCATTTTCATGCTTGGTCATTCTTTGACTACAAATCTCCTCCCAATGTTGACATGCATTCATTAAAGACAAACAAAGAACTCCACATGCATTTGATCTATGCACTAACAGGTTAGAGATTTAATCAATCATACAATCAATATTCCAATAATGACAATCTCATATGGTGGGACGGGAAAAGAAATTATTTTATTAAATTCAAAATTATACCTTACAATGATAAAGTCATCTACTGGTCCTTGATCCTAGTCCTGGGCTCTTCTTCCACTGTCTTCCAACTGCTTTGCTCTATACTTCTCTTTGCAAAAGTATGGCTAAAGGTTGGGACAAAGGGAATGCTCAATCGGGTATAGTTTATTTACTATGATTATCCTCCTTTCAAATGGGACCCCTAACCCTTCTTTTATAGGCTAGAAAAATCTAGGTATTTGGTCGAGTGATTGGCCATGCATGGCCGAAAGGTTTAGTTAACTTACCCAAAGCTATGTGTTCCATCAACAACTTTCATTTTTTCATGCTTTTGTAGGTACACATGGGCTGTCTTGGGTCAGCTAGCATGTACACGCATGTAGTAATGGAGAAGGGCGTATGGGCCTTTATAAAATGGGTTTTTAAGAAGAGTTGTTCAACAGTGTTTTGGCAAAGAAGGAATCTGAGATGGCCTGATGCCAGGTAAGCATGTCTGGTGAAAATTAGGGTTATAAAAAATTCCCCTAATGTGTGAGGTCAGAAGAGAATCTGATGGCCGAAACACATTAACAATATTCACCAACGTTCCAAACAAGTGAGCCCAGGGACTAGAATTCGGGAGGTGCCATCTGCAAAATAACAATTGTCTCACCGAGGCGGGCATACCCATGCTCGAGATGAAATAAAATCATGGCTACCAATCAAATACATTGTAGATCCATTTCATGTAACTATATAAAGTGTAGCTGCATGCAATACACAACAGATATACATCTCAAAATCAAAAGATATACATGTATAGTATCCATCTTCAAGAAGTTGATAAGGCTTGATGGCTAGAGATGAGGTCTTCAGAGCTCGAGAAACAACTTCAAAATCTTCAAAACTCAGGTAGGAGTGTAATATGAGTGTACAACTTCACTACCCATAGGTCTTCAATGGCTCATCGGTCATGGACTAGAGAATCTTGATGATCAGGCTGAAGGCTTCATTGATTTTGAAAAAAGACTTGATTGGAATTTGAGGATGGTCGAGCATGAGGGAAAGAGAAAAAATGCAAAGGGGCTGACTCAAGCTTGGGAAAAACTTCCCTTGGAAAATAGCATGACAAATGATGAGACTCAGGCAGCATGGCATTAACATAAGTTTATGAGGCAGGAGGCAACGCAAACTCTCCATATGTTTGGAAGAATAACCAAACAGAGGAGGACACAGCTCTATGTAGCGAGAAGATATTCCTAATTTCGTATTAAATCCCAGAGTTTGATGAACAAATGGACATATGTGCTTTATCCAAGGGTGACTCATTGTGCTGCCAAAAAGAAAATACTTTTCCCTTCCTCTTTTTGGGGTATATTTGATTTTTTTTGTCTTTTTCAATAATTTTGGAAAAAGAATAAAATAATGCTACGTTACAAAGGAGGGATGAGTGTTGCAAACATACAAGTTTGAGGTGCAAGGACAATAATGATGTTCAAAGTAAGGACACTCGAGAAAAATCCTCCAGGGGCCAAAGGTATTAGGACGCAGAGGCAAAGTGCTACAGGGCTTGCATATAAGGCATGCTTCAGATGGTTCAGTTGAGAGCAACATGGAGTTGACATTAGGTTAAAGACATGGGTATGCAAATGAGATTAATAAAACACACAATGGTAACTTCCTTCAATGTAAGTTTAACAAGCCCAGAGAAGGTAAGCTCGACGATTTTTCATATTTAGAGAGTTTGAAAAAATGTAAAAGGAGACTCCACTGGGGTACCTTTTTCGAAGATAGTCTAGTCAGTTCGAAAAAGGGGTAAATTAGCAATGAAAATACATCTATTCAAAACCGTTTTAACAAGTGTGATAAAGACAAGATCACTCGGCCATTTTTTCATTTTTAAGGACTCTGAAAAAAGCTTAAGTATGGACTCCGTCAGGAATGTCCTTCTGGACCATTTTAACGAGTGTGAAAGAATAAGGTCACTCGACAATCTTTTCAATTTTAGGGAGTCGAAAAAAAGCTTAACTATGGACTCTGTGGGGGTTCCTTTTTCGTAAATTTAGTCCCTCAGGCCCAAAAAAGGGTTAAAATGATACTTGAGAGTACTCTTCTAGAGAACTGAAGTTCCTTAGAGTATACCTTTGTTTGTACAGTTGACCGTCTAGACCGAAAAAGGGGTAAACTACCATCGGATAGACATGAATTCAAATTTCAATTTAATTAGTGTGAAAGGCCACAAGATCGCTCGACAATCTTTTCATGTTTAGAGGGTCTGAAAAGGGCTTAAAAGAAGACTCGTAATGTTATTTTTTTGGGGAGTCCTGAGGGTGAGGTCAAGAGTGAAAAGGAATCATGAAAATGAGGCTCAAACTCGTAATCAAGAAAAAAAAGAGGACTCCTGAGCCTACATTCATTAGTGACAGCATGGACACCATAACGCAACTAGGATCTACCTAGGGAATCCATGTTTCGGTAAGCTCTACCACCAAATCGTGACACTTCTAAAGAAACAATGATGGTTCCATGTCGCAACCTGATGGGATCGATTCTATGGCAAAGGGATAAAGACAACGAGATACAAAAGTCGGGGTGGAAACCTAACCTATATGCTCAAGTTGATCATCTGAGGTTTTTCCCATGGACCATCAAAAGTGACCCAAAACTCCAAAAAAATGTCCTGATACCCGATCATAACCTTCCGACGCAACTCCTGAATCACTCTAAATGGTTTTCAATTTAAAGAAAATGATAAGGGGGGCCAAAAAGTCTATAAATAGAAGTTGGCAGCTCATTATCACCATTGTTGATTTGGAAATTGACTCTGGAGAAAAAATCCCCTTTAGTGGTGATTCTGGGAGCTATAGTGGACGAAATGACCATCCGTGTGGACCAAGTAAGTATAAACTCTCTCCTCTTGCAATTTAAATATTTATTTATGTTTTTAGTTTCAAGTTTTGGGGGGGCGTCGTCCTTCAAAAGGTCGTCCCTAGGTCCATGTGGGTTGTCTTATGACAGGTCATGTGTACACTCGAGCAGAGAAAAAAATGCACGCGTGTACACGCGACTATCATCATTACAGCCCACGTGGACCCTTTATTTAATGATTTTTTAAAAAAAAACAAGGGTTAACCCTCCTGAACTTGGTGTTTTGCAGGATGTATGTTCACTAGAGGGAAAGAGAGCATGAGGAGATTAGTGAGTTGGTCGGGGAAGACCCAAATGTCGTTGCTGCCTTAATGCAATGTGGGCTGCTCAAGTTCTTCCTATGTCCTTTTATGCGGGCACAACCTAGGCTACTAAATGCCTTGGTTGATTATTGGCATCCCAATGCAGAGGCCTTTATGTTAGAGGGGTAGTCACTAGTGCCTACTATGGAGGACATATATTTTTTGACTAGCCTCTCCAGGAGAGGGGAACTAGTCAATTTCCGAACATTTCCTTCCGAGCCTCATAACATATCGAAATTAATAGGACTTTATTGTGAGGCTTGTACAGACCGATCAAGATCACAGGTACCCATAAGAAAGATCACAGATTTATCACTGCAGGCGATTGTGTTGCTTATTGGGAGGATGACTGGTTCTGCAGCTCTACATCAGGCATCCCATGCACAAATGAACTGTGCATTCTAGTGCTTGAATGCATAGATATTTGACTGGAGCACTACACTGCTAGATTGTATGAAGAGGCAGTTGACAGATTGTCGGTCACGGATGCAGAGGGACTTCGGGTTCAGGACGATTCTATCCTCTTTCTTCTTTGAAAGAGTTCCTAGTTTCAGTCCTCGAGTGGTCGTATGAGGACATCAGGCCTCTCTTCCTGCGGTTTACAGATGGGCAGTGTTACTGCCATGACAGGGTGGTGGAAGGACCAATGAGTCCTTTGATGATGATTTATTTTCTTGTATGTCATGAAAGATCCCAGTCATAGAGGATTACCCTTATGCTGGGATTGATTTCTCAAGAGATCCTAAGATACCGGTACCTCTTAGCGAGGAGTAAGGAGAGATGGGTAAGTTTGCATCATTTTTTTGTTTTTTGTGAAACATATGTAATTTTTATGTTGTTTTTTTATATATCATTTTTTTTTATACCAGAGTATTTGATAGATATGTGTCTATTATGTGCAGATGTGGGACTAGTGCGACCTACGGATTACGCGAGGAACATGCATCATCCTCAGCCAGGGGCCGAACCTACCAACACAGGGGGACCAGTAGCAACAGGAGAGCTTCCAGCCGGTGAGGCTAAGAGGGTTTTGAGATGAGTCGAGTGAAAATTTACCTTGCTCACCCGCACAGTCCCTATGGAAGAGATTGAGGATCTTCTACCATCTATGTAGCCTCATGTAGTGGGGGCACCATGGACGTGGGTTTGACTGTTTCGGCATTTGGAAAACACTGTTGATTATTACAACAGGGCCCACAGGCCCTGACCTTAGTTAGTCTAGAATTTTCACGTCCTGAGAGCACTACTTGTATATATTTTTTGAGGGCATAAGCCCCATGACTCGTTACTGGTCATACTTTTGAGGTTCTTGCATCCACCTATGTACTCTAATGATTATGATATTATATATGGATTTTTATGTCTTTTTGTGTCTTATGGATCATATTTTCCTTTAAAAATGTATTTACATGTTTATGTGTATGTCTTTTTATATGTGTGCAAGATGCCAGTCTAAAATTTGATTAGCTAGAGTATCTGTAATTTGGTTTAATCTCCTAGGAACATGAAAATATGTAATATAATCAAAGCTTCGTTCTAAGAGACGTACCCTAAGGAATCGTTGGTGTAAAGTTGGATCATGAACACGGTAGAATCTATTTAACTGAGACACAACCAACTAAGCATATAAATAGACCCAGAGATGATAGATACCAAATGACAAGGCGTCGTGAAGAAACTCAATAACTGCATTGTACTCGGCGACATTGTTTGTGGTGTCACCTAAGCATATACCTCCAGAAGATAATAACTGGCCTCGAGGTGTAAAAATTACCCAAGCTGGGGAGGCAAGCCTCCGAGTGTGCCAGCTAGCACCATTTGCGTACCCAATGAACACCTCTAATTCACTTGACATTTTCCACAGTGACAAAAGATAACATAAAAAATGACATGTCCATAATACTAAAAGAAACTAGAAAGTAATAGTACAAAGAGTATACATATGTTACAAAAAGTTACCCAAGGTGACCTACCTATGAGTAATAATTCTTAAGGTAGAGCCCATTTCTAGGCTCTGCCAAATCATTTCCCTCAAAGTCGACCAGATGATAAGCGCCCTTTTTTAGAACCTCTTTTATGATGAAAGGTTTGAACCACATGTCTTTGAATTTTCCTGCCCCCAGGGGGTCCTTATCTTGGTCATAGACCAGGAAAAGGTCACCTTCAGAGAAAATCCAAGGACGAATGGACCGATCATATTGACACTTGAATTTACATTTGTGAGCCTCGTTGGCCAGGGTCGCATCATGACACTGCTCATTGAGCTGCTCAAGGTATAATAACCGTTCTTCAAGTGGAGAAGTGTCTGGCAATAACCGTACTGCCAACTTTAGGGATGGGATCTGGCATTCGATAAGCAAGACTGCTTCTAGTCTGTAAATGAGTTGAAAAGGTGAGAAACCGGTTGTAGTATTAACAAACATTCAGTAAGCCCATAATGTCGAGTATAGAATCAAATGCCAATTTGACTTGGATGATTTGATCGTTCATTGTAGGATGGTCTTAAGAGATTTATTTATAGTTTCCACCTGACCATTTTCTTGGGGGTAGTAGGGTGACGAATGTTCTTGCTGCAACCCAAGATTTGATGTTAACTTGGTCATCATCTGGTTCTGAAAGTGACTGCCATGGTCAGTGACAATCTCTCTTGAGATGTCGAACCTTGCTATTATCTGGTTGAATAAAAGGAGAGCCATAGTCTCTCCATCATCTTTAAACATTGGCATAGGTTCGACCCACTTCATGAACTAGTCTATGGATATAATGATATAACAGTGCCCCCTTGCTGAAGGAGGGTTGCATGTAGTGTAATCAATCCCCCACTTGGTGAAGGGACCAACTGTGATGATAGGAAACATGGGAGCAGGATGTGCCCTCATCTTCCGAGAGAAGATCTAACACGGGTGGCACTTCTTGACCGATTCGATACAATCTTTGATTAGTGTCGGCCAGAAGTAACCTGCTCGTAAAATATTTTGGGTTGTTTCCAACCCAAACAAATGACCACCACATGCTCCGGTATGGCAATAGTTAAGCATGATAACTTCTTCTTCGTGAGTGAGACATCGGCGCAGGATGCAGTCTACACCTCTTCGATACAACATATCATCGAGTATGAGATAATTCTTGGCCTAATGGCGTATACGGTGATGCTCATAACGAGAAGCAGAGGCGGGGCACTTCAAATTCTAGAGATAGATAAGTATATCTCCGTACTAGGGATCCAAAGATGTGATCAAAAACATATCTCCTTTGATAGGCGACTCTTTGGGAACAACATCACCTGACTCAACCAGAAGTTCTGAAATAAGTTCTGCGAAGACCAGTGACTTTTTGGATTTTGCTGAAACGAAATCTAAGTCAAATTTTTGGAGGAAAACTATCCATCTACTGATCTTTCCGCTTATTACCCATCATGTCAACATGTATTGAAACAGATTCACAACAATAATGACAGTGGTCTTGTGAAACAAAACATAATGATGAAACTGTTGAACAACATGGACTACTGCCAATGCAAGTTTTTCGATATGAGAGTAATTGAGTTCCGGTCTGACTAGGACTTCGCTCAGGTAATAGATCACATATTCTGAGAACAAATCATCTTCCTGAACTAAGACCATGTCGATGGTTGACTCTATTGCAGCCAGGTATAATAAGAAATATTTGTTATAGTTAGGTGGCCGAAGAAAAGGGGCAGTTGTGAGGGAATGTTTCAATGCTTCGAATGAGCGTTGAGTGGCATCGTCCCAATAAAAAGGAACATCTTTCTTTAGTAAGCGCATAAATCCCTTTGTGATCTCGGCATAGTTAGCGATGAAATGCCTTAAAAAAATTTCCTTGCCCTATAGACTCTGAAGTTGAAGGATTGTGTGCAGGGGAGTTAACTAAATTATTGCCTCAACCTTGAGAGGATCGACCATGATCCCTATTGTTGACATTATGAAACCTAACAAACGTCATGATGTTACGCAAAAGATACACTTGTTTGGATTCAAGGGAATCCAGAAGTAGTGACATCACTCAAAGATAAGTCGAAGGTGTGTGGGATGATCCGTTCTCTTGTGAGATCGAGATGCTAAATCATCTAAATAAGCCTCGACTATATTCTTGAGATCATGGAAAGCAAAAGACATGGCCCACTGAAAGGTTGCTCTAGCATTTTTGAGACCAAAGGGCATCTTACGATACATGAATGTACCCCATGTACAAATGAATGTCATTTTGTGTTGGTCTTCGAGTTTGATTTTCATTTGATTATATCCCAAAAAATCGTCCATGAAAGAGAAGGCCTCACAACCTGCACATTCATCAATTATCTGGTCAATGAATGGTGTGGGAAAATTGTCTTTTGGACAAGCCTTGTTCAAATCACGGAAGTTCGTACATACATGAATCATGCCCTGTTTCTTATTGACCGACACAGGATTTGACACCCATTGGGTCAAATGGATAGGATAGAAAAAAATGGCTTTTAGCAGTTTCTCAACTTCAACCTTAATGGTTTTTGCTTTCCTGGGATTAACTGGACGAAGATTCTGTCGAACAAGCTTGGCATCTAGATAAGTTGTGATTTCATTTTCGACTATTTTTGGATCGATGCCTGGAATTTCCTTGTAAGACCAGGAAAAAATGTCGCAGAATTATTTAAATAGATCTGTGTAGATTTGAATCTCTCCGGGGCAACAATCAGCTCCGACGAAAACATTCTCCATGACACCAGGGGTTATGGAGATATTGATCGATATGGTTTTAGCAATAGTTTCCATATTACCCTTGGCATAAACCTCATGTGTAGCTAAGGGATGAATAGGACAAGACCTATATCCATTCATAGTCAAGGTGAATTCTCCAGCTTCGATTCTGCTTAAGTCTCGGAGGAAGTATGATCTGCGATGGAGATCGTCCCAAGGTTTGTCCAGACTAGTCATTACTTCAATTACTACTTCGTCAAAGGGAAAGACTAACTCTAATGAATCGGTATCAGCGAGAGAACCTTGAGCCCAAATAGGCTCTAGAATTGGATCTAACTCTTGTGCAGTAGTTGGATCTGTGTCAGTCGAAGCTTGCTGGACTAAAGAGTACACTACTTCAACTACAGACAAGGGCATGGACATGCTAGGGTGCCCTGTTCCTTCCATCATGGCCGATGGGGAAGGAAGTATCCACAGATCGTTGAAGTAAGTCATGTGAAACGATGAAACTTGGAAAATCTCAACCTTATGGTGGTCAAATATGAACTTGACATCACCTTGAGGGGGCAGGTAATCGAAGGTACCCATCAAAGATGGGCACAAACCAACCCCTACGTTGACTACGGCTGGTTGGGGATTATCAATCATCGCGACCACGGATACCCCCAATGAAGGGTTAGGTTTGGAGAAAGACAATTGATCAATGGTCACAATCTGGTCCTCGTGTGGAAACAGCAAGACCTGAAAAACTGTAGCAACCACTACTTGCATGGCATAAGTCCAACTCCTTCCTAACAAGATATTGTAGTCGAGGGACGCCTCCACAACTTCTACATCGACGCACACGGTCTTCCCTCCCAAATGCATGGGGAAAGAGGGAATGATACCTTGTGGTTGGAATGAATGACCATCGAAAGTAGTGAGAAGAGTAGGTGACAAAGAAAAAATAGTCTAGCCAATGGCCTTCCAACATGCCAATGACATAACGCATGTCAAGGTGCCCTCATTAACCACCATGCAGAAAATATTCCGAGTAAACTTTTTCGTGGGGTGTGCCACTACTATCTGAAATGCTATGTGGTAAGGTAGACGAGGTTTTAAGTTGGTTATATCAAGCATGATTTTACCTGGATTACAAGTCTCGGTATATCCTAAAGTGGCTAACAAAGATTTCCTCTCGGAAGGGCAGATTTGGAGGACCTCCAAAGCAAACATCGCACAAGGGGTTTGAGACAAATCCTCCACCATAGAATAGTTCTAGGCAGCCCTTGCGTTTGGGTTGTGAGAAGATTTTTTGAACACGCCTTTTGGGATTCATGTCATTGTTTCGCCCAAAGTCTTCTCGATCTAGAGAGGAAGAGATGGGAGTTCAGCCTCTTTTCCCTTCTCAGAAGTGCTTGGTTTACTATAGTCATGCACTCTAGTCGATATAAAATCATCACCCTTCATCATATACACATTTGGATATGCGAGATTGGTCAAAGACGGAGAGGGTCCTTGACTGTCCCCTTCCGCGCTTGTAGAGGCTTGGGTTAGGTTTTTCCCATGTTGAAATGGATTGGTTAACATGGTAGGTTATTGTTGTGTCACAAACGTTTGGGCCTCTATAAGCCAAGAACATTGGTGGTTCGGGTGGTCTTTTGTGCATAGACTGCACAAATACCTCATCTTTTATTTCTCAGTGTTTCCCCCGCCAGCATTATTAGTGGGTTTCTTATCCCCTTTACCCTTCTTTCTTTGTTTTTTCTTTCCTTCGGGCTGCTGGGTGGCCTTTGGATTTTTCGATTGAACTGTGTGTACATCCAACGTTTTAGTAGGGGGAGTAGCCAAAACAGTAGTTTGGCTATCTATTGTGTGTTGTATAGATAATTGCTACAATTTCTTCGTTAGTTGCTCAACGGGCTTTGTTTGTGTTGAACCAACAATACCATCGATATGTGGTCCAACTCTCTATATGGTTTTATCAAGTATTGAGCGTGGTGCATCTGACAAGATCTCGTATAATAAACCAGACTGAGAATAGATAAGCTCAAGTTGTTGAGCTCTCATGATGGCGTCTTCTTTGGAAAACACTCCCAACATCACGAAGTCTTTGGATAACTGTGGGACCAAAGACTTAAGGAACCACTCGAGCAGGAATGTTGGTGGGACTGGCACCTTAATTAAACTCTTTTGGCATCTCCATTCTTGAATGTGATCAGAGATATGGTCCGCTTTTGTCTGTTTGAAATTGGCCAACAATTTTGTGCCAGCGTCGTATCTCACAGGTAATTGGAAATGGTTTAGGAAAGCCATTGCCAATTCACCGAAGGAAGAGTATCTTGAGTAGACGAGCTCAATGTATCATTTTGTGGCACCCCCAATGAGTTAGATGAGCACCAAAGATGGAAGGTGGTCACATGATCTCCTATATCTTTCCTAGTCTTGGCCTCGAACTTTGGTATGTCCAAAGGCAACTTCATCGACATAGGGGGCCAACGTGGATGATGACAGATAAGTTCATTCAACAACCTTGTAAAGTCTAGAAAATGCAAGGTTGCTAGGAAAGGTAGTTTGGGTTGTTGGTGATAACCATGGAAAAAGGGACCTGGAGTTTGAATGGCACCAGGTCGCCAGGAAAAGTTCGGCTGTTGGTCTGGGTTCTGGTAAAAACCATGGCCATGACCAGCGTACGGATTTTGTGTGTGAGGAGACATCATCTGCTGATTCCCAAAATAGGACGTAGATGGTTGGGCGTGCATTACATTCGGAGGACTTTGGGAAGGGTTGCCCGATGTCGATCCCATGGGGATAGGCATAGTACCTTTTCCGGGGTTCCATTGGTTGTGAAAATAATTTCCCCAGATCAGCATTCCTGGTGAGGGAACTAATCCCTGCCAAGAATTCCAAGGCCCTGATGCAGAAGAAGTTCCTGGGTTTTCCCCCTATGTAAGAATAGTACCCTGCATAGGAATAGGTTGTCCGTAACTGGGATTTCCCCCAGTCAGGAAAGCAGTGAATGAGAAAGTGTTGTTACCAAATGCATCAAACAAATAAAATGGTGTTGAACCTACCGACGTATTATGAGAAGGTGGTCCTTAACTCCCTGCTCCAAATAAACTATGGTGTGTAGGTGGCCCGGCGGATTGCTGGTGGGTGCCACCGAGCAAAGGGGACGAAGGAGGTATATGACCTCCCCCATAAGGGAAAGCGTTAAAAGGAGTTGAAGTTCCCCCCATGTGGCCTTGCAGAGGAGCGTTAGAGGTCCCTACCCCCAGACCTAAATTTTGTGAAGTGGAGTAGGAAAGTACATGACATGTACCTTAGCTAAGCATCCCGTATGAGAATGGAGAGCCTGTTTCACTTGGTGTGAAAGGGGTTGTGGCCACTGCCATAGACGAGATTGGACCACTGTTCAAGGTAGAGGTGGTCAAGACCATGGTGGCTCGGACCGATGACGGTGGGTTAGGAGGTGGAAACTCTCTTGTGGTGACAACTATAGTGGGAATTGAAGAATTCCTAGAAGAAGTGATAACATTTGTTTCCATTGCTGCGTGCGACACTATATAGCACTCGTAAGGGTGAATCAGTATGATGATGGGTGTCAAAATATTAGTGGTTGGAGTTTTGGATGGACCAAGATCTTTTTCTCCAAAGTCTAAAATGGTCGTTTCCTCCGTATGTTGTTTGGGTACAATTTCTTGTGACCCGGTCGCTTCAAAAGACCCTTGTTGGTCTAGCTTTCTCCTTAGTGGTGGAAAAGGTGGCTCCAGTGTAACCGATGATAGGCCCAGAAGCCTTCATGACTGGCAGAGCTCATGATACTCCATTGTGTGAGAAGATCAAAGACACCCTAGGGATTTCTATTCATTCAAAAACAACACACACTAAAAAAGTCCCTCCAAGATAAAACAAGCAAACACTAAACTAGTTGGAAGAACAGTTAGAACAACCAACACTAGAGAAACTTACCGGTGCAAGTGAAAATTGAAAACGGAAGCACCCTCTGGGTATAATCTGCAAATCATGGCCCGATGTTTGTCCTAAGTATCGTGGTATACCCCCGCAATAACCTGTGTATGTCTCTAGAAAGATAGGCAACCAGGTTTCCAGTGCGCAAACAATCACTAGGTGGGTACAGTCAAAAGTCGGGTAGACCACAATGAGCAGGGTATCGAGCCTAAAACCTATCAAGGGTATCGAAGGAAAGTGGTATGGAAGACAACTGAGGACCTCGAACAGATTCGAGACCCATGAAGCTCCGTCGCAAATGCAATCGACGGAATCCCAAGACAAGCCCTCTATGTGTGTTCTCCACTATGATTGGTCCAACTTTAGAGGGGTTATCTCCGCTACCTTTCAACATGCGACCTCATGTTTAGCCTCTGTGTTAGAGGGGGGTCCCGGATAACTTTCACAATACTGGACTTTAACACTCCCTAACTCAAACTCCAATATTTGATTTAATGGCGTTGAAGAGTTTCCTTTCCAACCTAATTCAAGGCCCTAACCCTAAACTAGTTGGTTGACCCTACAAACATAAAAAGTCTAATGAATTTTAGATTTAGCGTTAATTTTTATGGCTTGTCTTAAGTCAAAGGTTATGAAAGTGAAACTAATGATGTTTGAAAGACAAAAGAAAAATAAACAGAAAGATGGAAACAAAAAACCTTCACTTAACTCAAATCTTAAACAACTTTTCAAACTTAAAAATTTTCTAAGATCTTTGAACAAAAAACTCAAAGCAGGATTTCACTCAACTACGAGCTACTTATGATATAAGTAAACCATCAAGAACTTATGAAAGAAAAGACTTTTCCCTGGTTACTAATGCAAAACAACATTATTTAACCAATCAAAGAAATAAAAGTGTTTTTTTTTTTTTGAATTCTCACAAAGAAAAAAGGAAAAATATCAACAAGCAAAAACCAAGAAAACTTTTGGCCTAAGCGTAGATCGCAAAGAGTCACTTAAAAAATCACACACAAGAAAATTAAAATTGGACTCTCACACTTGTCTAAATACCCTATGAAAGAAAATTTTGAGGAAAACTTCTTAATGAAAAAGAAATTTATTGTCATAATCAAACCTAAGTTACTAACCGTTGTGACAGAGACCCAAAAACCTGAGAGGTATAGCTCTTGTCAAAGGAAAGGATGACTGCCTCACCTTCAACAAAAATTTTCTCCACAAGCACACTGCTAGAAGTTCAACAACAAGCGTGTGCACACAAGCTGTGTAAAGTCAAAGCACGTGTACACCTGTGTTGGCCTTATATAGGCTGCGTGTATCTTTGAAGCTCTGAGACAAATGAAAGGCCAAGCAATCCAGCCCAAGAAGAGACTAGTGGTACTAAGAACTAGAATCTCTTGAAGACTCAGACACTTAATTTAACAAAAAAAAGAAAACAATTCAAGGAAAACTTCATAGAACAAACCAATCTGAGGTGAAACCTAAGCTATAGACTGCAAACAACAAAGACTAGAAAGAGTTCCAGAAAACCCTTAAGAAGTACTATCTCTGACAGGGGAGAGGATGACTGCCTCTCTAAAAGAAATTTTATGGAATCATACATGCAACTGACACTTCCTTAGCTAGCATGTACACGCGGGCTGTGAGAAGGTAGGGTGCGGGTACATGCATGTAGACCTTATACAGGCCGCGTGTACCTCTGTGGGTCTCGGAAAAGAAAAATAAAAAAATGCAGTCAAGCAAAGAAACAAAGATAACTGGTATGGAAGACTAGAATCTTTGTTAGATCAGACTTTTGCAAAAACTTTAAAAACAAGGAATGAAACCAGTTTTTAAAAATACCCAAAAACAATATTCCTAGAAACCCTAGAGATCCCCAGTATGGTCGCCAATTCTGTTGTGGGCGGGAAATCCCTCCTATAGACTAGCACTAAGGGTTTTATCATGCATGCATAAATGACCTAAAGATTCTTACTTTTTACCATCATCCCATGCCTAGACCCCCATTACTCATATGTAAATACAAGGCTCAAGAGATTAAGTTGATGTACCTTATTCTTCATGTTTGATGTCGATCCCTTTTCACACTTGGTCATTCTTTGACTGCAACTCTCCTCCCAATGCTGACCTGTATTTACTAAAGACAAAGAAATAACTTCACATGCATTTGATATATGAACTAACGGGTTAGAGATTTAATCAATCATACAATCAATATTCCAATAATGACAATCTCATATGGTGGGACGGGAAAATAAATTCTTTTATTAACTTCACAATGATACCTTACAATGATAAAGTTGGATATTGCTCCTCGATCCTGGTCCTGGTTTCTTCTTCCACTATCTTCCAACTACTTTGCTCTATACTTCTCTTTTCACAAGGATGGCTAAAGGTTGGGACAAAGGGAATTCTCATTCGGGTATAGTTTATTTACTATGATTCTCCTCCTTTCAAATGGGACCCCTAACCCTTCTTTTATAAGCTAGAAGAAGCTAGGTATTTGGTCAAGTGACCGGCCATGCATGGCCGAAAGGTTTAGTTAACTTACCCAAAGCTGTGTGTTCCATCAACAACTTTCCTTTTTTCGTGCTTTTGTAGGTACACGCGGGATGTCTTGGTTCAGCTAGTGTGTACACGCAAGCAGTAATGGAGCAGGGCGCATGGGCCTTTATAAAAGGGGTTTTTAAGAAGAGTTGTTCAGCAGTGTTTTGGCAAAGAAGGAATCTGAGATGGCCTGATGCTAGGTAAGCATGTCTGGTGAAAATTAGGGTTATAACAAGCATAGAAAAACCTTAGAATAAGTACTCAATGCCTTGAAAAAGAGATAATTTCAGATAATAAGCCTCTTTGAGGGGGGAACCTCCTTTTACCCCACATAAATGTTCAAGTACAAGATGATTCCAAATGAAAATGTATCCTTGGTATATATAGGAGACTAGGAGGTATAATTACAACTAATGGAATAAAGTCGACATAAATAAAATAACATTACTAATGTAATATGCCCCAATTAAGGGGTAATGAACCAATATTAGGGCTTAACAATTCTTTAGAAAATAGAATTAGTATAAATAGGAGTAGGAGGAATTGGAAATGTTTGTCTTGAGAATTATTGTAATAGAGATCCGCTCTACTAAAGTTTTCCACCTCGAAGAGGCAAGTGAACATTTATTTCTTTGAATAAAGGTATTATTTCTGGTAATTATCTTCTCAATATTTTGTTGTTCCATTGATATATGTTGAATATTCTTGTTTCTGCCTATTATATTACACACGATACCTTACAAGTGGTATCAAAGCACTTTCCTTTGAAGGAATTATGGGTAAAAGTTTTTCTAGAGTAGATATTTTTACTGTTGGTGTAATTAAAGCACATATATATGTCGTCAGTAGGTAAAACTGTGGTGACGAAGACTACATGTAGGAACTACAAACATTTTCACGGGGTTTCCTAGAAACCAAATTTTCACCCCTGTTGGAAACCTTTGTAACCCTTGTTGGTACCCCTCAAGTAGTACGACATCAAACATAATATGTACACAACCATAACTCTCGTATACCGACAAGTATATTGAGAGTCCCCTAGGTCTTCTGAAACTATCCCTAGATCATTCGATCAACTGCTTGACTGCTATAGTGCCACCAAGAATAACACTCAGGAAGATACTCTCTACTACTTAGGTAATCGAGTAGTACAACTAAGGGCATGGTCAAGCCTCCTTAGTTGGTGCCCTAATATATTGGATCAAGTACTACTATTCAACCCCACATGTATATTAGAGAGCTATAGAACAGGGAAAACCATTGTCCATAGGCACCCTATAAACCCTATCTGGGGGGAACACACTGGAAAAGGAAAAAAAATGACATTTTGGCCACGCAACCTTACCTCTTGTATTCTGGTTGCAAATTTACTACACATTTGTTTCCTATTAATAATTTGGTCATTTCAACATTGCAGTATTTTTCAAATTGGAGTATAACTCCACAGGAGTAAAAAAAAAAATGGGTCCTACCTGTACCATTATTTGAGATCTATCCCATTGGATTCCTCTCTTCACCCTGATCATAGTGGTACTTATTATCACACAAATTGTACTTTGATAAAAGGAAAGGTAGAAGGAGAGAAAATTGGCATAACTTGAGGGTATCCTATCACTATCACCTCAATAGGATTCCTCTTTCTCTTTAGGGTGGTAGGCCCAGGGGAGACATCCCCGGTGACCTGGGGGTTTGAGAAGGAAAAGTAAAAATGGATAAATAAATATCCCTTATCACAAGTCACCACCGATCATAAAGTCCCAGTTTTATAACCAATGAAATGATAATATGTCAAAGTGTACCTAATCGGAAGAAAGCATCAAGAAACTATATATATTTGCAAGTACACTTGTTGGTTAGCACTTCATAAAACCATAGACTTTCAAAAAGAGCAATTGGCTGATAATGATGAAATAAACATGAAATTATAACAACAATATTTATAAGGCAATAGTTCACATTAAATGCCTTTAAATAGCTTCAAAATGACTAAGAATCATCAACCATTGAAATCATAATGCAAGCATTTGTTAGAAGCAAACAAGACAATGCATAAATCAACCTTTTCAATTGCTTTTAGAATCTTTTAATGTTGAAATTGATGGATGTATCTTACTTTAGTAACATCGGAAATATTTTTAGTAGGTTAGGCTATTCTAGGGTTATAAATGGTTAGGAGGAAGATCAAAGAATAGGTTTTGATGGTTGTTTTGATCAATTACTCAAAGAGGACTTAGACTAGTGATTTTAGGGAAAATGGAGTCAATGATGTGGCAGAAAATGTTGAATAAAAATGATAATAAGAGAGTCAAAGACAAGAGATATTGATATATTGGAGTGTTGGTAACCCAAGGCTCCAATTATCAAACCCTAAGGGGAAACTAGCTACTAAGGTATAGGTAACCCTAGGCTTTAGTAGATTTCCTCCCTCTTTAACCCAATGATGAAGAAAAAATTGGCTAAGATGAATCAATGGATACTAAGGTGTTGCAATGGAAAGGCCTTAGCACATCCTTCAAGAAGAATGGCCTTTTGACAAGATCTAGTAGGTTAAGGCTTTTAAATCTAGGACATTAACATTCAAGTTAAGAAGAATTGCCTATCTTGATAGTCTTCCTAGGGTTTAATCAAGCAATTTCATAATCTTAAATGTAAATGAAAGATAAATAAGACTATAACCATTCAATTAAGAAGAATTGCAGAAATATCACTTACATACACCAAGAATCATGAAGAAAATCCCTAGTTGAACACATCCACCAAGAAACTTGCCAAAATACTCCAAATTTACCCTTCCTCAACAAGTGCGCTTAACATTTTAGCCAAGAAACCCTAAGTAGGTGTTGTCCCTTGACCACATTTTGAGAGAACGTTGGTCATGTTTGACCACTTTTGGGACTTCGACAGGTTGGTCGAAGACAGAGTGCTCAGGCGAAGAAGAGATCGTGGGATTTTTCCCTTTTTCTGGGCTTTTTGGGGCTTTTAGGGTTTATGTAACGGGTATGGGATGTCATCCCATGGGTTTACCCATGTTTAGGCCTCTTTTATAATGTATAAATAAGTATCTAGGTGACGTAAGAAAAGGCCAGAGTGCTAAGTGCTAGTGTTGGTTATGTGCAAAGAAGTGTGAGAGTAGTGGAATCTGTGTGATTGTAGTTTTGATCATCTTTGTGCAATAACCTGTGAGGGTTGCTAAGTGTGAATAGTTGTGAATGCTTTGTGAATACTGTATGTGAGACTTGTGAGCTAAGTTCAAGTGGTTGTAGTTGGCTTTGTTCCTTGATCTGATTCGGGGAAGGAGGATCTGGCGAGGTGTGTGCAGATCTCCTATCCTTTTTGGAGTTGGACCTGTGGCTTGGTGCATGTAAGAATATTGGAAGAATCTAATAAAGAAGAAGAAGATTTGGTGTACATAGATCCACATTGGAGTGAACCACGTATATCCTGTGTTGATGTGATTTGTGCAATGATTTTCATGGTGTTTGTGCTTATGTTTGCTCAGTGTACTATTCTTGATGTATGATAGATAGATCTATGATTTCCTAGTGCTTTATGATGTGAATGAATGTTAGATCTGAAATGATGCTAAGTGCTTAGAGGTGTTGATCTATTTATTACAACGACATTATGTATTTAGGGTTAATTTGTGAAGTGAATAAGAATCATAAATTAATGCATACTATTGGCTAAGTTCTCTGTTGAAGTGTGTAATCACAGATCTGTGTCTCAACTAGGTTGTAGACACTTGAGGCCTGCAACCCCCCCTGCCTCTACCTTGGGTGAGACTTCATCTTCTTCGCAGGTGTTTCTAAAAGGGCCAGTAGTTAGGGTTTTATTGGTGTATTGTTGAAGTGTTGAACCCTGGGTCTTCCCCTATGCCAACAAATGGTTCCGTTGCCGGGACATGAAACTGTGATTGTTGGGAACTAAAGAAAAGAGAAAGCTCTGTGCATATATCTGTTGTTGCAGTGTGCAGTATTCTACTTGACTTGTGAAGCTCAGTGCTATGAAAGGAACCGAATATGAAGGAAAGAGGTAATATCTAAAAGCTTTGTAATCTCTCAACTCAGCTTTGAATTTGATGTTTTGTAGGTCGGTTTGGGCCAGTTATGGTACCTGCAGGTTAAATAAGTAAAAAGAAGAGATAAAATAACCCAAGTGGGGTAGGAAATTGATACCTTTCCCCAGTGGATAGGTAATATCAAATTCAAAGTTGAGTTGAGAGAATGATTCCAACTTTTAGTCAAAGCAAGCCATCCATGTGGCGAAAAAAAAAGAAAAAAAAGAAGGAAATGTAATGATTTTTAACCCCTAAGTGCTTATGTGTTTTGAATGAGCCCTTTATATGAGAGGGAATGTAAGTGTGGTGCAGATTACAACATGCATGGAATCATCTTTAAGAAGGCTATGGGCCTTCAACAAATCATAAAAAATCTTACAATGTGTGCTTTTTGCACAGGTGCATGGGTTTCAGACTAGACGGAGGCACTCTGAGCGCCAATGCGCGAACTGAAAGATATTTTTGAGTGCAGGTGCGCAGAAGGCACTGAGTAATGATGTGATTTTGGCGCACATGCGCATGATGTGCAACTATGGGCCAATAAAACCGCGCACAACTATCACACGGCCATGAAGAAAATTATGGATAGAATTCTCTCAACTCATCCTTGAATTTGATGTTTTGCAGGTCGGTTTGGGCCGGTTATGGTACTTGCAGGTTAAATAAGTAAAAAGAATAGCTAAAATAACCCAAGTGGGGTAGAAAATTGATACCTTTCCCCAGTAGAGTCATGAATCTGTTGTGCCTCTTTTTTCACCTAAATGAGAAAAATAGAGGTGCTTACAAGATTAGTTGGGTTAGCTAAGCAAGACAACAGTAAAGGAAAGGGTTAGAAGAATAAACATAAAAGACTAAGCTAAGAATTAAACTAGGAAAGGAAGAAACAATTAAACTATTGTGCATAAGGACATAACAACAAGAAGAAAACAAGACTCATGTCACCAATGTAAAGGCTTGTATTAATGAAAAGAAAACACCAAAGAGAAAGGGGACTTTGGGTCCCTTCTTCCTCCAAGGGAGGGTTCTTGGACCCCCAAAATTGAGCTCTTCTTACAACTTGAAAAATTGAAAGAAATGGTGAAAGAATACCAAGCTAATCCACTCAAGGGGTGATGTGAATAGCTTAAATGGAATGGTTCTAGTATTCTCTTGATGAGAAAAGAGTATTCCCCAAGAGAATAGTAGAAGCATAACCTTACAAATGAATTCCTTGAAAATATAGTGAACCCATGGCCTCCTTTTATAGCATAGCTTTGAGGCATTATGCAACTAGTTCTTAGTGTGAACAAGGGGCCCTTTAGGGCACCCTTAGGTATTTGACCAGCCCCCACTTGGATTCAGCTCAGATTTGAGGGTCAAATCGACTTGGGAGTTGAACCAAAAGTGGGTGAAGGGCCGACAAGAACCATAAATGCGTCGTTCATGGAAGTGTGTGGCTTTTACTGTAAACAGTCACGCATGTGCATGGGTTTTCCTATATAAAGTAGCACATATTGATCATGTGCGTGGGTTTTCCTGTATAAAGTAGCGTATATCGGGCATGTGTGTGTGATTCCTTTGGTGAATTTGGGCACTTCAATTTTTTTACCCAATTGTATAGTGCTTGCCTCTTGGACATGCATTTCTGAAGCTGTGGGTGAACTAATAGGTGTATGGAGATGCTGGATTCCTATAACCATTTTCGGATGACATTTTAGTGATAACAGATGCCCCCTGATGGATGAGGTTAGGAGCATACATATAGCCAAAATTCATCAATGTTTCTTCTACTAAGAGTATCATTGTAAGAGAGAGCGATAATGAGAGTATCAAGAGCGACCCGTTGGAGGAAGAGGGGAACCTGAAGAACCCAACCTTTCGTAAGATGTAAAAATAAACTGTGTACACATGAGGCAGGCATGCTCCATGCTCGTGCTATGTAACTCAAAAATGTGTAATACAGTAACTGAAACCATAGATGATTTTAGGGGCTAAATTTCGCTCATGGGCTAATTTTCCATGGTTTTTCAAAAAATGAGATTTGCTATTTTAAAAATGATCGCCCAAATTCTATAGGATAAAATTATTTTACCTTAAAAATCGCCAAAATTTTATAAAAACTATATAAAATCCTTAGAAATTTGAATATTTTTACAAAAATATAGCCAAACATTTATAGTTGGCATATCAAGGATTAGTAAGATTCACCAAGGTTTCTACGTTTTGAAATAAATTTCCATCCTTAAAATCATCCCTGACTGAAACTGTGTGTTGGTGTAGATGACTGCAGTGACCTCTGGGGTAGTTTGATAATGATAGAGGACAATTATGATGGTGAACAAAATCTGAAAAAAGGTAAGGACACCTATGAGAGGTGTCGATGATACACAAGCATTGATAGCCTATCAAATTTCAGAGGTCTTCGGCATATATGAAAATAAACTGCAATAGTCGCAAAGTAAGACCCACCACAACATGAGAAAGAGTTGAAGTTGAATGTCATGGGGGTCAACGATAGCAGAGGGCAATGATGGTTCTCTCTATGCCATCTGAGACACCTCATTGTAAAGGTAATGAGAGTCAAGATACTGTCACCCTCCTGGAAACTGTGTTGATGTCGATAGAAAGGGAGACACAACTTTGAGAAGCGGAGGGCTTCATGAATCTACTTGGAAAAAATAAGGAACTGATGAGGAACATGGACAAAGTCGAGGAGTAGTGAGACGCAAGACTGCCTTTGGTTGGGGAGCGATGTAAAGTGGCAGCAACTGTGAAACTGAATCTAGTGTCAGGGGGAAATCTAGATGAGGGTAAATTGTGCCAGAGGCGTGACAAAATGGACAAACACAGAGATCAAAAAGGTTTATGGACTTGTAAGATACTTGAGGTTTATGGATAATGTCAGCAAGGGTAGGNATGCCCCAACCAAGGGTGACATGGGTTGCTTTGCCAGGAAAATAAGGTCGCCAAGGGTGATGACAAAAATCTATGTAAATGATGGAAAGAAAGTCTTTTTACAATTAAATGAATAAAGAATAATTTGGGATGAGTGTACACATGCAAAAATAGGTGCCCTAGTGCAAGATGGTTGGGCCAGTTAGGGCACAATTTGCGTGGAGAACTGGTGGAGGTTGGGGGGCCCATGGGTGGGTTTCTGTATGAGGTAAATGGAATGGAGGGAAATTTGCGGATGGGAAAACTGATTGTGGATGAAATGGATGGTTAATGATACTGCAGAGGTACAGTCCTAGAAGAGATAACCTGGGAGTCCATTGGGAAAGCTAGAAAAATGAGGAGAATGAGTATGTGGTTGATTCTCGGAAATGCGTAAGACTATCGAGACTCCCATCCCTAGGGGGTGAAAGAAGCATGAGTTTCAAAGTGCCAAGGGAGACTATGAATGGGAAAACTCATGTGGGGGATAGTGCTACCAGGTGACAGTACCAAAATGTAGCGGAGGTGAAAGTACTGTAGACTCAGATATGAGGATCCTACAGGCAAATTTCAGAGGCTATGACTGGAGATGCAATTGAGATTCGGAGGGAATGATTACATGCCAGTGTCGATCATATACCTAAAGGGGATGTGATGGTGTGTGATGACCTAGTACCTACACACAGGAAAACCAAATATCCGATGTGAACAATATCTGAAAATAAAGGACCTATAACAATTATTTGATAATTTTGAACATGAGCAGGCGTACCTGAGTGTGTCATGGAAAGATGCTCCACCGGGGAAAAGGGAAAATGATAACCTGATGAAAATGTCTGTGTAAATGGCCGAATATGGTTCATAAAACAAAGCTTATGGGATCCTGTACCAAAAACTGAAAGCGGGGAAAAGGGCTTAGATATGGACGGTGGGTCCATAATGCCATCCCGGTTTCACTAACACTATGGACAATTGGGCAGTAATTTGGTGGGAAGACATGGACCTCCCCTTTGCTCGAGGACTAATGAATAAATATAATGAGTTACATTCACAGGAGCATTGGTATGGAGTGTTGGAGGAAGCTCAGGAGGATATGTGTGGTGTTCCACGGCTAATGTGTGGCGGATGTATGGTATAGATGGGAAATGATGAGTGTAATGCCCATATTCTGCACATATGGCACATGAAAAATTGGTTCGTATATGTTGTTTTCATGTGGTTGATGATGCCGTAGTAGCATGGGACGTCCTTGGTGGAGTGGTAAGCAAAAGGTGTTCTTGAGGAAGCTGGATAAAACTGCGTAGCTCAGGAAGAGAAGGACATTTGTGAGTGGGGTGTCCTTTTCTTTCACATAAGGCGCAAGGGAGTTGAACTCAAGGAGGTAGTGGAGTGATGGGCTCTTTCTTCTTCCGTCTACCCCCAACTGCAACAATGGTGCTAGTGATTGGGGGTGAGGGTGGTGTGGTAGGAACAAGTATTGGAATCTGCACTGGGATTGCCTCTGATTGAGGAGGGAGGGATGGTTGAGGAACCATATTGGGTGGATGTAGATACCATACCAGGATTTTCCCTTGGAGGGGGGGAAGAGATCTGTGATAAGTGGTGCGGTGGTGCTTTCAGGGAACTCTTGAGGTAGTATTTCTTCAACTGGTGGAACTTTTATATGGGGAGGGGACTCAGTGATAGGATTCTTGTCTTCCGATGTCTATTCCTTTAGAGGAAACTACACACACTTGGGCTGAAAAATATGGGTTTAGGAACGGTGGTGCTCCCTGATAAGTGTTCAACATGGATGGGTCTTGGAATAATCTAGGGCCAATGTTGGCAACTGGAAAATCATTCGAGCTAACACGAACAAAGGGGAGGATGTTATCGATGTTGGCAGAATGGTTAGGCTTGTAATGTGTAAGTTGGTCTATAGTGATGATATTCCCATTATGGGGGAACATCATTGTACGAAACACAGAAGAGGCGACTGCCTTCATAGCATACATGTAGTTGCGTCCGAACAAGATATTGTAATCAAGCTGGGCATCGATAACTTCAATATCAATGAGGATGTTTTTTCCCCCAAGTTCTATGGGGAAATTTTGACAAAGCCCTACAGAAGATGATGATCGACCGTTGTAAGCTCGAAGGGTGATATTAGAGGGTACTAGCTCAGGCGAGCCAATTTTTTTCCATATATGTTTAGACATGATGTAGGTGGATGCACCTTCATCGATGATACACTGATAAACTGTGGTGTTCTAGATATTAACTGGTATCTGGAAGGTTATTTGGACGGGAATACATGGTTCTCCGTTATCTGAATCAAATGTGATCAGCTGTGTTTCAGCTGTGTCGACTGCCCCTAAGGCAGAAAACAAGGATTTTCACTTTGATGGACAAGTTTGGAGGACCTCCAACACAAATATGGCTGCGGGAGACTGGGCTAAGTCATCAACTAGACTATAATTATGAGCATCCCTAGCATGAGGGTTATGTACATTCTGTCATAAAGTCATACGTGGTATGCGAGGAATGGGTTCTGTGTTAGGACGTGGAATCATCAATGGTTGTCCTATAGTAGCTGGCAGTGTTTCTAAGGTGGTTTGGGTAGAGTCTGGAGGCATACCATATTGATGGTTATGGGTTTGAAGAATAATTTATTCGCTGGTGAGGAGGACACTGCGATCAACCGCATTCCCAGGTTTAGTGGCAACCGGGTTTGGATATTGCCCCATTTGTAGTGGGGTAGGGTTGATCATTTGTTGGGTGTTCATCACACCTTGTTATGGAAAGGGGTTTTGAAAAATAGTTGGAGGTAGTGGTTGCAAATACTATTGTGGGGCCTGCTAAGGGGAAGATTGTGTCAGAGGGCCCTGTGAGTTCATGCATGCCCTCATCCATTGGAGATAAGGAATTTAGGGGCAATGATGAGTATAATGTGCATACTCACCACATATAGTGCAAGGGAAGTTAGTTCAAATATTTTTGTGCTTCCCTTGTTGTGGTATATTGTTATTGGTGCCCCCTTGGGGGTCTTGGTATTGGTTGCCCCCAATGGGATGGTTATGGGGGTGATTCTTGCCTAGTCTTGGATTGTCATTGTTTTGGTTTCTCCCTTTCTTCTTATGAGTCGGATTGGCCATATTCAACTGTTCAAATGTATGAACCTGTTGAATGGGAAAGGGATGAACAAAGTTGACGCCAGCATGTATTTGTCTCGGTGGAGGATTAACCGGCTGGGGAGGACTAGGAAATGGAAAATATGGATTGTTATGTGGATAGGATCCATATGGTGTATAGGATGTAGAGGTACTTACACTACTTCTAGGGTTATATCCAAGGGTTGGGGGTGGAACCGTACTGGATTGAGAGACCATATACGACATGGGTACCGGTGGGGGTGCCCCCAATGACTAAGGGGGAACAACAAGATATGATTGTTGGTAAAGGGGAGGGGGGTAGTAAGGATTTCCTCCATATGCCGGTGGATATGAAGGTGTACCATACATAGTGGTTTGTGGGGGGTATGGATTGTGGTGTGTTGTGGTACCAATCAATCCATCCACTGAGTGAGACATCCTTGGTTTGTCTTGGCCGAATGGCATGGGTCTCAGGGCGTCAGGGAGTACTATATATAAGTATCTTGAATGTGAATAAATCAGTTCAAACTATTGGGTCTTGCTAATGGCTTCTTCTTTAGACTAGGGGAAGGTGGCAGCCACATCTTTGGAAAGGAGGCCGGAAACAAGTGATTTGAGGAACCAATTGAGACATTTTTGTGGAGTAGCTTCGGCTTTGCAGAGATTATGCCTCCGATGCCATTCGTGAATTTGGTCAGCGATGTGCATGGCAGAGGTTTGTTTAAATTTCGAGAGTAGTTCGAGGCCATTGTCATGACGAATTGGTAGTTGAAAGAAGGTCAAGAATGCTTTGGCCAAGGATTCAAAGGTCACATGGGACCCAAATTTTTCTTCTACATACCACTTAGCTGATGGGCCAGTGAGTGTGCATTGAAATAACCTCAATAGGATGGAATCGTCCATGATGTTGTTTGAAGAGCACCATAAATGAAAGGTCATGATATGGTTGGCGGGGTCGTCTCCCAATTTTCCTTCAAATTTGGGGATGTCTGAAGGGAGTTTGGTAGGCATTGCAGGCGATGTGGGGTTGTGCAATATCGGATCATTGGTGAGTTTAGTCATATCTGGTATGTTGAGGGAAGATAAATATGGCATATGGGGTGGTGGTGTAGGATTATTTTCGGCCATAGTGTGAGTGTTCTGAGTACCTGACCCTTGGAGGGGACTAGGTGGGTTTGTACTTCCCCCTTGAGAGGAAGTTGGCCCCCCACTTCTGTGTAAAGGAGAGCGAGTGGAAGGTGGACCTTGGGAATTGGACCCAAGTAAGTTGGACCCAAGAAAAGTTGATCCCAAGATAGTGGCACTCACAGGAGTGTGAGAAGATGGAGCTGATGAGTTGGCAAGACTAGGAACTCCCCATAGAATAGGAGGGAGATTTAGCAAGCTTCTGGAATGATGGGGGTTCTGTGGGTCCCCTATGATGTGCGACTAGCTGAGTGAATTTGTGTGAATGGTGGTGAGAGAAATAAGTAAACAAGAGCCTTTGTTGCAATTTCTTTTTTGAACTTTACATGATATACATCCAAATCAAATGTAATTAGAAGGGCATCATACATAAAGTGTTTTGATAAAGAAGCATATATGTGGATAGGTGGATTTTATCCACATGGGGGAACAAAGAAAACAAATGCTCGTGTCCTAAAAGACGTAACGTCCTTCCTCTCAAAATAGCACTAGACCTTCCAATAACACTCGACAATGGGGTCTGAAGCCACCAGAAAAGAAACTAGTGAAGGATGAATAAATCAGTTATAATGAGGGGTAGAGGGGGCATATCTCGAAAGAACTGGCGATATTTCCCAATAGCCACACAAAATCCAATCAAGGTGCAATTGCAGCCCACCATTGCCACCTAGGTAGATGTCCTAAAATTTGGTCACTAGGTACCTCAGTCAAAGCGCAACATTTATATTTTCATCCTAAGAAATGGGTCACGGGCTATATCCTGTCCAAGAGGTGGGTGCCTCAAGGGGGGACGCACAGGACAACCAGACCTCGGCCTTCAACCCTTCACGGGTATCTCCCTACCTTATGGTGTTAGGAACACTTGAATTGGAGGATTTTAAAGTTCCCTATTTGACAACTTCTGTTGTTTTGAAAATGTGAGAACTAGATAACGGGGAGTTATTTGGATGTCTATCCCTGAAATTCTACCTAGACTAAAATATTTCTTTTGGCACCTCCTGTGGAGGAAAAATTAGTGAGTTTTTAGAAAAAAAATTAGATGTGGTTGTTTGAGAGATTGGGGGTGTGAGCCAATCTCGTTGAAATTAAGTGGGAGTGGATAGTTTCGTCAAGAAAAGGGGTGGGGTGTTTCAGAATCCCTTTGGAGGAAACTTACTTCAACCTCCACATTTCGAGATGAAAACTATATGAGTGAGAAGTGACTTTTGTGTGTGAATGAGTGAAAGTGTTCCATTTTTTTAATGAATTAGGTGTCACCGTGATTCATGTAGACTTCACTTGGTCCTTACAAGTCTTTGATTACCTATTTAACTAAATTTCATTGGTACAACCTTGCGGAATTCAAAATTCCCTAGGAAGCTAGCATGTAGACATGTGGGTCCTTTACTATTCCTTTAACTCCCTAATGTGATTTAATCTAAGAAAGATTTGAAACTATCCTAGATTGTGATCATGTGGGCATGTATGGGCCCATTACAAAACCTTTAAACTTCCCTAGTGATTTAATCTAAGAAAGTAAATTTCAACACTATCCTATCTTTGTAGCATGTGGTCATGTATGGGCCCATTAAAATCTTGAGATGTGTTTGAAAAATAAACTAAGAGGAGTCCCGAGGGGGCTATTGTCCTCTCCTAAAGATTTTATCTTTTTAAGGGAGATGAAATTGTCTTTCAACCTCTTTCTGATTCTCAAGATCTCTTTGGAGCGCGAGAGAAGAGAATACTCAACATTTGAAATCCAATTTCTAGTCCCAATGCAAGGTTTATATGTGATGTATAATGATTAAAACTTTTAGTCAAAGCAATCCATCCATGTGGAGAAAAAAAAAGAAAAAAAAAGAAGGAAAAGTAATGATTTTTAACCCCTAAGTGCCTATGTGTTTCGACTAATCCCTTTATATGAGAGGGAATGTAAGTGTGGTGCATATTACAACATGCATGGAATCATATTTAAGAAGTATATGGGCCTTCAATAGATCATAAAAAATCTTACAATGTGTGCTTTTTTCACAGGTGTGCGGGTTTCAGAATAGACAGAAGCGCTCTGAGCGCCAATGCGCGAACTGAAAGAGATGTTTGAGTGCACATGCGTAGAAGGCGCTGAGTAATGCTGTGATTTTGGTGCACATGCACATGATGCACAACTATGGGCCAATAAGCCCATGCACAACTATCACACGGCCATGAAGAAAATTCTGGATGGAATTCTCTCAACTCAGCTTTGAATTTGATGTTTTGTAGGTCGGTTTGGGCCGGTTATGGTACCTACAGGTTAAATAATAAAAAGAAGAGCTAAAATAACCCAAGTGGGGTAGGAAATTTGTACCTTTCCCCAGTGGAGTCACCAATCTGTTACGCTTCTTTTGTCACCTAAATGAGAAAAACAGAGGTGCTTACAAGCTTAGTTGGGTTAGCTAAGCAGGACAGTAGTAACAGAAAGGGTTAGAAGCATAAACATAAAAGACTAAGCTAAGAATTAAACTAGGAAAGGAAAATACAATTAAACTATTGTGCATAAGGACATAAGAACAAGAAGAAAAAAAGACTCATGTCACCAATGGAAAGGCTTGAATTAATGAAAAGAAAACACCAAAAAGAAAGGGGACTTTGGGTCCCTTCTTCCTCCAAGGGAGGGCTCTTGGACCCCCAAAATTGAGCTCTTCTTACAACTTGAAAACTTGAAAGAAATGGTGAAAGAATCCCAAGCTAATCCACTCAAAGGGTGATGTGAATAGGCTAAATAGAATGGTGTTAGTATGCTATTGATGAGAAAAGAGGATTCCCCAAGAGAATAGCAGCAACATAACCTTACAAATGAATTCCTTGAAAATATAGTGCACCCATGGCATCCTTTTATAGCATAGCTTTGAGGCATTATGCAACCAGTTCTTAGTGTGAACAAGGGGCCCTTTAGGTCACCCTTAGGTCTTTGACCAGCCCCCCACTTGGATTCATCTTGGATTTGAGGGTCAAATCGACTTGGGAGTTGAACCAAAAGTGGGTGAGGGCCTGGCAAGAACCATAAATGCGTCGTTCATGGAGGTGCTCGGCTTTTACTGTAAACAGTCGTGCATGTGTGTGGGTTTTCCTATATAAAGTAGCGCATCTTGAGCATGTGCACGGGTTTTTTGTATAAAGTAGCGTATCTCGGGCATGTGTGCATGATTCCTTTGGTGAATTTGGGCACTTCAATTTTTTGACCCAATTGTATAGTTTTTGCCTCTTGGACATGCATTTCTGAAGCTGTGGGTGAACTAATAGGTGTCTGGAGATGCTAGATTCCTATAACCATTTGTGGATGAAATTTCAGTGATAACAAACCCTTAGTAGTGCAAAGTTACTACTTTAAGAGAAGATAAGAACACAAATAGAAAGAGGAATCCGAAGACTCAGATCACCAGAAACAAGGCAAGAAAGATCAATAAGAAGGAAAAGTTAGAAAAACCGCAGGAAATTCTAGATAAGACATCACAAAAGGAAGGCTTGCAGAATTTGATCCTCGTCAGATTAGAGGAACTCCACAGAAAGGCACTTCACCATGATGAAGCTATATGACCATTGGAGGTGCCCCGACCATTATAATGACGCTCCTGAATGGTTAGAAATGCAGTTATTGCCAAAAATGATCACCATGAGACCATTGAGACCGTACCATAATGGATGGATTGAGGCATTTCAACCTGTTGAAGGAATATGTTACGACATTGTTTATTTATTATGTAGAATGTCACACCGGGGCCACTTTTGCAAACTGAGATATTCGAGCTAGAAGAAAAGTGATTGCATACCGCATTGTTTTTTCTAATACCTTGCCACCGATTTGATTACCTTGAGAATCTGTTCGCCTACCTAAGCTATTTGACCACAAGTGTGTATGATGGGCGAACGTAGCACAGTAGAGAAGTTGGTAGAATAAATCTTGATCAACCTTATGGTTGAGAAGGTTATGTCCGCAGGTATATAGGCCTCATAGATAGGAGGATTGCAAGCATCCCCCTCAACTGGATGTCAATCTGGGTCATCCTGAACTACGACAATGAAGAGAAGAAAGCACCACGATGATATGGCGAATGCAGAGAAGATCCCGTCAGTCTTTCCTGACTATATCTTGAGATTGGTTGGCGTGATTAGTCGTGATAGCATCCCGAGGGATATTGAGTACACAGTCATCATATCGTACCTCTCAAAATGGATACGCATAGTAGGACCATAGTTAGGACTTATCCCAACTCTTAATATAAGTGATTTCAACCATGGCGACACGAAGATTTATGTGATTCTTGCACTGCACCGCTACCTGACAAAGATGACTTGGAAGAAGCCTAAGATATTTCCCCATCCATGGATCAATGATATCGTGAGGTCAGTCATCTTGAAGGTCATGAAGATTCCCCACTTTGACCGACATCAGGAGGTTAACATGTGCATTAAAATCCTCTTGTCGTGCCTCCATGGAGGGTACTTGTGGTTGGATAGACGCATCACTGTGGATATGGCACTGATCCACCTCATTACTGGACTAAGCATGTAGAGACTAGAACCTCATAAATTCTACCCTCGGAAGACATCATATCTCTCCTTGGTGCAATGAATAAAAGAAGCATACAACGATGTGGAGAAAGGGAAGTGCGGCTACAAGGTAGCCTCCATCTAAGATGGTGCAGTGCCCCTAGCTTGCCAGCTGATCGCTAGCAAGCTCCTCAGAAAGAACAAGCTGACATAAGTCACAGGATTCGTACTCGACCTTGCAGGGAAGTGCATCGAAGGGATGTAGATGAACTGGGTGAACTATCTCGTCAATGAGTTGGAAAAGGACTGTCGCGAAGCATAGGACCAAGGCTACGAGTTCCACTTTAGTTGGTTGTTGATTCTTATTGAATTTGTCACTTGGGAGATGCCAGAGGTAGCGACATTCCCTAAAGTTGAGTCATCAAAACCATTGGCCATGAGGTTCACCACTTTGTGGTACTCGAGCGACATGAAGCAAGGAAAGAGATGATGTATGAAAAAATTGAGGTGGAGTTGAAGGGATTAAAACAAGCTCTCCATTCGAGCCGCGCAGTGTCCACTGTGCCACCTTCAACAGAGAATGTAGAATTAGGGGATGAGCCCACCCAACTACGTAGACTAGCGGATACAACAGAGACTCGACTTCATCGATTCCAAGAATAAAAGGAGAAGGACATAGAGGACTTGAGGAAAGAAAAGGAGGAGGCCTTAGAGAAACTTCAGGTTGCACAAAAAGAAAAAGATGAACTTCAGGCGAAGTTCAAAGTGGACAAAGAGAAAATCTAGAAACAAAAAGATCAGCTTCTCGCAGAGTAGATTGGGATTAGAGAGGCATTGAATAGAGAACTTTGCTCTGTGTTAGGCTTGGAACAAATAGGAGAAGAGACAACTGAGAGCCAAGTAGGGAAGCTCGTTGAGGCCATTCAGTAGTGCTAAGTAATAGTAGTAGATCTATGACTTTAAGCAGTGCCTAGCACTCCGTAGGAAGTATGAGATCAAAGGGAAGAGACTGCCAGGAGCGTAGTAGAAAAAATCAGGGCATTGGCTACAAAATGCAAGAAACTTAGTGATCGAAGTGTGCATACCTATGAGCGCTTTGCAGAAGACCTAGAGCAGAGGATATTAGAGGCACAACTCCAGGAGGAAAATCACTAGGCATCGACTGTGCAAGCACATTTGTTGGCCCTTGTCTATGGAAGGAAAAGGAGAACAAGGAAGAAAAGGTAAAAAGTGAACTTCATAGGAGACATAGTGATTGTCACTGGGTCGAAGTGAGGAAAAGAAAGCCATTGGATGAGGAGATTAAGGATGACAGATCAACAAGGAATATGGACCTAGGATGACTCAGAAAGTGGAAAAATCCACCACTGGATGCTTTGGAGCACCACGCGATAAGGAAGGAAAGACAGGTTGGTGAAGTCCAGAAAAAGAGGATCAAGTTGACCTAGGGTTTTAGACACCTAGGGTTTTGACACCTAGGTTTTGGCCTAAGGCTATCGATAAGGAAATATAATGTATAAATAGAGGTCGAGAGGACCTAGGTCGAGTCGGTACTAGAGGAGGGTATGCTATTGTTATTTGATTTAGCTCTATTATTGTGGTGAGAGTTCATTGTATTGAGAGAGAGAAGTGTTGAAGTCTTCTGGTATTGTAAGATCTTCAGCTGGGTGTGAAGATCGGATACTGCAGCTGAGTGCACAGGAGGGGGAAGAGAAAGACAGAAGGAGAGAGAGGATTTGTTGGCTAAGAGCATAGATCAGAACTGTAATCTTTATCTTAATAGACTATAAGAACAGTTATGTGGACATATCCCTAGAGAGAGGGTGAACCACGTATATTTTGTGTTGTGTGAATGATTAATTCTTTGATCGATATCATTAATATATTTTTATTTGCATTACTGTGTTATATTAAGATCTATAGCTGCACAGAGTAGATTTTGTTGGTAAATAATATAGGAATACTATGATTGTTGTTATATGATATCCCCTTGATATTCCCCTGGTTGTAGACATCTCTGTCCTACAACCCCCACATCGTTGCTTCAGGTGAGACTACATCTTCTTTGCAGGTGTTTCCGAAATGGCCAGTAGCTAGGGCTTGTTGGTGCGATCTTGAGTGTTGAACCCTAGGTTTTCCCCTGTGCCAACAAATGGTTCCATTGCTGGGACAAGAATCTTTTTAAAGGAATGTTAAGGTGGTTCCCATTGAAGACAAAGATTTAGAAGTGGATAGAGGATCAAGAGAAGGACTTCGCTGAAGCCCAGAATAAGAACCCTAAACTGAGTACTGAAGATTGGCTACAAAGATACATCTTCACCGACGTTCATGAGATCTTCTTTGAGAAATCCATCAGGAGCTACACGAGTGGTTAGATAGGTTAGATGACACACAGTTTGAGATCAGATCTAGACCTCCTGTGGTTTGGACACCGACGTTGATCCATAGGGTCAAGAGAACTGACAATGTAGTATCCAGAGTAGTAGATCATTGGTTTGATAGTACCATTGGAGGGTATATCACCAAGTTTGTTGTTTACAAAACATAATCTTATAGATAAGTTGAGAGATACTTTTTCAAAGGACCCAGAGGAAAATGTTTGCACTTTCTGAAGATAAGAATCAAGATGCTCTTGCATGAAAATCACATCTTGAATATACAGTAGATTGGTTTAACCAAAAAAGGCTAATATTCAAAATATCTGACAGTGACAACGACACAGAAGGACATACGCACAGTGGAAAAGTATTCTGAGGGGTTCACCTTGAGAAGTTGTTTAATAAAAATATGGAGAAGAGGGTTTTTATAGCGGAGAAGAGGTATATCTAACCGACGAAGAGCATCCAAAGCCCACCAGAACAAAAGAAGGGGAAGCTGAAGAATTGCACCAAAGCGAGCCAGAAAACTCAGGAACTACGCAGACTACTGAAGTAAGTAACATTAATCCTCTTGTTGTCCCAACAGTACTTAGCAGTCGGAATAGTCAGAACCCCCAGAATCTTCATAATACTGTTACTAGTAGCTCAACATCTACTTAGAAAATAAGCCTAGTCAACTCTATGGTAGATGAAATGAGACTCCCTATCTTTAGAGGAGATGGATCTAAAGATCTAGATCAACATTGGTTTCTGTGTGAAGCTGTATGGAACATTAAAAGTATCATCGATGAAGCCATCAAGAGAACATATTTCAACACTATGCTAAGGGATCACACACTGAGATGGTACATGAAACTAGTCCAAGGACTGGCACAGCCTAAGCCCCTAACTGAGATCAAGAATGCCCTGATTGCAGAGTTTAAGAAACATAAGTTGGAGTCACAATGTATTACAGAACTAAAAGAGATTAAACAGAGGGTAGCATAACCTTTTTGGGAGTTCGACCACAGATTCAAGACCTTGACAGGTCTATTAACTTTTCAAATCCCTGATGAACAGAACAAAGAATGGTTCATCGCTGCGTTGTTGCCACACATAAGAGTTCCTCTGATGTAGTAGAAGATTGCATCACATGCAGAAGCTTTGGAGATCTCCATGAAGCTTGAATTAGCACTGATGGGAGAATATAGCTCAGACATTAGCCAGATCATGAGCCAACTAACTAGTTTGTCTTTACAGGTCAAGGATATGAAGAAGGATAAGGGAAAAGACAAAAGGGAAGATATTTGGTGTGTAAGATGCAGATCAAAAGGCCATGATAAGGAACATTGTCCCTTATTTCATGAGTACTTGGCCTTAGGGGCGTCGAGCCCCTTGAAACAAGTTAACCTACCTGGTACGATGTATGTAGAAATACGCATTGCCCAGGTGAGTGCTACTACATGCAGAAGTAGGTTCAGACACCCACAAACTTATATTGTACATTTTGCAAATCAGTGTGGCACAATGATCGAGATTGTATAGATTATGATCTCATGCATGAAAGGTTGAGAGACATATACAAGATTCAAGGAAAAGTACAATAAGAAGGAAACACTCCACAGTACAACTCTCCAGGGAGAGGAAACTTCAATTCCCACGGTGGGTACAAAGGACAAGGACAAGGAGGAGGTATGGGTCGAGGTCGAGGACAAATAATCTATTACAACTGCGTCCAACCAGGACATTTGGCAAGGGATTGTCAAAATCTTTGTACAACCTATAGTTACTGTAACTCATTCGAGCATGTCATAGCGGAATGCCCTGTACTGATGACTAAACTTCAGGAGAGACGAGGACCTCAGCAGAACCCACAAGTACAACTAATATATGCTTAACCTCATGGAGCATACCCTAGAGTAGTTGTTATCACTCGAGGAGGCACTTCTACAGGAGAAGACAAAGTAGCCCAAGGAAGGATTGAAACCGACCATGGAGTCATGAAAGCTACAGAAAATACTCTGATGTTCGATGCTCAGAAAGAAAGACAGATATTCGAGGAGGAAAGAAAAGAGTTCAGAAGAGGTCAAGGATCTTCATCAAAGAAACAACCAGAGATCAAAGAATATGGCATGCCTCAGGCATTTGATCCATCTGCATCGCCAATATAAGGGAAAGAGGTAAGAAAACTCATGGAATTTTTGTACACTTGTGTTAAGTTAATTCAAGATAAAGGCACTGTACAGGAATTAAAATATTTAATCAAGTAGTATGAGCTAGGAAAGATAGACCTCTTACTAAATAGGGAAGTGCACCAAATTGGAAAAAGGAGAAGGAAAAATAAATAATTACACTTGAATGCTCAGATAGGAGAGTATGAGATAGACTATCTGGTCCTCGACTTAGGGTTGGAGCTCAACGTCATGACCAAGCAGACTTGGGCACTGATGGGAAAATCCAAGCTAATATATTCCCCAATCAAGCTTCGCATGGCTAATCATCAAGTCGTCGGTCCATTTGGACGATTAGAGCATTTCCTAGTGGACATCGATGGAATAAGAACCTTTGCATATTTTGAGGTCATTGAAATTATTGATGATAGTTTCCCTTACCCCACATTGTTAGGAATTGATTGGGCCTTTGACAATTCTACTGTTGTTGATCTAAAGAAAAGACGCATGACATTTGAGAAAGTTGGCCTTAAGTTCATTGCACCTTTAGATCTAGATGAGGGTCCCCAATATGTTATTGGATAAATCCGTAGGTGCGGACACTAACCGATCTCCCTAGATCCACCTGGATCTAGAACAAAGCAAGACAGAACATGACTCTTTCCCTAGATTTTGATCATTGAATTAAATAGGAGGCAAGAACAAATGACATACCTTATTATCGCTTCCTATGGTCTTTGTTGCTCCTGCTTTGCTCCAGTGCTCTCGTGTAGTCAAGACCAAGACAACACAAACCAACCAATGTGAAGAAAGCACAATCTATTCAACGATCAATCTATGTATATGATCAAGGAATTATACAATAAAGTGGAAATAGCTTTATGGGAAAGGGACATATTACTGTATCATATTAATGGAAAGTAAAGATTACAACTTGAGCCTTGAT
>ML779140.1:1043976-1092064 GCA_009831015.1 Picea engelmannii
TCCAGTACTAGGATAACCATTTGAATGCCATCTCATCCTTCTAGAAGATTCCCTTCTAGAAGCATCGAGAATTCATCTTTTTCCTTGCTTTAGAAAGAGTTCGCACCCTAGCAGTTCAACACAGTGCAAACTTCTCGCACCCTGGCTTAAGGCATCCTGCGATAATCATGCATTCTCGTAGGCAAATATACTAGTGGCCTGCGTCTTCAAAAATGAGTTTTCTAGAAGAGATGAAAATAACTTTTTCTCAGGAGAAAGTTCTTATGAAGAGCCTGAGTACACCATCATTAATACATCATCATGATGACCAAAATTGTGGGTAACAGAATTCCCCCCAAAGTATGAGGGTGGAACCAATGACATCCGATAGACTTTGTAAGCTTCATGTGTGTGTCAGGAACCAGGAGCACACCTAATCAGAAACCTGCGAACAACCAAGAATCTGCAGAATATCATATATATAAATTCTGAGGTAGGCATTCCCATACTCAGATCATAGACTGATGACATTATAGACATGGGTCATGGACACCAATCATACACTGTGGATCCATGCCATCAAAATATAGCATAGCCATCGGAATACACTGTGGATCTATGCGAGAAATTTCAAATCAAGACGACATAGCCACGAGACATACACAGTGGATCTATGTGTCACAAATTATACATACTCCATCGCAACCTGGATCACAAATATGATATCCAGGGTCTTCAATTTCGTCACCCAAAGTACGAATCTAACCATGTGATTACATGTGTCGAAGTCGAACATGGCAGAAACCACTTGATTACCGGTCATTGATGTAACCGTTAACAAGTGCGAGGGAAATCACCATTGATGTCAATGACTCCCAAGGTACCCTAGCACAATCCATCGAGTGTGAATAAATGAGTTGAAGTCGAAAATCCGATGGAATCTTTTGATCAGGGGTCAATGATGTAAACTCACTGTCGAAAGCGAGGAAACCTGCCATTGAGGCATGCAAGCTCCAAGGTACCAAATAATTTCTAAGTCTTCATTCCGGATAATGAGCTGAATTCGACGAAACAAAAATCGTCATAGGAGGGCCTTGATGTATCCGCCATCAATGACAAAAAATGAGTAACAGATTTTGAAGGTGAAACAAAGTATGATGTGAATTGGAATGGACACAGGGAAGGCCGACACGGAGAGAATGGATAACTACAGATGGCCGAATCGATATAGGTTTCAAATGGACTTCTCTTGAACATATGAACGACACGACCAATGATTTGGCAGCATTGACTCAAAGACGACACAGGGAATGACCATGTAATTAATCGAATAAGAGACAAATGGATTTCCCAAACTGGCTTCAAATGATGAATAGGGAGTGTCATGTTCAAGAGCGACACTTACTGCCAATAAATACGATGATGAAAACATATCCCTTTCCCAAATTTTCCCCCACCATTTTTGGCGAGTACCTCTTTATTTTTACGCAAGCTTGAGGAGGATAACATATGATTGTTGATGTAAGCTCATCCTTCGGACGAGTCCCTCGGAGTATGTTTAACGAACCCTAAGAAGGAGTGGTTCGGTCCCATCACGGGTCTGTCAATGTTTTTTTAACGAGTCTAGAGATAGAAAACTCGAAGGTTTTTCAAGATTATAGAGTTTGGAAAAACACTTAAAAGAGAACTCTCTCAGTTCCTTTTTCGTAAAATAGTCTGGATGAGACCGAAAAAGAGATAAATTATCGCCCACCAGATGTGTACTTCAAATACTTTATCGAGCGTGAAAATAGCAAGGTCGCTCGACAATATTTTCATGTTTAGAGAATCTAAAAAGATCTTAAAGATAACTCTAGGGGGTTCCTTTTTCGTATAACCTTTACGAATCTGAAAAAGTGATAAAAGTATACTCGGTTACATTCTCATTGATTTACAAGCATGAGAAAGAACAAAGACTAAGCTCAGGATTGTTTTCATTTTTACGCAAGCTTTAAAACAAAACAAAACTATGCTTGGGATAGATTTTAATTTTTTACACAAGCTTAAAAACTAAACAAAACTATGCTTGGACCTGGTTTCATTTTTACACAAGCTTGAACCAGAGGAAACTAAGCTTGAGATAAGTGGTTTCATTTTTACACAATCTTGAACCATATAAAACTATGCTTGGACTTCCCAACACAGAACACATGGATGGTTGGTACTTAGCCCCCAGCTTAAGAAACTAGTGTCTTATCTTCAGCATGAAGTCCAGAGGATGAGGAAAATGCCCCCCAAGCTTTGTTTTATCCAACAACAAAGGTGGAGGAAATGAAGCTTCAAATACTAAACGAAGGACGTGACTCAAATAGAGAGGGGGGGGAACTATTTCATTTGTTAACGATCTTGACACAGAAACAAGAACTATGCTCGTAACCTCTGTTTCATTTTTTAACGAGGTTTCCACAGAGACAAAAAACTATCCTCGTAATTGGTTTCATTTTTCAACGAGCTTGAAATTAGAAAATTATGCTCAAAGACCTCTATTTCATTTTTTAACGAGGTTGCCTCAAAGATGCAAAAACTATCCTCGGAAGTCTCTCTTCTTGATCATGGATTCCAAGAGAACAATGCTCCAGAATGACACCTTGTCAAGGGACAAAACTCGGTCATGGCTTCCAAGAGGTCTTCACTGGAAGGAAGAAGCACACTTTGGAAGGCCAGCATGTCGAGGGTCATGACAAGAGTAAAGAGATCAGGCTCTAACAACCCTATCGAAGAGATCACCATGTCAACTACTGGATCTAAGTCATCAGAAGTTGAAGCCATGGGAAACAATGCCACATAATTGACCTGTGGGAGGAGTGATACCATCTGCATATAAGAACCATTCAGGGAGGCAATCCGATCAGGGTCAATGAATGAAATTTGATCAACAGTCACAACTCGTCCATCGTGAGGGAAAGATATCACACGAAAAAGAGTAGACACAATAGATTTCATGGAATAGACATAATCTCGCCCAAGGAGTAAAGAAAAATCCAAGGGGTCTTGGAATACCATGACATCAATAAAGACAGTTTTCCCACCCAAAGTTACAGGAAACTGAGGAAGGGTCCCTAAAGGTTGACTAGTTCTTCTGTTAAAAGCTAACAGATTCTGTGTAACTGGCGCAAGTGGAGGACAACCCAAAGCTTGCCAAGAAAAAGAGGAAAAAATACTAACAGATGAACCTTCATCTATCAGTGTCTGAGGAACGTCTCGACCACAAACCTATACTATAATCTGGAAAGGAATGTAAGAGGGAAGATGAGGTCCAGTTGGCACACCCCAATCAAAATGGATGGCCTCATTACTTGGAGCGGGTTCCACGGGAGAAGGAGGAATAGCCCCTGGTATGGTATATTCTGTATCAATGAGAAAAACATGGGCAGTATCGGATTTACTCTCTAGCGAGAGAGTAGGATTGACCAATGGAGAGATCAGATTGACCACTTGGGTTTCATTCTCTAGGGGGAGAATGGGGTCAACATGTGGAAATGGATCGACCGCTTGGGTGACACTCTCTAATGGGAGAGTGGGATCGACCGAGGATATAATCGGATCGACCTCTTTAGTTTCGCTCTCTGAGGGGAGAACGAGAGTGACCGAGGATGGTATCGGATCAACCACTTTGTCAACTGTTTCAACTAAGGACGTGACCAGATTGACGACATAATCAATTGGATTGACTGGTGAAGGGACCGGAGTGATCATTCCATCAACTACAAGTGGGTTGAGAGAAAGCTTACGATAAGCAGCTGGGAGTTGAGGCTATGAAACAGTCATGTCTTCCAGTAATTCTGAGGCTTTGTCCATATGAGGGCAAAGATGAGTTAGATGACTCCCTTTGCATAACATACACGAGAACTTGGCTCTACTTTTCTTCTTCCCAACTATATCGTGACTAGTCGACGGGAAGTCATCAGCATGTTGTTCAGAGGCTGACGACATGGTTTGGCGAGGGTGTGTAGACCATGCTTCTATAACCTTGGATAGACCAGGGCAATCCTTAAGAAGATGGCTACCCTTACAAAGCCTGCAAGGGTACTTGGGCTTACGAGTTGTTTGGGTGATCTTGACATCATCAACACTCCCAACACGATTAAATGTAATTGGTTGCTTTCCAACATGTTCAGTAGTGGTTGGAAGCTTTGACCCTTGTTTATCTTTCTTCTTCTTATTCTTCCTTTTCTTCTTCTTCTTATTCACCGGGTTACTAGGTTTAGAAATTTCGCTCGACGAAGAAGATGGAACGGAAGGTGACCTTGCAAGTGAAGAAGGTGAAGAAGACCTTACTGGTGAAGACGGTGAAGGATCAACATGAGGTTTATGTTCTTGGGGGGAAGTGCTTACGACCAAAGCACTTACTACATTTGGGATTACCTGAGTGGAAAACAACCACACCGGCAATCAAATTGTGAGACTTGGAAGGCTCAAAGTAGCGATGTGAGGAGGACCAATGTTTCCATAAGAAGGAAAAACAAAAGGTTCCCCTGGAGCAAGGGTTCCTTCATTGGTCATTCCAGGAACTGACGCCATTAAATAAATATCCAATCTAGAGTCCTCTAAGGAAAACAAACAACACACTCTAAAAATCTAGTAAGCAAGCAAGAAAACAAAACCTTCTCACAATGAACGCACTAGTTGGTGATGAAATCCAACGTCGCGGGAACAATGTAAGAAGGGGCTGAGATAGAGAGGGTGGAAAAGTTACGTTGATGACCTGCTTAATGGACTTACACCCTAGTGCAAGCTCCCACACATAATCGTGGGTATACCCTCCAAGGAGCCCGAGTGAGTTTGGCCAACGTCGATTCTAGGTACCGTGAAGACTTGCCCCTCCACAATCACCTTGTGTAAAGACCCTAAAGAGATAGGCCACTAAGATTACCACTGACAACAATAAAGCCTGGGGGGACAGTCGACAGTCCGATCCACATGCAAGGGCAGGGTATCTAGCCCAAAATCAACTTGAGAGGCTTCCACTCATCATTGTGGGTATACCTTCAAGTGACCCCCGTAATACATGCAATCTCTACACCAAGACCAACAAAGCAGGGTGAGTAACTCTGCCAGTCTCAATGCAACCTCGTGATTGACCCTTGTGTTAGAAGGGCTTCCTAGGACAAAATGAAGTAAGTGGATTTAACCGCTCCCTAAATCAAGATTCTATGTTTGTTTGCAGCTTTGGAAAGTTATCTTTCACACCTATTCCAAAGCCCTACAACTAATATAATGTAGGTTTGCTACCAGAAAATATAAAAATGTCTAATCAATTTTTATAAGCGCTTTATTTTATGGCTATTGTTACTCATAGGAAGATGGCATGGACAATATGGAGTTTTGACTGACTCGAAAATTATGCAAAGATATGAAGATGCAATCTTTTCATTTCGATGAAAGCTATGCTACGAGAAGGAGAAAACATTTATCCTTCCCATATGCACAATGTCCCAAAATATATTAAACTCATCAATATCAATATTCTCAAGAAATGAGAAAAAGGTACTGAACACCAATGCATGATTCATGCCCCCCCCCCCGCCGGCCATGAGGGGGGAAATTTTTCATAATTTAAGATAAAAAAATGTCAAGAATCATGCAATTTCGCTAATTCAAATGCAAGGATGCCCCCAATCTAATATAAAGCAAGAAATTAAATCTTTTTGTTTCAAAAATTTCACTAAAAGCAATAATGAACTTTCTTAAAACAAAGAAACCAAACTAAAAGTTTTCTTTTAAGGCGAACTATTCAGAAGAAATATGATCTTTCCCTAAACAATTCTAAAGAAAACACATGCTTTGTAATTGAAAGACACTCAAAGCAAGAGACTAATCCTTCAAAACCAAACAAAGCAAAGATGGATAAAAGCAACTCAAAGGATGTCAAGCAGACTGTAAGAAGATCAATATAGCCTCTAAAAGCTCAATCCAGCTGATCAAAGCAAAACTGGGTCATCAAAAGATGATAAGACCCAATCCAAAATATTTACAAACAAGTTTGCAGCCTAGCAGTATATTACAATGCGAGAATTAGGTATTCTCGCAGGCTAGACATTGGTAGGGTGCGAGAAGTTTGCACTGAACCTAACAGTAGGGTGTGAACATCAATGATTCTCGCAGTCCATAGATAGGTACAGTGCGAGAATGTCTGTAATCAAAGAAAATTTTGAAAAAGTACAGGGAATCTAAGTGAACTTCTAGATCCAGAGAGTCTGGATGGATGTCCCACAGACTCAGAAACCAGAAAACAAGCAATCAAAGCAAGGGAAACTAGACTAACTAGGAAAAAATTTGTTCCCCATTGGAGTCGCCAATTTTGTTATTGGATAAATCCATAGGTGCGGACACTAACCGATCTCCCTAGATCCACCTGGATCTAGAATGAAGCAAGACAGAACATGACTCTTTCCCTATATTTTTATCATTGAATTAAATAGGAGGCAAGAACAAATGACATACCTTATTATCACTTCCTATGTTCTTTGTTCCTCCCGCTTCGCTCCAGTTCTCTCGTGTAGTCAAGACCAAGAAAACACAAACCAACCAAAGTGAAGAAAGCACAATCTATTCAACGATCAATCTATGTATATGATCAAGGAATTATACAATAAAGTGGAAATAGCTTTATGGGAAAGGGAGATATTACTGTATCATATTAATGGAAAGTAAAGATTACAACCTGAGCCTTGATGTCGCAAACTTCCTTTCGATGGCCCTTGGCTCCGACACACACACTTGCTCACTTGCATGAAGAAGATTAAAACCCTTATGATATCCTTGCTGGAGTTTCCTAGCTTGTTGTTCAAGATTCAATCCTTCACACAATTCTTTCATTAATTCTCCAATGAATCTTGCTTAACCTTGCTTAACCTTTTCCATGAGAATTCCCTCAATATATAGGAGAGAATGAATTAGTTACTTGGATAAGAATGATCCCAAAATATCAAGGAATCCAGTACTAGGATAACCATTCAAATGCCATCTCATCCTTTTAGAAGATTCCCTTCTAGAAGCATCGAGAATTCATCTTTTTCCTTGCTTTAGAAAGAGTTCGCACCCTAGCATTTCAACACAGTGCGAACTTCTCGCACCCTGGCTTAAGGCATCCCGCGAGAATCATGCATTCTCGCAGGCAAATATACTAGTGGCCTGCGAACAGTCTTCAAAAATGAGTTTTCTGGAAGAGATGAAAATAAATTTTTCTCAGGAGAAAGTTCTTATGAAGAGCCTGAGTACACCATCATTAATACATCATCATGATGACCAAAATTGTGGGTAACACAATATACAAAGCCTATCAGAGAACAAGACCATGCATTTGAACTGGAAAACATCTACAAATTAATAGCCAGACAACATGATTATATCAACCCTATAGTTGACGTAAATCTGAGCTGGAAAAGTGACAGCACATGTTCATCCAACTCAGAAGAAGCATTGGAGAACTCGCAGAACCAGATGTACGAAGTATCTACAAGAAGATGTGCTAGGCTAACAGGAGAAGTTCATTGGATTGGCACAACAGTGAGTAATCTACCCACATTTGATGGGCTGAACCCTTTAGAGAACTTCTTATCAAAATTTGAGACAAGTGTACCAACACAACAAAGGTTTTTGGCAATGGATGAGGCCACTAAGGCCATGCCAGCAATATGGTGGGGAACGCACAAGGGACACATCACAGACTAGACACAATGTCAAACTTTGATGACAACGTGGTTTTCAGCACAAGTAGGAAGTTGCAAAGTAAGATACACAGGTCAAAGATGCCCAAAGGACCATGTATGCAACTGCGAAGAGGCCTGGAGTAACGTTCCTCGAGAACAATGGGTACATAGATTCGTCAATACACTGGATACCTCCCCGATCAACTGGTACCTTCAAGAAGAACTGTGCCTCGTCACTTTAGAATGGGAAGGTATGATCCGTAATTTTATAACCACCTTTTTATTTGAAAGTGAATTCCCTTCAGTAGATCAAGAACTACAGATGGTGAGATAGAAAGTATTTAAGGAGGCATCTAGCCTCCCTTTAGAGAAAGAAGAGGATGAATGGACTACGCCCCTCCAGAAACTACAGATCTGCTACAACATTAATGTCGATAAAGACGATGAACCAAGGAAGGTGAACATTTCAGAAACAAAAGGCCAAAGAGATGTGGAAGGACCAGGAGTTGAACTGCCATTCATTGGACGACCAATAAAGATAAAGAAAGTCAACATTGGGACAGAGGAGACACCCAATCTTGCCAATGTCGGAGATTACTGGGACGCTGCTACCATTGACAAAATCACATAATTATTGCACGAGTATCAAGACTTGTTCCCAACCAATTTCATCGATATGAAGGGTATCAAAGGACCTATGGGAGACATGAGAATACCTTTGAAACCAGATGAAAATCTAGTCAAGCAAAGACCCTACAGACTAAACCCGAAATACAAGGAAAAAGTAAAGATTGAGCTCGACAGAATGTTGCAAGCAGGGATTATTGAACCTGTCAAGGAGTCGGAGTGGATTAGCCCCATGGTAGTGCAAGATAAGAATACAGGTGAGATCAGGATTTGCGTAGATCTCAGGAATATGAATAATGCTTGTCTACATGATCCTTTCCCTACACCATTCACAGACGAAGTGTTGGATAATGTAGGAGGCCAAGAAGTATACTCTTTTACAGATGGATTTTCAGGATACCATCAGATCCACATTTCCAAGGAGGACTGCCATAAGACTACGTTTTCTACAGAGTGGGGATCCTACCAATATACAGTAATTCCATTTGAATTGAAGAATTCCCCAGCCATATTTTCCAGGGTGGTGGTCAAAGCATTCAAAGAATTTTTCGCATAAATTTTAGAAGCATACTTTGATGACTGGACTATTTTTAGCTTGTTGAAAATTCATATTGAATGTCTAAGGCTAATGCTGGATAAATGTAGGCAGTGTCAAATTGATTTAAATTTGAAGAAGTGAATCTTCCTCTTACCATTTGGAGTATTATTAGGACATATTGTATGCAAGCAAGGATTGTTGGTGGATCCATCCAAGATTGCAATTATAGTTGATTTGCCACCACCTACTTCAGTCAAACAACTATGCACTACGCTAGGACATACTGGCTATTACATGAATTTTTTCAAAGGATATGCTCAGATTACCGTGCCAATGGAGAAATTATTAAAGAAAGAATGACAGTTCGGTTGGATAGAAGAATGCCATCAGAGCTTCGACACACTGAAACAAAAGATGGTAACTATGCCTATTCTTGTCTTTCTGGACTAGAGCAAGGAATTTCATGTGCATGTTGATGTGTCCCCCATTGCATTAGGAGTAGTACTAGAACAACCTGGAGAAGGGGACATTGATCATCCATTAGCATTTTCCAGCAGGAAGCTATCCACAACTGAAGTTAATTACACCACTACAGAGAGAGAGGGACTAGCCATGGTGTATTCATTGTATAAATTCCACCACTACTTGTTGGGAAGACACTTTAAAATTTTTACTGATCACTCTGTGTTGAAGTACCTAGTCAACAAGACAGTGTTGGGGGGTGAATCTGCATATGGATTTTGATGTTTCAGGAGTATGATTTTGAGATCATAGTTAAGCCAGGAAAAATGAACATGGCGAAGAACCTACCATTCTGGAGGATACATTACCATATTCACAAATTCTCACCATTATAAATATTGATGACCACTTCACAGACATAGTCAAATTCTTGTCAACAGGAATGGCTCCGAGTGAGTATACAATCTCCCAAAAAAAATAGCTAGTGGTGCATGCTGCAGATTTTTCACTGATAGTTGGTCAGCTATATAAAATAGGACCTAATGAGATACTAAGAATATGTGTTATGGAAACAGAGCGCCCAGTGATCCTCACAGAAGCTCATGAAGGCATCGCAGGTAGACATTACGGAGGGAAAGCAACTGCGCAGAAGGTTCTGCGAGCTGGCCTTCGGTGTCCTACATTACACAAGGATGCTAAACAATATACCAGAGCATGCGACGTATGCCAGCAAGTTGGAAATCCATCCCGACGAGATGAGATGCCATTAGCACCACAAATGACCCTGAAGGCATTTGAAAAATGGGCCATTGATTTCATGGGACCTATAAACCCACCAGGAAAGCGCACAGGAGCAAGGTATATTATGACTGCGATAGAATACCTAACTAGATGGGTCGAAGCATGAGCAGTCAAAGACTGTAGTGTAGCTACAGTTTCACATTTTATATTTGATGACATAATAACCAGGTTTGGATGCCCTAAGGTCCTTATGAGTGATCAAGGTACACACTTCATCAATAAGACAGTTGAAGCCCTGACTGAAGAATTTGCAGCCCACCATCAGAAGAGTACACCTTATCATTCACAAGCAAATGGAATGGTTGAATCCTTCAACAAGATCTTGGAGACAACATTGACAAATATTTGCAGCATGAACATGGATGACTGGGATTTAAGAGTACCAACAATACTCTAGGCTTATAGAACCACTTGCAAGAAATTAACAACGTAGACCCCTTTCAAGTTGGTTTATGGTCTTGAAGTTGTTGTCCCGATGGATTACTTGGTACCGAGCTTAAGAATTGTTGCATTTACACACATGGACGATACTAGAACTATTCATGAGAGGCTAGCATAGTTAGTTGAACTAGAAGAAGATAGATTCATTGCAGGCTTCCATCAACAAGTTCAGAAGGAATGAGAAAAGGCCTACCACGACATGCATATCAAGAAAAAGATATTCAGGCAAGGTGATTTAGTACTGGTATATGACAGTAAGTTTATTAAACACCCTGGGAAGTTCAGAACACATTGGCTTGGACCATATGAGATCTCCTACGTCATAGAAGGAGGAGTTGTGCAACTGAAGACATTGAATGGAGAATGGAAAGAAGGATTGGTGAATGGGATTTGACTGAAGTTGTACTATGAAAACCAGTTGCCTCACAGCTCCAAGTAAAGGCATGAGGAAAAGGGTTTAGCTACCAGGTGCAGTTGAAAATGGGTACCAAACACAGAAAAGATAGTCTGCACAAGGACGGGAAGGAGGCATAAAGAAGAAATCAAATGCTGCACTACGTAGTCTAAAGTCGAAGTCAAACAAAAGGAGCAGATCTGAAGTGCCTCGGGATGAGTCACAGGTGAGTGTTGGGGGCCTGTTGGCCCTTGTCTATGGAAGGAAAAGGAGAACAAGGAAGAAAAGGTAGAAAGTTAACTTCGCAGGAGACACAATGAATGTCACTGGGTCAAAGTGAGCAAAAGAGCAGAAAAAATGGAGCAAAGTGTGGAAAAGCAAGTCATTGGATGAGGAGATCGAGGATGACAGATCAGAAAGGAAGATGGACCTAGGATGACTTAGGAAGTGGAAAAATCCACGACTGGATACTTTGGAGCATTGCATGAGAAGGAAGGAAAGACAGGTTGGCAAATTCCGGAAAAAGAGGATCAAGTTGACCTAGGGTTTTAGACACCTAGGGTTTTGGTAATTAGGGTTTTGACACCTAGGTTTAAGCCTAAGGCTATCGGTAAGGAACTATAATGTATAAATAGAGGTCGAGAGGACCTAGGTCGGGTCGGTACTAGAGGAGGGTATGCTATTGTTATTTGATTTAGCTCTATTACTGTGGTGAGAGGTCACTATATTGAGAGAGAGAAGTGTTGAAGCCTTCTGGTATTGTAATATCTTCAGTTGGGTGCGAAGATCAGATCCTGCAGCTGAGTGTGCAGGAGGGGGGAGAGAAAGACAGAAGGAGAGAGAGGATCTGTTGGCCAAGAGTGCAAATCAAAACTGCAAGCTTTATCTTAATATACTATAAGCACAGTTCTGTGGATGTAGACCTAGAGAGATGGTGAACCACGTATATTTTGTGTTGTGTGAATGATTAATTCTTTGATCGTTGTCATTATTATACTGTTATTTTCATTACTGTGTTAGAGCAAGATCTATAGCTGCCCAGAGTAGATTTTGCTGGTAAATAATATATGAATACTGTGATTGTTGTTATATGAGATCCCCTTGATATTCCCCTAGTTGTAGACATCTCTATCATGTAAACCCCACATCATTTCTTTGGGTGAGACTGCATCTGCTTCACAGGTGTTGCCAAAAGGGCCAGTAGCTTGGGATTGTTGGTGCGATCTTAAGTGTTGAACCTTGGGTCTGCCCCTGTGCCAACAACATTTGAAATTTCTTATGGTAGTAGAGAATATGAAGAGGTCACAGGAGCAGTGCACAGTTCAGCAGCAGGTCACTCCCATCCAGAGCTGAGTTATGGAGGTGCCCAAAGACTCCAACCAGTGCAGGATGAAGCCTACACACTTTTTGAAGAGCTCGAGGGAAAAGGATCATAGATGGAACAGGTGGTCACAACAGTATAACAACGCCTAAAAGGGCCTGTCATTGAGAAAGTAATCCAGCCATTCACCAAGCAGGAGGCTATGGTGAAGTGTCAAGTCGAGGTAGCTCGAGCTAAGGATGAGGCATTCACAGTAGTGTTGCCCAGATCAGAGTGACTCGAGACGAGTCACAAGTGAGTGTTGGGGGCCTATTGGCCCTCGACCAAGATTTTAGAGAACCTTGGTCGTGTTTGACCATTTTTGGGACTTCGACAGGCTGTTCGAAGATGAAGCGCTCAGGCGAGGCGAAGATCATAGGATTTCTCCCTTTTTGCGGGATTTTTGGGGATTTTAGGGTTTTTGTAATGGGTATGGGATGTAGGACCATGGGTTTACCCATGTTTAGGCCTCTTTTGTAATGTATAAATAAGTAGCTAGGCAATTTAAGAAAAGGTCAGAGTGCTAACTGCTAATGTTGGCTATGTGCAAAGAAGTGTGAGAGTAGTGGAATTTGTGTGATTGTAGTTTTGATTGGCTTTGTGCAAGAACCTTTGAGGGTTGCTAAGTGAGAATAGTTATGAATGATTTATAAATAATGTATGTGAGACTTGCGAGCTAAGTGCAAGTGGTTGTAGTTGAATTTGTGCCTTGATCTGATTCGGGGAAGGAGGATCTGGCGAGGTGCGCGTAGATCTCTCTCCCTTTGCAGAGTAAGATATGTGGCTTGGTGTATGTAAGAATATTGGAAGAAGATAATAAATAAGAATAAGAGTCAGTGGACATAGTCCCACACTAGGGTGAACCACGTATATCTTATGTTGATGTGCTTTGTGCAATGATTTTCATGGTGTTTATGCTTATGTTTTCTCAGTGCACTATTCTTGATGTATGATAGATAGATCTATGATTTCTTAGTGATTTATGATGTGAATGAATGTTAGATATGAACTTATGCTAAGTGCTTAGAGGTGTTTATCTTTTTATTACAACATTGTTCTGTATTTATTGTTAATTTGCGAAGTGAATAAGAATCATAAATTAATGCATACTATTGGCTAAGTGCTCTGTTGAAGTGTGTAATCACAGATCTGTGTCCAAGCTAGGTTGTAGATACTTGAGTCCTGCAACCCCCCCTACCTCTACCTCGGGTGAGAATTTGTTGGCCCTCGATCAAGTTTTGGGAGAACGTTTGTCATCTTTGACCATTTTTGGGACTTTGACAGGCTCGTCGAAGAAGGACGCCCAGGCGAAGCAGTGATCACGGGATCTCACCCTTTTTGTGGGATTTTTGGATTTTAGGGATTATGTAACGGGTATGGGATGTCGGCCCATGGGTTTTTCCCATGTTTAGGCCCTTTGGTAATGTATAAATAAGTAGCTAGGCGATGTAATAAGAGATACCTAGGAGGCCAGTGGCTTAGTGATAATGTTAGCTATGTGCAAGAAGATGTGTTAAGGATTGCAGAGATAAGTGCAAGTGTTTTGTAAGTCCTTTTGTGCACAGACTGTGTAAAGGCTCTGTGCTTAGACCTAACTCGAGGAAGGAGGATATGGTGAGGTGCGCGTAGATATACTGTCCTATGCGAAGTTTTCCTTGTGTCTTGGTGCTTGTAAGGAGATTGAAGAGACTAATAAAGAAGAGAAGAAGACTTGGTGGACGTAGCCCCACACTGGGGTGAACCATGTATATCCTTTGTCAATGTGCTTTGTGCTATGGTGTTCATGTTGTTTATGTACTTATTTTCTTGATATTGATGTGTAATAGATAGATCTACTAATGATTAGTGCTTTATGATGTGAATGAATGCTAGATCTGTTCTAATGCTATGTGTTGAATGATTAGATGTAATTAGATATTCAGTAATACTGCGATGTTCTGTAATCAGGGTTTGACCTGTGATATAAATAAGGGTTAAAATACTAATGAATGCTAATTATTAAGTGCTTTGTTAAGTATTGTGATCACAAATCTGTGTCCCAGCTAGGTTGTAGACACCTGAGTCCTGCAACCCCCACTTTCTCTACCTCGGGTGAGACTTCGTCTCCTTCGCAGGTGTTTCCAAAAGGGTCGGTAGTTAGGGTTTTTTTGGTGTGTTGTTGAAGCATTGAACCCTGGGTCTACCCCTATGACAACAACTGGTTCTGTTGTCGGGACCTGAAACTGTGATTGCTGGGAAATGAAGAAAAGAGAAATCTATGTACATAGATCTGTTGTTGTAGTGCGTAGTATTCTACTTGACTTGCGAAGATCTATGGTAAGAGAAGGAAGCCCGATCTGAAGAAAGAGGTAAGGTATTAAATCTTTGTGCTCTGATAAAGGTAAGATAAGTGGAAATTTTTTCTTCGAAAGTATGGATATAGGTATGTTTAATAGATAGGGTCCTAGTCTCAAAACTAGGGCACCGTTAGAAGAAAGAAGATTTGATCTAAATAGATTTGATAGAAATAGTGGAAGATATGTTATTTCTATGCATATAAAGAATTTTTGCACTGAAAAATGGATGTAGGACCCTAGAAAGAACTTTTTCATATTGCAAGTCCATCACTGTGATCCCAGTGCATAGTACAGGAAAGGTTGGGGATCATTTAAGAGAACGAGAGGATTGAAATTGTGTTATAACTGCAGGATACTAAGACATCTTGTTAAGGAATTCCCTGGTAGAGGTCTTGTTTGTATTTGTTGTAAATATTTTGGTCACAAGGTTTTGGATTTCCCTCAACTGATTGATAAAGTTGAGAAGATGAACTTGAGACAAGAAAACCACGAAGAAGGTCAAGAAACTAAGGATATGTTAGAGAATCAGACAGAATCAGAGACTATGTTATTACAGATGAAAGAAACATTGAATGATCATAGAGACATCAGTTTACCAAAAATATTAAAAGAGAAGGAGTGCATAGAAACAAGAATAGGAGACTTCAACATAGACTGTATATTGGATGAATAAACAAAGGTGAATATCATGCCAGAAAACACCTGGGAAATTTTGGGAAATCCTGATATGATTCCTTCACTAGGAGGGATAGGATTGTTTAAAGGAAAGATGATAACCCTATGTGGAATACTTACTCATGTAACTATGACTGCTCATGGAGCATCAACTGAAGAAGACTATGAGGTCATTAAGTTTGTTGAGAATAACACTCATTTTTCACTTTTTTTAGGAAAGACTTGGATTGAGAAAGATTAGACCCAGAGGAAAGCAAAAGAGGAAGCCACAAAATAGAAGAAGCAAGAATTAAGGGACTTCATAGCCAAGAAAATAGCGCAACTAATAGAAGAACAAGAGGAAAATTTGAAGAAACTGAGGACCAGATACTTAGATGTCGAAGCTGAAAGAACACAAGAAGGATTAAAGAACCTATCCATGCAGGAGAGCCTACCCTAGAAGTAGTAAGAGAAGAAATATTGCATGCAAAAATTTTGAGAGAACATCAACAGTGTGAAGTTACTATGCTAAGAGAAGATAAGAATAAAAATGGAAAGAGGAATCTAGAAACTCAGATCACAGGGAAGAAGGCCAGAAAGCTCAGTAAGAATAAATAAAAGTTATAAATACTGTAGGAGGTTCCAATGAAGACCTTGCAGGAATCATGCTTGTAGAAATTGAACATCACCGGAATAGCAGAAAAATGCAGAATGGAACTTCACCACGATGAAGCTATATGACCATTGGAGGCATCCTGACCATTAGAAAAACAATCTGGAATGGTTAGAAACAAACGTATTGCAGAAAATATCGCCATGAGACCATTAAGACTGAGCCATAATGGATGGAATCGTATTGATTGAGCCATTTTGACCCGTTGGAGGAATCTGCTAGGCTGTTGCCTATTTAATCTGTCGAATGACTCACTGGGACCACTTTTGCAAACTGTGATTATCCGAGTGAACAAAGAACTGATTTATATCACGTTGTGCTTTTGAGACCTCACCACCCGTTTTGCTTACCTTGAGTATCTGTTCGCCTACCCGAGATATTTGATCATGAGCATGCATGTCAGATGACCTTAGTGCAGTAGCGAAGTCTATGGAGGAGATCCTAATAGACCTTATGGCTTAGAAAGTTATGTTCATAGGAGTACAAGCCTCATCGAAGAAAGGATCGCAAGCATCCCCCTCGACTGGATGTCAATCTGGGCCATCCCAAACTGCGACAGAGAAAATAATCAAGCACCGCGATGACCTGGCAAACGAGAAGTTGATCCTGTCAGTATTGCCTGACTACATCCCACCTCTGGCTGGCGTGGTTATTCATGATAGCATCCCATGTGACTTCGAGTACACGCTCATCACTACGTGCCTCCTAAAGGGGATACACGCAGTTGGACTGCAGTTAGGACTGATCCCTAATCTTAAGATCAACGAATTTAACCTAGTAGACAGGAATAATTATGCACTTCTCGCACCACATAGGTACTTGACAAAGACGACTGGGAAGAAGCTGAAGATATTCCCTCAGTCATGGATCAAGGATATCGCGAGGTCCACCATCCTCAATGTCATGAATATACCCCACTTCGACAGACATTAGGAGGTTAAGGCATGCATTAAAATCCTCTTGTTGTGCTACCATGGAGGTTATCTATGGTTAGATAGGTGCGTGACTGTGGATCTAGTGTTCATCCACATGATTACTGGATTGAGCATGTAGGGACTAGAAACTCACTAGTTCTATCGAGGGAAGGTTGCAGATCACTCCCTAGCGCACCATAAAAAGGAAACCTACAACAATGTGGAGAAGGGGAAGCGAGGCTACAAGGTAGCCTCAATCCAAGATGGCGCAGTACGCCTAGCTTGACAGTTGATCGCTGGCAATCTCATCAGGAAGAAAATACCAACGTAGGTCACAGGGTTCATACTAGACCTTCCAGGGAAGAGCGTTGAAGGGATGCATATGAACTGGGCGAGCTACCTTGTCAACGAGTTGGAGAAGGACTATCACGAAGCGCAGGACCAAGTTTATGAATTGCACTTTAGTTGGTTACTCATTCTTATAGAAATTGTCGCTTGGGAGATGTCGGAGGGAGTGACATTCCCAGAAGTCGAGCCATTAGAACCACTGGATATGAGGTTCACCACCTTGTGGTATACCAGCGATATGTTGAAACAGTGGCAGTCAAACGTTGTCTTCCACACCTACTACTTACATCTCATGCAGGCCATTGAATCTTTCCCTTGAATGAAACTGAATACACTCCATAGGTTCAGGCCAATCACAAAGTTCCATGCAGACTAACACTTCATATATATCACTGTGCGTGGGGAAAAAACAAGGAGGAGTTGCAGTCTTACTACAAGTTGACTGAGGAATATATGGAGGAGATAACCAAGGAATGGCATGCATAATTCCTTGTACTAGTTGGAGATGCAGAACTCTCTAACCCCGATCTCATCGAAAGTCCTGTGGTCACCAGGACTGAGTGGGATGGACCGAGCAATGCTAAGAAAAATAAAAAGAAGGAATAAGTTCAGGAGATAAACAATGCATCAGAGGAAACTGTGCCTAACTCACCTGGAGGAGGAGGAGGTGACGAAGTAAACCAAGAAGAGGGAGGGGAATAAGACAAGCAAGAAGAGGGTGAAGTGACACCATCGAAACATCCCCTTACAGAGGCCGAGACATCAAAGAAAAGGAAGGTTTCTCCAAAGAAACCCTCAACACAGAAGAAGTCACAAGCCAATAAGCCTCAGTCAGAGAATGTACTCACCATGGATGATATTGACCTCATCATCACAACTATAGCAGATGCTTTAAAGGATATTTTGCAGCAAAATGAAGCAAAGCAGGAGATAGTGTATGATAGAATCAAGGAGGAGCTTAAGGGGGTACAACAAGCTCTCTATTTGAACCGTGCAGTGTCTACTGCATCATCGTCATCAAAAGGTGTAGAGTTTGGGGATGATCCTACCCAACTACGAAGGATAGAAAATGCTACAGAGGCTCACCTTCATCGAGTACAGGAATAAAGCGAGCAGGCCATAGAAGCCTTGAATCAAGAAAAGGAGGAATCCCTAGAGAAACGTTGGGCTGCGCAGCAAGAGAACTATGACCTTAGAGCAAAGTTTAAAGAGGACAGAGAGAAGATCCAGAGAAAAAAAGACCAGTTTCTCATGGAGCAGATTGGGGTTAGTGAAGCAGTCACTAGAGCACTTTGCTCTGTGCCAGGATTGGCTTAGATGGATGAAGAGACAACTGAGAGCCAAGTGGGGAAGCACGTTGAGGCTATTCAATAGATTCAAGTAAGAGTAGAATATTTAGAACTGCAAGTAGTTTTGAGCACTCTGAAAGAAGTGTGATGTCAAAGGGAAGAAACTTCCAAGAGCGTAGTAGAAAGAATCAGGGTGTTAGCCTCATAATGCAAGCAATTAAGTAACCAAAGTGCGCAGACTTATGAGCGCCTTGCAGAATACCAAAATCTGAGGAGATTGGAGGGACAAATCTAGGAAGCAAAGAAACATGCATTGACAGTGCAAGCACAGATGAAGCATCCTACGGCTATTGAGAAGATGAAGATATCATAGGAGCAGTGCACAGTTTAGTAGCTGGTCACCGATATCCAGAGCAGAGTGATGGAAGTGACATAGTGACTCCAGCTAGTGTAGGATGAGGCCTGCACCCTCTTTGAAGATATCGACAGACAAGGATCACAGCTGGAGCAGGTGGTTGCAACAGTGGAACAATGCCTGTAAGGGCTTGTCACTGAGAAATTCATTTAGTAGTTCATTGAGAAGGAGGCTCTAGCGAATAAGAAAGTCGAGGTAGCTCAAGCTAAGATCAAGTCTTCGAAGAAGTGTTGCCTAGATCATAGTGAATCAGGACGAGTCACAAGTAATTTTGGGGGGCTTGTTGTCCCTTGAACATGTTTTGGGAGAACGTTGGTCGTGTTTGACCATTTTTGGGACTTCCACAGGATGGTCGAAGACGGAGCACCCAGGCGAAGCAGAGATCGCGGGATCTCACCCTTTTTGCTGGATTTTTGGGTTTTAGGGTTTATGTAACGGGTATGGGATGTCAGCCCATGGGTTTTTCCCATGTTTAGGCCCTTTGGTAATGTATAAATAAGTAGCTAGGTGATGTAAGAAGAGAGACCTAGGAGGTTGATGGATTAGTGCTAATGTTCGGTATGTGAAAGAAGATGTGTTAAGGCTTCCAGAGCTAAGTGAAAGTGTTTTTAAGTGATTTGTACACAGAGGTCCATTAATATCTCCTGGGAAGGAGGATCTGGCGAGGTGCACGCAGATCTCCTGTCCTATGCAGAGTTGGCCTTGTGGCTTTGTGCTTGTAAGGATATTGAAGAGACTAATAAAGTAGAGAAGAAGAGTTGGTGGACGTATCCCCACACTGGGGTGAACCACGTATATCCTGTGTCGATGTGCTATGGTTTTCATGTTGTTTATGTACTTATTTTCTTGATCTTGATGTGTAATAGATAGATCTATTGATGCTTAGTGCTTTATGATGTGAATGAATTCTAGATCTATTCTAATGCTATGTGTTGAATGATTAGATGTACTTAGATATTGATTAATACTACATTGTTCTGTAATCAGGGTTTGACCCACGATATGAATAAGGGTTAAAAGACTAATGAATGTTAATTGCTAAGTTCTCTGTTAAGTATTGTGATCACATATCTATGTCCCAGCTAGGTTGCAGACGCATGAGTCTTGTAGCCCCCCTGTCTCTACCTTAGGTGAGACTTCATCTGCATTGTAGGTGTTGCCGAAAGGGTCGGTAGTTAGGGTTTTGTTGGTGCGTTGTTGAAGCGTTGAACCCTGGGTCTACCCCTCTACCAACAAACTTCATCTACTTCGTAGGTGTTGTTGGAAGGGCCAATAGTTAGGTTTTTTTTGGTGTGTTGCTCAAGCATTGAACCCTAGGTCTACCCTTGTGCCAACGGTAGGGAGACAATTTCAGTCCTCAAAAGTGTGACTAAAATATGATCTAAAATAAGAGTGATTTTCCCCTTATTTATACAGTTACAATGACCAAAATTAGGTCAAAAAGGTCGACATGGACAGTTACACATAATATCCAGTTTTTACATTAAATGTCATAATAAAACCCTAAATCAAGATTTAAATATGATGTCATGCCCTTTTAGGGTGATTTTATGCCCTTTTAGAGCAATGTTTTCCTCCTGGAGAAAAACCTTAGGTCTCCTTGGGCCTCAGGATCCTGCCACACATGCCACTTTGCACACAACTGCCTCTAAAGTATCCAAAATGTTGGGTGATGTCATGGGCCTTCCAAGGCCTACATCATGGTGAAAAGGGAAATAACCCTCTAGTTCTAGGCATACCAGTCTATCCCTGGTGGAACATCCTCCTCTCTCTTTGGTTCAAACCCATAATATTTATTTTCCCCTAGAAGGGGTCTCAACATCCATCTGGTGGTATCTTAGCCCCATGGAGGTCTAAAATAATCATCTCCCCATGTGTACCTGTCCATTGGGTGTGGCCCTACAACATCAAAAAATACGCCCTCCATGGGATCATAGAAATGTCAATCACATATAATCATCAAGTTATTTAAACATGTGCATGAAACCCCCTTTACCCAGACAAGTCCTCAAATATATTATTCTATTCTACAAACCAATTTTGGAGGGGATGCTAGGATGTTCTATTGGGATAATTCTCATTGGATGTGGGATGTTCCTGGGTGAAGTCAAATCTAGGCCATGTAAGTGGATGAGGTGGTAGGGGATGTCTAGGCAATGGGTGCAGTGATAACAGGGAAATGTATGGCTTACCTATGAGTGTCTTTGAAGAGGGTGAGCTACACCTCTTCATGGATGCAAATGTTTCCAATCCCATTCATGCCTTTTATCTTTTATTCTTATTTCTTTTTATTTCAAGAGACTATTTAGGGGACATTGCCCTAACGTGGTGACCAGTGGTGTAAATGTTACCCACAATCATTTCACGGAAATGAGAAGGTTGGCTCCTGATGAGGCCCCCTTTCTCTTGGATATTCCACCATGAGCCACTACCTTAGAGTGGTGACCAAATGAATGGTAGTGTCATACCACTACATTCCCATGGACCTAATAGGTTGGCTCATGATGAGACCCCCTATCCCCTAACTAGGTCTTGATTTATTATTTTTTATGGGTCCCTCTGTTTCTTACTAAGAAGTCTTTTATTGCTTTCTCAGGGATCCCTAAGTGAAGCATCTCAAGGTTTCATTCTTTTGGATTTTATATTTTTCCAACTACTTTTAACCTCTAGGCCTTTAGCCCCTTCTTCCCACAAGGTAAGGTACAACCCTTTGATAGCTTGACAAACCCAATGCGCGGACTAGTGTATGGGATGGATGAGCGGGAAAAAGATGAAAAGTGATAAGCATGGTGGGAACGGATGATGACCTTTCATGAATCCCCCCAGTGGCAACTCAAACCCTATGGAAACCAACTTACTAGGGAATCATGTCATTCCCCCCCAAGTGTGGTAAAGTGGAAAGGACTAAGGTCCAAGCACACGTTAGAAGTAAAAAGAATTAAATGCACATATTCAATTTTTTTGAGAATCAGAGTGACACATACCATGATACATGGACTCATTACCTCAAGGATCAAGACCCACTATTGCCGAAGGACTAGGATGATGGGATGGATGCTATTGCTGCTGACAAGGTGGAGACACTAAAGAAGAAAAGGATGGGCCCTCCAGGGCCAGGCTCAATTCAATTTGGCTCTCGGTACTCCATGTCTAGGACTTGTGGACCTTGAGACATAATCTTTTCAGTTGTCCCTAGGCTAGGGGATAACATCTAGCTTCAACTTGGGGACATGTACTCACCGTAGAGCGCATGAGAAACTCAACATATATGGCATAACATGTGACCTTATTTATCTCAACATAAGACTATTAGTAATCATTTGGGTGGTGATATCACCCCCGACTCATATATATAGTACAAAAAATGAAATCAAGCATATATACAAAATGGAAATATGACTACTCTAGAATGAAATGAAAATGGTATATATAATGAATGCAAATACCTACCTACTTACCTCTACTTAATTTTTGGTTGAATGCTAGGTGTATTCAAATATCCAGTGAAACCATCCTAGCAATGTCTCCCCTTACTTGCTTCTATGCTTCATCATAAACCAAAGCAGTGATAAGTTAAGCACAAAAATAACATGAGTTATAAAAAGTCTTGTATCATTGGAAATCGTAAGGTATAACTCATGGAGGCGGGTGGGATTGAAAAAGTGGTACCAAGCCATACTATCAGGAAAGTGTTCAATCAATCTCAGAAAGGGATCATGAAAAGTCAAAGGTTCAAAAGAATGACTAAAAGAGTCTGAATGTTGGCTACCTAGGACGTCTTCACAATCTGAGGCCTGGGATGGGATCAACAAGAACCAAAAGGATGATTGACAATTCCTCAAGGGGGAGCTGGAAGACTGTGATAATAAGATTCTTATTAAGGTACCCAACCTTCCCCTTAAAAATAAAAGGAGGCCTTGTCCTACATAAGACTTGGGATAAGGGACATGTTTACAATCCATACCCTCAGTGACATATCGAGGTAAATTAATCAAAGGGAGGTGGATAATCGTATCACAAGTGTCCTACTTCAGGAAAGTGACTTCCTTACTCTCACCAGGATCTGAGAAAAATGATGGTTGATAATTTTCTTCATAGAATAAATCCAAATTCTTAGAAGGGTACTCATCAAAATCCCCAAGGTATGACCAAAAATCATTAGGATAATATAGGACTAATTCATCCCTGGGTGTTTGAAAAGTATCTGTAATTATATCATTTCATAGTTGCAAACTTTCAAAATTAGTAACCTCATATGATAGTTGCAAAGGAAACCCTTGGAAATGAACTTCAGTGTCATAAATGGGATCCTTATCAGAACATATCACATCCCAATTACTCCTTCCAACACATATGAACTCATCAATATCATCAACTATGTCACTATATGTATCATAACATGAAGGATTCAAAGCATTCAAAGGTTCATCCATCTCCTCTTCACTTCCCAAATCATAAAGTAAAGAATCATCAAAATTTTGAAGAGGAAGGTAACTTATTGTGTTTGTTTCTTCTTGTGCAGGATCTTTGAGGACTTGGGTTTCATTATTGAATGAAATAGCATGAATCATTGTTTCATCCTCATTACTTGCCCTTACATCTTCAACTATACAACAAGGAGGATCTACCTTGCCCGAGGATTTCATTTCTCCTTCACTCTCTGAATCATAGAACGAGGTTTTATCAAAATCATGAAAAGGAAAGTGACTAACCTCATCCTCTTCATCTTATTAAGGAGAGATAGGATCTCGGAGAGCTTCCTCGGATGGAAGAGCAATTACTAGTGCTTCATCCTCATAATTCACTTCACTAGTTTCACTGCATTCTATCGAATCATGGGATAAATTCTTCTCCTCTTCAAGGGGTTGATAATTTCCTTCATAAATATCTTCTTTCATATTAGAAGGTTCTCGGTATTGAGCATGATATACATCCCTAAGATCTTCTATAATTTCAGTGGTGAATCCTTCGTCTTTTAAGGGTTTTGTGAGATTTTGAAGGGAATCTTCATACGTTTGGCAATGTGGTTTGAAAAAGTCAATAAACTTATTGATGAGGTGTACGAAAGATGATATACCCCTATCTTTGCAACAACCTTTAAACCAATCTTGCAAAAAGGAGGGTAGAGAGAGTATGAATAATTTTACTTGAACATCATCCCCTTCCAATTCTATCTCGCTTATATACTTCAAAAATTCTACAATGTGAGGAATTAGGAGCCCCCCTTCAAATCTTGGAGGGTTTCTTGACCATTTTGTATCAAAACAAGTCAGGTATCCTTGAAGATGTTTTAAATAAATAGTCGGATACACTTGTTCGTAGGACGCCATGATCCCATAACTTGGAAATATCATAGAATTGAGAGTAAGGTGGCACTTAGGAAAAGTTTAGTGGAGTCACCAAATAATTTTCTTCAAAATATCAAAGGGATGAGGGGATCAACCCCAATGGAGTTGCCAGGTAAGCTTTGAAAAGTTAAGTCTTTTTTAGGAAAGGCTTACCAAGAAGTGTCATTTTTTAGGAGAATTGACTCAGTGTTCCCCGACAACGACGCCAAAATGTTATCATGCAATTTGTACTTTGATAAAATGAAAGGTAGAAGGAGAGAAAATTGACGTAACTTGAGGGTATCCTATCATTGTCACCTCAATATGATTCCTCTTTCTCTTTATGGTGGTAGGCCCCGGGGAGACATCCCCGGTGACTTGGGGGTTTGAGAAGGCAAAGTAAAAATGGTTAAATAAAGACCCCCTCTCACAATTTACCACCGATCAGAAAGTCTTGGTTTTATAACCAATGAAATGATAATATGTCAAAGTGTACCTACCCGGAACAAACCAACAAGAAACTATATATATTTGCAAGTACACTTGTTGGTTAGCACTTTATAAAACCATAGACTCTCAAAAAGAGAAATTGGCTAATAATTATGAAGTAAATAGAAAATTATAACAACAATATTTATAAGGCAATACTTCACATTAAATGCCTTGAAATATCTTCAAAATTACTAATAATAATCAACCATTGAAATCATAATGCTAGCATTTGTTAGAAGCAAACAAGACAATGCATACATCGGCCTTTTCAATTTCTTTTAGAAGCTTTTAATGCTACAATTAATGGTTGTATATTAATTTAGTAACATCAGAAATATTTTTAGTACGTTAGGATATTCTAGGGTTAGAAATGGTTAGTAGGAAGCTCAAAGAATAGGTTTTGAAATGGTTGTTTTGATCAATTACTCATAGAGGACTTAGACTAGTTCTTTTAGGGAAAATGGAGTCAATGATGTGGACGAAAATTTTGAAGAAAAATTATAATAGGAGAGTCAAAGACAAGAGAGATTGATAGATTGGAGTGTTGGTAACCCAAGGCTCCAATTATCAAACCCTAAGGGGAAACTAGCTACTAATGTCTAGGTAACTGTAGGCTTTAGTAGATTTCCTCCCTCTTGAACCCAATGATGAAGAAAAAATCATATAATATGAATCAATGAATACTAAGGTGTTTCAATGGTAAGGCCTTAGCACATGCTTCAAGAAGAATGGCCTTTTGAGAAGATCTACTAGGTGAAGGCTTTTAAAGCTAGGACAATAACATGTGCTAGTCTTCCTAGGGTTTAATCAAGAAATTTCATAATCTTGAATGTAAATGAAAGATAAATAAGACTATAACTATTCAATTAAGAATAATTGCATAAATATTACGTACATACACCAAGAATCATCAAGAAAATCCTTAGTTGAACACATCTACCAAGAAACTTGCCAAAAAACTCCAAATTTATCCCTTCTCAACAAGTGCGCCTACAAATTCAGCCACGCAACCCTAAGTAGGGCGCAAATTTCAGTCCTCACAAGTGTGAGTGAAAGATGATCTAAAATAAGAGTGATTTTCCCCTTATTTATATAGTTATAGTGACAAGAATTAGGTCAAAAAGGCCGACATGGCCAGTTACACATAATATCCAGTTTTTACATTAAATGTCATAATAAACCCTAAATCACGCTGTAAATATGATGCCATGCCCTTTTAGGGTGACGTTAGGACCTTTGAGGGCAATGTTGGTTTCCTCGAGAAAAATGTTAGGCCTCCTATAGAAAAACGTTAGGCCTCCTTGGGCCTTAGGATCCTGCCACATGTACCACTTTGCACAAAACTGCCTCCAAAGTATCAAAAATGTTGGGTGACATCATGGGTGACCTAGGTGATGTCATGGGCCATCCAATGCCTACATCACAGTGAAAAGGGAAATACCCCCCTAGGTCTATTCTTGCCAGGCTGTCCCTGGTGTAACATCCTCCTCTCTCTTGGGTGCAAAACCTTGATCTGTCTGTGCCCCTGGCTAGGGTCTCAACATCCATCTGGTGGAATTTTATCCCCATGGATGTCATAAATAATCATATCCCCATGTGTACCTTTCCATTGGGTGTGGACCTGTAACATCAACAAATACGCCCTCCATGGGATCATAAGTCAAAGGGATCATAGTAATGTTAATCACATCTAATCATCAAGTTATTTAAACATGTGCATGAAACCCCCTTTACCTGGACAAGTGCTCAAAGACATTATGATATTATACAAGCCAAGTTTGGAGGGGAATATATGACGTCTTATTGGGCTAATGCTCTTTGGATGTGGGATGTTCCCGGGTGAAGTCAAATCCAGGCCATGTAAGTGGATGAGGTGGTAGGGGATGTTTGGGAAATGGGTGCAGTGATAACATGGAAATGTATGGCTTAAATGTGGGTCCCTTTGAAGAGGGTGAGCTTCACCTTGTCATGGATGCAAATGTTTCCAAGCCCATTCATGCCTATTATCTTTTATTCTTATTCCTCTTTCTTTCAAGAGGATAGTTAGGAGACATTGTCCTGGCTTGGTGACCAGTGGTGACAATGTTACCCACAAGAATTTCATGGAAATAAGAAGGTTGGCTCATGATGATACCCCATTTCTCTTGGCTATACCACCAAGAGCCACTACCTTGGCATGGTGACCAATTGAATGGTAGTGTCATACCGCTACATTCCCATGGACATAATAGGTTGGCTCGTGATGAGACCCCCTATCCTCTAACTAGGTCTTGATTTATTATTTTTTATGGGTCCCTCTGTTTCTTGCTGATAATCCTTTTATTGATTTCTCGGGGATCCCTGGGCAAAGCATCTTAAGGTTTCATTCTTTTATCTTTGATATTTTTCCAACTAATTTTACCCTCTGGGCCTTTAGCCCCTTCTTCCCACAAGGTAAGGTACACACCTTTTATACCTTGGAAAACCCAATTCCCATACTAGTGTATGGGATGGATGAGCAGGAAAAAGATGAAAAGTGGTAAGTATGGTGGGAATGGACGATGACCTTTCTTGAACCCCCCTAGTGGAAATTCAAACCCTATGGGAACCATCTTACTAAGGCATCGTATCATTCCCCCCAAGTGTGGTCAAGTGGAAATGCATAAGGTACAAGCACAGATTATAAGTAAAAAGAATTAAATGCACATATTCAAATGTTTTGAGAATCAGAGTGACACATACCATGATACCCAGACTCATTACCTCATGGATCAAGAACCATTGTTGTCAAAGGACCAAGACAATGAGATGGATGTTGTTGTTGTTGACAAGGTGGAGGCACTGAAGAAGAAAAGGATGGGCCTTCTAGGGCCAGGCTCAAGTTGATTTGGCTCTCGGTACTCCATGTCTAGGACCTGTGGGCCTTGAGACATAATCTCCTCAGTTATCCATAGGCTAGGGGATAACAATACTTATGATTTTGAATCCTTTCTTTCCCATGGGCCCAACCCCTTCCCAACACCCTTATTTGGCACTTATCTCATTGGATTCCTCTCTTCTCCCTAATTATAGTGGTACCTATCATTTTAAATCCTTTGTTTTGTGGACCAGACCTTTTCCCAACACCATTATTTGGCATTTATCCCATTCGTTTCTTCTTGCTTACTGAATCGTTGTGGTATATATCACTTATTTTCCTTTTTTTCCATAGACTCACCCCTCATCTCCTAATGTCCCCCACTCACCAAGATGAAACCAATAAGAAACTGAATAATGACATTACTACCATTCATGCCAAAATGGACCACATCTAAGAACACCTCTCTAGCTGAATACAAGAACTCCACTTTGATTTCCAACACTTCCTATCCAAGGGTCCTTCCTCCTCTAGCCCAAACCCCCAAGTAGAAGGTATTGACTCTTCTAATCCTCTAAACTTTCATTCCAATTGTGACCCCCATCTTCTTAGGGTTGATGTGAACAAATTTGATGGCTTAGATCCAACATCCTAGGTCACTCAAATGGAACACTATTTTTCCTTGCATGTAATTACCGATGAATTGACCAAACTTCATTACGACATTCTATATTTGGATCTGGAATGATGGAAATGGTGGCAATGGTGTAGAAATGCACGCCAAGGTTATGTTACTTGGACACAATTTTTTGTTGAGATATATGAACACTTTGACACAAAAACCCACCATTTAGGCCATTTGACTAAGTTGAAATAGCCTAGAACAATGGAATATTTTATCGCTTCCTTTGAGCACTTGGATTTCCAAATGGAGGGTATGATCGATGCCTTCTTCTGGGAATGGTTTATCAAAATCCTCAAGGATGAAATCTGAGCCCAGGTTCTCATGGATTGACCCCAAACTTGGTTGGAAGCAACTAAACATGCCCAAGAGGCACAATAGGTAATCTTTTCCTAGAACAAAAAACCCACTTGTATTCCTCACCCTCGACCCCTAGTCCTACCTCTCCGACCACTCCTCTCAAGGTCCAAAATTTAACATGGGATGAAATGGATGAAAGCCAACTCAAGGGTCTTTGTTATAATTATTGTGAGAAATACTTTCCTAAGCACACATGTAAAGAACACAAAATTTTATGGCCATTTTGGAGGATGTTTCTAATGAATATGTTAAGGTTTCACTTGACACAACACTACCCAAAGCAGATGATCTTACGCTACCCTCTAATCCTCACAAAGTTGAACCAATGATTTCACTGAATGATCTCAATGGATTTTTTTCTCCCCAAACACTCAAATTGATTGGTTACATTAAGAACAGGAAATTCATTATCTTAGTTGACAATGACAACACTCATAATTTCATTCATTGCTACCTTACCCATGAAATCAACTGTTATATCTGTGTTTTCAACAATTTTCAATTCATTATTGCCAATGTTGGTTCCATGAAATGTGGGGGGTGTTGTGAAAATGTGTGCCTACAAATTGGTCAGTATAACTGGAAATCTCACATGTTTTATATTGACATGGGTGGTTGTGACATTGTGCTTGGTGTTGAATTGATATGCACTCTAGGCCCCATAACCATGGATTTTAAGGATTTTACTATGCAATTCCAACAAGAAGGTCAATAGTATAAATTCCAAGGCATTATAGGCTCTCCGAAGATCATAATTTACCACCACATGGAAAACTTACTCAGAAAAGGTAATTCTAGCATCATTGTCCAACTCCATTCCATTCAAGAAATTGAGACTTACCCCCTCATGCGGTGACCATGATCATTTTATTCCTTTAATTATGAGCAATATTCCTACCAATGTGCACCCTTATCACCATCCCTTAGCTCAAAAAAATGAAATTGAGAAAATTGTCCGAGAATTGCTAGAAGCGGGTGTTATTTGTCCCAGTACCATCCCCTATTCTTCCCCTATTTTCATGTTCCTAAATAAGGAAGGTACTAGGTGCATGTGTCCTAATTTTCATGTCCTCAACAAACCTACCATCAAGGACAAATTTGTCATTCTTGTCATAGATGACCTTCTGGATGAACTCAATGGGGCTCAATAATTTACCAAACTTGACCTATTTTATGGATACCACTAGATACATATGAAAGAGGAAGACATTCCCAATACTTCATTTCGCACTCATGAGGGAAACTATGAGTTATTTGTCATGCCCTTTGGTCTCTGTAATTTCCCATTCACTTTTCAAAGTCTCATGAATCATGTCTTTCATCCTTTCCTCCATCACTTTGTGTTAGTATTATTTGATGATATTCTCATCTATAGTAAAACTTGGCAAGCCCATATCACCTATGTAGATCAAGTTCTCCATCTCCTCTCCAAGCACAAAATTTTCCTCAAACACCCTAAATGTGCTTCTCTGAATTTGAGTACCTAGGTCATATTGTTGGCAAGGATAGTGTATGGGTGGATCCTAAGAAAATTGAAGCTATGTAGAATTGGCCTCACCCTAAAACTCTTAAAAGTCTACGTGGTTTCCTAGGTTTAATAGGGTATTAGTGCAATTGTTTTTCAGAATTATGGAAAAATCGCAGGTCCTCTAAAAATTCACCTTAAAAAGAATGCTTTCAGTTGGACTCTAGTCCTTCACCAATCCTTCCAAGCCTTGAAAGAAGCTATGTGCACTACTCCTGTATCGGCCTTACTTGACTTCACTAACACCTTTTTTATTGAATGTGATTCATCATGGAGAGGAATCAGGGTAGTCCTTATGCAAGATGGACAACCTTATTTTTAGAGTGACACTTGGGCTAATCAATCTATGAAAAAGAAGTTTTGGCTATTTTTCATGTAGTGGATCTCTCACGCCCTTATCTATTGGGATGATGCTTCCAAATTAAAACAGATTGATATCAAATCATCAAGTACTTCCTAGAACAATGGATTTCATCCTTAGATCAACAAAAATGGGTGAACAAGCTATTTGGATATGATTATGAGATAATTTACAAAAGGACAAAGAAAATGTGGTGGATGATTCTCTTTCTAGGAAATATGAAGAAGAAGGGTTCCTCTTTTCCCTCCCATTCCTTGTATCCTATTGACTTCATGATGTTCTCTAGGAATGGTTGCAAGACTCCAAAATTCCTAGCCTAATCCATTAAATACAACATGATCCCCAAGTTGCTCCAGGGTACTCTTTCAACAATGATGAGTTTTGATACAAATCTGACCTATATTTAAGAAAATAGTTGGCCCTTAAATCCGCATGGCTCTCTGAGTTTCATGCTTCACCTACAATGGGTCATTCAGGTTTTACCAAAACTTATGAATGGGTCAAATGTTCTTTATTTTGGGATGGTACGAAACATGACATCTGCACCTTTGTGGATTAATGTGATACATTGCAATGAAATAAGGGCGAGATTGTCAAACCTCCGGACACACTCCAACTGCTTCCACTTCCACCTACTATTTGGAAAAATATTTCTATGGATTTCATTGTTTTCTTGCCAAATCAGGAAATAAGACAGTTTTCATGGTGGTAGTTGATCATATTTCCAAATATGCTCATGTTTGTTCTCTTCAACACTCGTTCAAAACATCCAAAATGGCTCAATTTTTTATGGATGATATCTTCAAACTCCATGGAATGCCTCATTCTATTGTTTCTAATCAAGATCCAACTTTTACCTTCAATTTTTGGCAATAATTATTCAGGCTCCAGGGCACCCAATTGCATCTCAACACAACCTATCATTCCTAGATTGATGGCCAAACATAATAGGTCAACAAATGTTTGGAAACATATTAGAGGTGTTTTTCATCTGACACACGACATCAGTGGGTTCATTGGTTAACACTAGCTAAATGGTGGTACAACACCTCTTACCATATTTCCACTTGCATGACTCCCTTTGAAGCAGTTTACGGACATAAGCCACCATCGATTCTTCCATACATTTCAGGTATATCAAATGTTCAGGAGATTGACCGCAATCTTACAGTTCACATGACCATTCTCCATACTCTTGAAGAAAATTTAGTCATGTCTCATAACCACATGAAGCAATAGGAAGATTAGGGTCATTCTGAATGTCAATTTTCTGAAGGGAACAAGGTGTTTCTTCATCTACAATGATACAAGAAGAATTCCCTAAAATCCCAGTAGTGTTTGAAACTTTTCACCAAATTTTATGGTCCTTATACTATTCTCAAATGCATGGGACCAGTGGCATATCAATTAGCCTTACTCAGTCACTTCAAGCTACATATTTGTTTTTATGTCTCATGCCTAAAGAATGTGATTGGCACCAAGTGTCACTCCCAAATTAGTCTACCAAAGTTGGATAAATAAGGTTCCATTTGGTTGCAGTCACAATCCGTATTGGACCAACGTGAGTGTCATTTCTATCAACGTACCATCAAGGAAGTTTTAGTTCAATGGAAAGATACTCCACCAAAATATGCTACCTAGGATATGGCTTCCATTCTGCATCAATTTCCTCATCTTAAGTCTTGAGGACAAGGATATTTCTCAAGGGGGAGGTCATGTTAGGGACCTAACCTCCCTAACCCCTCATGTAGATAGAAAAATGTATTTTCCATGTAATAAAGGCTGACATTAGTCAATAAGGATTATTTAATAAATATGAACAAGTCAATCTAAAAAGAACTAATAGAAGTTTCCACTTCTAGAAAGATCTTCCTCCTAAATGTACTTTAGAAGATAGAAATAGTATAAATAAGAGTAGGAGGCATGAGAAATATTTTTCTTGAGAATTATTGTAATAGATCTCTACTCTGCTGGAGGCTTCCCCCTCAAAGAGGCAAGTGAACATTTTTTTCTTTGAATAACAGTATTATTTCTAGTATTGATCTTCTCAATATTTTGTTGTTCCACTGATATCTACTAAATATTCATGTTTCTACATATTATATTACATATGGTATCTTACATTCCAATTCCATTGATAGATTCCTCCCACACTTAGACTAAGGTATATAGAGCATCCATATTCATTGAATGGATCCAACACCTCCAACAACAAGTTCATTATATCTTGGAGAAGGCTAATGTCAAGTATAAGTAGTGACATTGCCAACTTTATGTTCCTCACAAGTTTCAGGTTGGTGACAAGGTGTAGTTGCATTTGCAAAAAGGGTTCCTCACAATCCCCCAAAGGAATCTTAGAATACCTCGTTAAGGGCCTATTGAGTGCTCAACACACCCTAAAAGATTTTATGAAATATTTTTCTTTTGGGTACCACCTCTTTTCTTTTGGTCTGTTTTCTGAATTGAGTTCGTTATGAGGAATCACTAATTTCTTTTTCATGTCTCATCATCGATCAAGTTTCATTTGTTTGAACCTATCAAAGTGAAATATTTGTGTCTAAAAATAACGTGGTATTTTAACTAAGAATCTACATCTACAATTATGACCCACGTGCTTATGCTCAGCGTCGAAAAAATTCGAGCAAGTAAAATAATCACATAGTAACAATAATCGTCGATCGTCAATGTATCATTGACATTGGTAAACACCAGAGTAGATTTGCGTTGTTTGTTCACGAAGAAGACTCAAGAAATGGTCGATTTCCCATCGGCATCGACGAAATGTGAGAGGGATAAATATTGACATGGGCCATGATAAACCTCTGATAGCCGATTACTAATGCATTTGTTCAGGGTCGGTGAAAGCTCAAAAAGTTAAATCATGGAAAAATTTTGAAGTGACACATCACCAATCACCGATCCCTGATGCATTTTCAACATCGACAAGTTTCGAGGGAGGTAGTCTATGAAAAATTATTTAAGCTTATCGTTGATCGTCGATCCTTGATATTTTTTCGGCATCGACAAGGTAGGACCTGTTGTTAAAAACACTCATCTAGTGAAAATCCCTGATTTTGATTAGTATGATTAAACGAAGACACCAATCTAAAATGCCATGTGTATTTTCCATGTAGGCAGTTCATACGGCCTTGTTTCATCCCGAGTCACCTTAGGTTTCTCTGTGTCCTAGTCACACTTCCAAGTCAACATTTCCACATCAACATTGTACAGAAATATGGATCGGCGTCATATTTTTTTCCAAGATATATCAACGCACATCGTTTAAAGGAAAATGTCGAGTCTCGATCCACCCATTAAATTAGTGGACTGATGGGATGTTTTCAACACACAATAAGATCAGATTCTTCCATTTAATAATCCAATTAATGTTTCTCTCCACATACGTTTTTTCTCCATGCACTGATCAAATAATGTGAATTTGAAATTGCGGATGAACCATAAGACAGTATACGCCTATGCTGCCAACCTACGATTATATTTAAATATCAAGCATAATGCAGATCTAGCGACAGATTTTGTAGAACTACACCTACACCCCAAATTGAATAACTGATGCGACAAGGTAAGTATTATCTCCATTTAAATCACTAAGACAACTTCGAACACCTACATTCTTCACACAAGTTTTTTTATTTCCAGAGAAACTGAAGAAGCAAACAGAGCACCTCCAGAGTTGCATTTTATTTTCAAAGTTTCAAAACCAGGTTAAGCTATAGTGAAGAAGAGGGAAAAATGCCTCCAAGGAAGCCAATGACCAGACACCCACCGAGGCCAGTGGAATTAAATGAAGAAGAGATTGGTGAGGGATATTCTCCCAACACTGTGAGATAGTTGGAATTTTCTCCTAGAGAGGAACCAGTCATCAAAACATCGACTAAGAAGGCATTTATTCAACCCCCTCCTTTTGGCGATACAAAAGAAACCACTGGATGAAAAATAATTCTCCCAAAATGGGGAGTTTTTTTTCAATAGAATAAAACATGAATATTACTCGGAGTTTATCCCACACAGTGACCTAGATGTAAGGGTGCTCGACAACCAGGTGTTTTCTAATATCTGGTAGTCATTCTTGCATATGGTAGCCTGTTAAACTCCATTCTTGCCCTACATTGAGACTCTGGGTTGGATAATGGATCATGCAGACGTGCAGAGATTCCTAATCAATGATGAGAATGGTGGATGTGTCGGAGTGTTTCTCCCGACAAAGGTCCAAAAATATTACAAAATCAGGGACCCGGAGGAGCGGTTGAACACAAACTTCGTGGTGAATTTCTATGAATTCCACAACACCAACTAATTGATGGCTTCCTGGTGGAAGGAGGAAAAGAAATTTACAAACTAGAGCAATGTCTGGTACGGGAAAACAAATATGAGGGAGACATATATCGCAAATGAGAATGTGATACCTCTTGTGCCTATTTCCCATAGGATATCACATTCTCATTTGCGATGAATTCATAGCTCAAATGTATTTTATTATTTTCAAAAAACAATTTCCAAGATTATCTCTAATGGCCAAGAAAATGATTGAAAAAGTATGTCATTGGTACCTTGACGAAACCACAACATATATCAGGGTGTTCGGGGCCACCGACACACCACATTTACTCCCGTCTCATGTCCCATACTGACTCGTAGTAAGAGAAATCTATTACCAGACCATCCTGCAGAGCTATATCGCCACCTTGGTTAAGGACAAGAAACGAGAATTCATACCCTATGGTTTCCATGTAGGGATTTATATGGTGAAGGACACTGCTCAATACAAACAAGAGGGTTTTAGTCAACTAGAATACAAGTTCCTGACAGGTCGGTTTCACAAGCATGAATTTAAAGGCCTAGCTCTCCAACATGCTTCAAAAGTCTCTTCCTGCTGGCCATACACACATGATAAGTTTGACGATGATATTTTTACAAAATGTGCTTAGGACTGGGAGGAGGTATTACAGAGAAAATTTAACCCGAACATGACTAGGTTTAAATCTATGAGTATGGATGAGCAAGTTGAAACAATATAACAGTCTGCTTAAGAGGCTCTCAGGGTTAGAGAAGAAAATAGAGCAGCAGAAGCCACAAAGGCACAAAGGAGGGGGATGTTGTTACTAAAAGGATTCCAAAGAATCATTGACTAGATAGAGAATTATCCTTAACTAGTAGAAATGACAAGGATCACCTCGACCAACCCAATCACAATCAGAGAGGAGTTGAATGGATCAGATTCAACACAACTAGAGGAAACCACTGATCTGGAGAATCCGATAGGTTCATCACCATAGGACAGATCATTGGTGACCATTCCAACTCAGCATGAGGTTCCAAGAACACGGACTTAAATGGGTGTGCCTAATACCCTTTTTGATCTAATTACCATCTACGATGATGAAGAGAGTTCATAGGTCTCACTTATAACTCTGATACCAATTATAGAAGAGAAAGAACCAGGGGGAGCATCTGCTCCAAATCATGATGCATCAATTTCAAACCCTTTGCAAGGCGACCATGAGGTCGAGAGAACCTTAAACACTCAAATTATCGACCCATCAGAGACCCTGAAAGACAACTCCATGGATGAACCAGGTTCAGGTTTACAAAAGGAGGAAGTGCAATGGCCAGAGATCGACACCTTAATTGCCAAACACCAAGTAAGTATTGATCCTGTCACTATCTCCTTAATAATGGTCGATACCTTAGTAGTTGATGAACACTAGAAGGAGGTCGAGCCATTGGAACATGTTGAAGTTTCCCCTGTCAATGAAGTACAAGACCTGGTCCTAGAAAAAATACATATGGTAGGCAGCTTGGGCAACACTCTAACCTGGGGAGACCAAAAAATCCCTGAGACCATTGATGAGGTCATTGATATACAAGAAATTTCTTACGACAGAAAGAGGTAAGACATCATGAGGAGGACCACCAAGAAAAGAAGGCTTACATTAGATAGTTCAATTCTCATCACCACGGAAGAGAAACTGCTCAGCACAGAAAATGAGAAGACATATGAGATCATCAACGAAGGGATGGATATCACTAATGGCACACTGGATCGAGCAAAGCAAGATGAAAATGAATTGGCCGCCACAAAGAAGGAGCTAGACCATCTGCACCATTTGGAAAAATATTACCAAGACTCAACGCAGGCCACAGTCTTTTTGAAGAGTGAGTTCCAAGATGCATATGCAAAGTTCACAAGATAAATACATATCTTCACTTCATGTTTAGTTTATTATTAGGAAGATATGCTTATGGCACTGGAAACCTGTAAGGATTTGGAGAGATGGTATGAAAAGGCATACCAAGCTGTAAAACGAATTGACTACATCAGTGCAGTGCAGAAGGGACGAGATGCAAAGGAGAATGGAATTCAAGTGTTGATGGATAGTAGCATCTTCTAGATTAGGAAGGATGCCAAATACTAGGTAAGTATGGCCCAAGAACCTCAACGAGAGATACAGAAGAGGTGGGCCGAATATGAAAGAAGCTGGGAAAAAATAAATCGAGAGATGAAAGACATTGGCCTCCCAGAGTTCGGGTCACCCAAAGACTTTGTCGACTTGCATGACATAGTCAAACAACATGTAGAAAATGACTCAGCATGGGAACCAGAGATCACACAGGTGGCAAGCATGACACTAGGTCAGGTGCAGAATTTTATGGAACATTTGATTAAGGCTCATGCAGTTCTGCAACGTTTAAGTGTTGAAGTGATCAAATATAGAGAGCGGGCAGTAGAAGTGAAGGAAACCCTTGCATCCCTGATGGATCAGAAAAAATTCCCATATGCTAACACATGTGAGGATCTCTTCGTCAAGTGGTCAAAATACGAGAAGAGTCATCCACTCTAGTAGAACATCGAGATGATTCCCAGAGGACAAAGAGATCAAGCACCATGTGGCAATATTTTGTTTTACATAACACAAACTTGTACTAGCTATTTTTAGTTAGTGATTCTTTATAAGTAGGGGGATTGACCTTTTAGAGGGGGTCGATGGTTTTGGGGAAGAGACCCTCTTTTTTTGAATTGTAAATAACTATTTCTGAGCAACCTTAATTAAGAAGTTCTTTTTAGAACTAGAGACAAAACTGTGTTTTTTCATCAAAGGAGTTATGTGATTGGATTTAGGAGGAATTACTTTCAACTTTTATTTTAGTAGTTGATGTTGTAACGAGTAAGAGTTTTTGAATCTATTGATAAGTTATCGTTTGCAATATTTTAACAGTTCTTTTGTTCTTAATGATGAAAAACAATTTGTTGTGTTAATGTGTGATTTATAGTAGATCTAAGGAACTATTTTCTTGCACTCATCTTATTGCATGTGTATTTTCTTTCAAATAATTGCATCTTAGTCACTGTTGAAATAACAAAAAGTTAATATATTATTACTAAACTTGTAATAGGTGTGAATATCGTTGTCTACATGCAAGAGCATGAGGGTTATCCCCAGGATCAACCTTCTTCAGTAGTTAAGAACCCTTTCAATCAGTTGGTCTATACCATCACACCTTACTTTATCAGACTCGTCTAATAAAAGAAAATACAAAAAAATAACATTTAATATGAAGGAGGAACTTTCATAGAAATATATCTTGTCAATCACTAAGCAAATCCCATCGATAAATTGGCTAGATCGAAAGATCTGCAAAACCATTCCACCCATCAAAAGATGTAGAGTCTAATTGGGCCTCTAAGGTGGGTTTGGCTCCTAATGTTCAGTTAAAGGGATCTTGGACCCCTCAACAGAATTGGTGCTAGAAGGAGGGCCTGATGACTGAATGGCTAACAATATTTCTGATAATATATTTCACATAGCCTACAGATTCAAAACATCCCACATGCATGGCTAATCATTTTCAATACAACCCACATATAGACAGTACTCCTAAAATGAGTAACTCACCCCAACACAAGGAAGAAGAACACCTATTTCGTGAAATTCGTTACGCTCTTCCACATGAGGAGTTGAACCAATTCAAAAGAATCACAAGAGCTTAAGCTTGACAAATTGGATCTTTTCCCTTAGCCCTGCTACTTCCTTGTAGAAAACAAGTAAGAAGACCAATCATCAATACCCCTGACTAGGTTTTTTTCACACAATATAAGACAAGATATATTTTTCCCTCACTGAGATTGAACAACCTCTTAATCTGATTCCTGAAACACCAGCTGGTAACTACACTGAGCCTGACGATTTTGAATTTGAAGAGGAAGGGTTTAAATCGGATCGCTTAGCTTCAGAATCGGACGACATGGAGGATAATAATGATAATAATTAAGAAAGAGGAAATCCACCTCAAAATAATCAACCTTGTTTGGCCATAGATGCTCTGGCAATCCCAAGAAGGGCACATAACCTCCCTCAACATCCAGAAAAATTACTTCCCAAATTTGACCCTGAAACTTTCGGATTGCCTGAAGACCATATTAAAAGGTTCATAATAGCTATAATATTGATGAGCATACAACATGAGGATGTAGTGTGTAGTATTTTTCCCTATACCTTTGAGAATTCAACCTCGACTTGGTATTTTAACTTGCCTGTGGCATCCATAACTAGTTGGATGAAGTTTCAAAAAGATTTCTTAGAAAAATTTGCAGAAGAAACCACCACGGGATATTTAATGGTTGAACTATTCACTGCCACCATGAGTTCAAAAGAGAAGGTTAAAGAATTCAATCAATGGTTTACCACTATCCTAAATAAATTTCAACCCGAAGTTAAACCTACACAGGAGTTGCAAATTGAGGTATATGTTAATGCTCTCCTTGCTTCCATTTCCATGTTGTGAAAAGGGATGCCAAACATACCCTAGATGAAAATTTCGAGGAGGCCAAAAAGATCGAATTCCAAATGAAGGGATGCAAACAAGGCCAGGTCTCACTAGTTAAGAAGGAATTTCAACCTCCACATAGGAGATGACTTTTGTTGACTAGACACCTGGGAAAACAAACAAAACAAGGTCCCGAAAAAGGAAGTGGGGACATAGAATACCTACTATGGATGATAAATAAACTATCAAATGAAATTGTAGACATGAAAAGAAGTGTCGAGGAAGGAATCCAAGGTCAAAGGCCCTACAAAACATTTTTTAAAAGAAACCCACGTTTCAAAGTGATTGAACCTCCCCCAACGAGATTTAAACATCGACCTGGGTAATGTAGCATCTAACTCTTTTTGCACGTACCATCAAGAGAAACATTCTGAATGAGACTATCCCCAATGGGTGCACGCTATGAATTTAATGGCCAATCAGTTTCTAGATGAATTTTCTCTTACTGAGCAATCACTCCGGTCAAAAATGAATATTTTCGATCACAAGGAAGTTGAGCCACCAGAATAAACATCCATGTTGTTGTGGGATCCTAACTTGTCGATGCCTCTCGATGATGTATTTGAAGTCCAGGAACCACCCGCTAAGGTTTTTGTGGTGCAAATGCGAAGTAAGGGTCAACCAGTCTTAAATGATCTCATCAATGCCCAACCCTCGAGAGGGAAAAAAAAAATCGATCACATGAAAGCACCCTTTATTCCCTAAATAAATCCTATAAACATACACAAATGGGAGTCACCCAAGTTGGAATGCAACATAGTAGAAGAATTAAAGAAGTTGAAGGCTAATGTGTCGGTCATGGACATGTGTAGAATTCCCCAACAAAATGATTTTCTGTTACATGCCTTAAATTCAATAGAAGCCCCAGTTGTTCCTGAGATTGATTCTAGGATCAAAGAATAATGTCAGGCATCAAAGATTTTAAATGAATTTTTTTTATAAGTTTTTTCTTCTACCTTCAGTTTTTCTGAGAAATAATATTTAAATGAAAATTATGATAAGATAGTACAGAGGCTTTATCTCGTTATCTAAGTTGTAATTTTAATTTCAAATGATGTAGAAATGATTGACAAAACTGTTAAAACAAAGCAAGGTATCAATTACAGATAAGTCTCACCTTATTTGCAGTAGAAGAAAAATAGAAGATGTACCCTTGAAAGGAGATTAAGAATGCAATAATTCACACAAGTCACAGGTCTTGTTTTTACTCATAGTAATAACCGAGAAAAAATTCTTACTGAATGAACTTCTAATATATTTTGATAACAGTAGATGTATCACTAAATTGTAATCATTCACTCTTCAAGAAATATAGAACGAAATTCATAAGAGAAGGAGACACAGAGGAAGCACATAACTCAAATGGAACGAAACTTAGAATCTATGTTTTCACTTTTATTAATATTCAAAAAGTTTTATGTTTTACATTAGACTAGAAGCAACTTAGAATCTATGTTTTCACTTTTATTAATTTACATTTGAATAGATCTAAAATTTATCTATTTATACAAAATTGTCTCAACTAAAAGTAGTTGGACTTTCCACAATATCATTTCTAAAGATAGAATACAATCCAAATGGAAAACAAAAATATTGTTGAGTTATGATTTGATGTGTTGGAGCTTCATATGTTCCTTCATTTTCTCCCAGTTGCACTCGATTTCCTCTGTTCATTGAACTGGGTACACATGTCCATCAAGGCTACCACAAATCTCGAAGGTTCAATATTATTGTTCAATTCAAAGGAAAATAACTTCTTTTGTACTAGTGGTAACTTCTCATGGATCTTATTTACTGCCTGGGCTGTAACTTGATGTTGTAAATTAGGTTGCACCAACAATTCATTAATCTTGAGCAAATCAATTTGATTCATCTGTTGGATTACAGATTGGATATTTTCCTTATTTTTCCTGGAGATTTCCTTATTCATTTCTATTTCAATTTGTCCTAGTGCCTCTGAGATATCATTTCCTTCAAAACCTAACCAATTTTTTCCTTATAGAAGACAGGGTGTTCAGACAGGGCTCCTTTTCCTCTCTGGAAAGTTTCTTACTTTCTTCCAGATTTTTTCCCCAAAATTTCAATGCCATTTCACCCTTTACCTATTCATATTGTGAGAAAGGGGCAATAATAGGGATATTGGATTTATGCCTCCATATAATAAACTCCTAAAACTTGGATCTTGCCACACCGACATCCGTTTCTTTCATATAAATATTTTTCAGAGAATTGTTTATGGCTTGATAGTATTTATGATTAGTATCCACTTTTAGATAAAGATCCAGTTGGACAGCTTCCATCTTTTCATTGATTTTAGATGCTTGAGCTTTGAAAGCAGTGATGTCTATTGTTGTGTTCTCTACTAGGCCCAATTTAGCCTATAGTTTCTCTATCAAATTGTCCCGTTGAGTAATCAAGGATTTGTTGGTCTGTGAACTCTAGTAAATCAACTCGAGTTTCTCTTGTAACTACTTCATATGTTGCTGATAATTCAACCTGATTTGCTCTATGTCTTGATTCATTCTTCTCTTGACAACCTTTTCTATATTTTTCATTTCATTATGTATTTGTTCCACCAAGAGATATGTTTTTTGCAGTTGCTTGGTTAGATTATCCACTGACCTTTGGTTTGCAGTGGTGAAAGCTCCTAGTGAATATACAGCCTCCTTAGCAAACTCATGATCATCTTGGCCTTTTCCATCATACACTATTTTCTGCCTTTTAGTCACTACTCCATATTTTTGTTGAGATTCTTTCTCTACAATAGTTTTTTGTTTCTTGTTGAAAAATAAACTTGAGGGAGGCATTTATTCAGGAAAAATAGGATTAATATCATCTACATAAACGATCTTTGAACTAGGAGTTCCAAAACTGGTCGTTGTAGGAGTTAATGAGGGGATAGGAGAGATAATTGTTGTGGAGATTTTTGGAACTGTTGTGCTTATGATGGAAGTAGAAGTAATTGGTGTTGAAAGGGAAAAAATTTGTCCTTTCTTCATGAAATATTCAAAGTGGGATAATATATGTTGATCATGTAGACTTAGCAGTGATGTTTTTATATCTTTAAATAACCCATCTGAACTCTTCGATAATTCTTCATCTTTGTTCACAGTAGAGTAACTTGGCTAAGATTTTGTAGATTTATCTTCCTATGAAGATGGAATGTGAATTGGCTCTCCTTGTAAAATATTAGGCAATCTATTTTGTATATGCTTTTGAAATATGATGAAACCAACCTGCTGGTCAGGAGGTAGAGTCTGAAATCTATTTTAAACTTCTTCATAGGATTTAGCTCCCCTGAAAACCTCGTCATAAGGAGACTCTTCGTGGATGTATCGTTTCATGTTGAATTGAGATAAATGATTCTCTACTATCTTATGTGGATCATGTATTTTCAATTCGATGTTAACTAACTTGACATCTGCCAAAGATGCATCTTTGACTTTGGTATGACCAAATATAACAATGTAAACATACCAACCTAAATGGGAAAAGACAACCATACCTTTTTCTGTGCCTCTTTCAATTCCTTAATGATTCCTCCTACTATTGTTTGGTATGCCACTTCTCGACACACCAGTCTGTCAGGTAAAAATTGTGGAATAGCATGAGGAGGAACAAAGAAACCAAACACTCTAATATAAGAGAAGTTCTCCTCAATGTACTAGTCTACAAGTGTACCAAAGTTTCCCATAATCTTATCTAAAATCTTGGGCGGTGGGTGGCCATAGATAGCTACATGAATAGGTACCACCACATTGTTACAGATCTCTTAAAAGAAATATTTCGCATTTTCTTCCCATAATTTGGAGTGGTAGAAGTGTATATGCTTAGAACTAGTTGGGCTCCAACTCCATCTCATTAGGGGAAATGGGGTCATGAAACAAAAAAATCCATGATATATGTGGACATGTAAAAAGGACTAGGTTTCCCTTTTGATTTTAATGATTTATACTCAACAATTTCCTTTGCCATGTTGTCTGACAACATTTTATCCCAATTGAAAGTATATCCTTCAACTACTTCATTCATTATAGCCACCCATTCAACTGAGAAGTGTACAGGGCTCTTTTTCCCAAATAAACGACATAGCATCATCGCTATATATAAGATATGAGCATCTAAGGATGCAATGGAATACACACCATGAGCATCAGTTTTGAACTTATCCGAATTTCCCCACCAGGTCTTGATTATATAATGACCATTTTTGTCGTATTGAGTGCATTCTTTTCTCTCAAAATCCAGGAGAAATGTTGCATTGTAAGTATATTTGGGTGTAAGAGAAATTTTATACATTAATTGTAGGTTCTCTGGTCAAAAAGAGACGATGGAAGTCTTCTGATAGTTGATAATGCTTCTAGTTTGGATGTCGACATGCTCAAGAGCCCAACTTATCATATCATTATAGGGCATAATCTTAGGTCGTGCAAAAATCTTGTGCAATTCCGACTATGTTACCAATCTGAGCCTGGATGAGAAGGACTTGTCGTTTTCCTTGGCAGAATCATCTAGACATATAAGAATCTCATGTTCTAAAATATCATAAACCTACTTCCAAGACTTAATGGTATCCTTAATTCGCGGAGTGGTGTCTGATAGAATGTATGTGTTTGGATTGGAATCATCCACTGATTCATCTTGCTTCTTCATAGCTTTGTGTGGCGCCATAATCCTCAGAGAAATGAAAATAACCTTCATGAAACAAGATAAGTATGTCATCTATTTACTGATTGAAAACTTCTAATTGCAAATGGTAAAATGACTTGAAATTTGAAATGTTTTATTCATAAAGTCTATCAATTTTCGTATTGATTTACTGACAGAGAAATTATTACAAATTTAATGGAATTTATTACCTAGAGATTCACAATCTTTATTTAAATCGTTAACTTTATCAAATCATAAATTTCATTAATACTTCAGTGGTTTGGCATTCGAAGTTTTGAATGTGACAGGGCAGAAATTTCCTGAAGGCTGAATTTCTGGAGAAGTTAATCTCTAATTAATCACTTTTATGTTTTAATTAATCATGCTTTAAAAGTTTTATTAGCCTTAAATACTTCAGAAGTTCAGTATTCGGGGGTTTTGGATGAAGGATGATAGAAATATTTCGAAGGTCGAAATTGCGAAGTGATTAATTAATATTTAATCATGATTAATTAAAGCTATTAAATGTTTAATTAACTCTTCGAAGAACTTTTACTTTTTTGTGATATAAAATTCTCCAGCACTTTGTCAATTCAACGGTTCGTGAACTCAATCTTTGTTAAAAATCTTGAAGGGAAATATCTCAGAGTGACATGGCAGAGATGATGTCATTCTTAGTGATGTGTCAAAAAAGGAAGAGTGACATGTGTCACTTGAAATCGAGCGAATAATCTGACACAAATGTTAAAAATTAGTTCCACGTGTCAGCCCCAGAAAATATTAGAAGACACGTGTCCTATGACTCATCTGTAATTTTATTTATTTAGGATTTCTCACGAGGAAGTGTCTTCGAGACTCCGTAGAGTTGGGTTTTTTGTTGTTTATATTTCTTGATACTCCCAAAGCGCGAAGCTCCGAAGTGACCGTTAGAGGCTTTCTTTTAAAAATTGAGCGGTTTTTACATTTCAAAGATCACAAGAACCATTCGATAAACTTAGTGCAACTCATCGACGATTGATATTGTAAGCACCTTATTGATTTATAACAACCAATGGATTTATTTTAAATTTAAAAGGCAATTTCCTATGTTTTTTTTCTTTCTAGTGAAATTTTATTTCTAAGAGACAAAACCAAAAGAATAAAAGTTCAAAATTCCAAGTGTTCTAACATAGGCTCCATCTGGGGATTGTGTCTCCCTGTGAGGCACAAAATAATAGTAGACCAAGTGTCTTTATTGGGTAAATGGATTCATTATTACTTTTTTTTTTTCTTAAAAACATTTTCTAGTTTTATTTTAGGAATAAATCGTTCATAGAAAAATGAAGTCATCCAAATCCAAAATCTTTAAAACATACTTGATGGTTGATCTCAAGTTAGACTACTAAATAATTCCCTTTCTTAAAATTGATTTTGGAATTGTTTAAGATAATCAAAATAATTTTAACTAAAATATCAAGATTTGACAGACTTTGTTCGCTTCAAGGTTAAGCAGATGTAACATATTTATTTAGGGAATCCCTAGTTGGTTCAGGATGAAAATATCATTGGAAAAATAACTAGATAATAGAGTATGATATATAGATATGTATGAAAACCTTATAGATATCATAGATATTTATTCACTGCCAACAAGCCTGTTCAATACCCTGGTGAATTTATCTACTACTCCCATTGAATTTCCTTTCACCACTTCTATTAACGAATTTTCATTTCGTTGAGATGAGGGAAATCAATATATGAGTTTCCTTTCATCATATCTTTTAGACAAGATGGGGGAAATTGAATTATGAATTTCCTTTCACCACATGTATTGGATTTTAACAATTTGAAGTGGGGGAAATCAATTTGTATGTAACATGCAAGGGATGATATATGTTTAAAATATTTAAAATGAAAAAGAAGGTTTGTCCACAATTTTAAGAATACTCTGAAACTAACTTTCTTCCAATTGTCAATACACCTTCACCTATAGGAGAAACTTTTGGGGAATTTCAAACATTTCAGGGATAAACATTGAGTGAGTTTGTTAGTTTAAAATCTGATATCAGAGCTAAAATTATCAATATTTGATCCAGGGGATCAAATTTTGCTCAAAATTCAAAGTGATTGAAATCGCTTCAAATCGAACAAGAGCATAGGCCTCATCGTTACAAATCCAACACAACTTGTTTGGGTTCAAACAGATGTCGGGAGCAAGAGATATCACGTTCTGTTCAAAATGATAAACAGGCAAAAAAAGGGATGCTGACTATACAGTCCGTATAGTCCGTACGACTGCTGATGTGGCAGTCCGTACGACACGTGGCAGAGCTGAGTGGTAGACAGTTGGCAGATGTGGATGAATGACATTGTGACACATGGTAGTATTTGGTTGGTTGTACGGTGCCATGTGGTGCAGTCATGGGCTGCCACGTGGCACCCTGTTATTGGTTGCTTGTATAAAATCTTATTGGAGTCCACCGAGTTCGACCCTGTGACCTCCACCCACATATAACCTTTGCAAAGTTTGCATTGCCAATGCGCCACACCATATTCCTTGTTATATATATGGTTTCACATAAATTTAAGTTTGAGTTTGTTGTATGTTGGCGTGGGGGTCCGGGCTGGGGCTTAGCCCCAACCCCCGGTCACATATTTTTGTTGCCATATGACCATTGTTATATCGTGACGTGCGCGCGTGGGTATGCATTTTGGTTTGGATTTAAATTTGGTTCAAAAAGTTATGTAAACTCTTGGCCCTTATTCTTTAAACGTGCAGTCACATGGGTCAAATGACCATAGCCTTGGCGGTTAGGGGCTAGGTGCGCCCGTAACCGTCCTACAGTTTGCACGGTTTGCGCGGTTGCATTTGGTGCTAAGTTTTAACACTTAAATATGCATGTGGGCTAGGTTGAGCCAACAAGGGTGCAATTTTTAGATGCAGAGACAACAAGTTTGAAGGGAGACTTCTAGGAAGCCTATCTTTTTCAATTTTTGGCCAAACGAGGTGCCGAAAAAGCCCAGCTAGGCGTTTTTGGACGTTTTGAAGCCATTGGAGCAGTCTATTTGGAATTTTGAGCATTGTAAAGAAAATTTTTGAGAACTTTGAGCAAATAATACAAAAGATCCATTGGAAGCTGGACCAGGAGATGTAGCCTAAGAGAGGGGTGAACTCCTTTATCATTTGTTGTGTTATGTGTTTTATATTCACTATTTATGTTGTTGTTTATATGTGTCTTGAATGAGTAAATTATATTAAATATGTGTTGCAAAATTGATCCATTTTCATTTTAACACATAAAATTTAACTTGCAAATATTTTCAAGAATACAAGTCTTCTTCATTTTTAGATCAAGTTGGTATGAGAGCTTAGGTTTTTGAAGACTTGATTATTTGCAAGTGTTTTGTTTTTTGATGCTCACAAGGTTGAAACTCACAAGAGGAGAAGGTCAACTTGTTGATCCAAGTTCTCATCCTTCAAGGAGGAAGCTTATATCAGCACCGCAAGTTTCAAGGAGGCATTCACCAAATATGGCTCATGAAGAGAGTCATGAACATATTCCTGCAGAAGATGAAGATCTCAGAAAGGATGTCATGGAAATGAGAGAGATGATGAAAATCTTGATGGAAAGGAATACAGGATTGCAAGGTGAAGGCTCCAACCCTTCAAAGCATAAGGGAGACAGTGGTGATAAAACTCAAAATGGAAATGGAGGGAATGGTGCTTCTCCACCACCCTCACCTCCATCTTCTTCTTCTTCTACCAATTCAAGACCTCTTCTGAATTCTCCAAAAGGACATGGTAAAACTCCTTCACAAATTCCTATGTTAAAGATTGATATTAAATTTGAATTGCCAATGTACAATGGAGAAGTAAATGCTAAGAAATTAGATAATTGGATTTATCAGATTGAGGTGTATTGTAGGATACAAAAAATTAAAGATGATGAAACTAAGATTCAGGTTGCTTCTTTAAGATTGGATAGTGCAGCACTCATTTGGTGGGAATCCAAGACTCATGAGGACATGAAGAAACATGGTAAAATTTTAACCTCTTGGAATGATTTTATTGTTGCAATTAAAAGACAATTTTACCCATTGGCATAT
>ML779140.1:1095258-1113143 GCA_009831015.1 Picea engelmannii
TTTCAAAATGTTTGGGTGCATTTTGGATTGCCTAAATCCATTATTTCTGATCGGGATTCTCGATTTGTTGGAAGTTTTTGGTCGAGTTTATGGGCACTCATGGACACCAAACTGAAAAAGAGCACAACTTTTCATCCGCAAACTGATGGTCAGACAGAAGTGGAAAATCGTACAGTGGTGCATCTTCTTCATGGTTATTGCAGCAAGCATCCTAAACTTTGGGATGAGCATTTACACTACATTCAGTATGCTTACAATCGAGCTAAGCACTCTTCAACTCAAATGTCGCCATTTGAAGAATGTTTTGTCTATTTGCCCAAATCTCCTTTAGATTTTATCTTTGGTAAGGATATTGCTATTGATGGTCAATATGAAATTGACAAGGCAGGAAAGTTCATTGAACAAATTCAGTCGATACATCAGATGGTGCAAGAGAAGTTAGAAAAGAGTCAAGCCAAGTACAAGATAAGACATGAAAAGCATCTTGTTGATCACAGTTTCCAAGTTGGAGATGAAGTTTGGCTTTACATCAGTAAGGAGAGGCTTAAAGGAGAAGGTAAAAAATTGAAACCAATTCGATATGGTCCTTTCAAGATTATCGACAAGATTGGTAACAATGCCTTCCGTTTAGATTTGCCTCCTTATATGNAAATGTATGCAGTTGTTAATGTTGAGAATTTGAAATTGTATGAGCCTCCTTTGATTGATGATCAAGGAGAGCATGTTTAGATTCCTTCTATAGATGATTTTTCCCCAGAATATCTTACAGAACTGCATGAAGACACAATCCTTGATAGGAGAATGTGAACTTCAAAACAAGGAAATGTGGAGTATCTTTGAGTTGGTCTTAAAGGTACAAATCCAGGAAAAGCCAAGTGGATTGAGGTTGGAAAGGTGAGGGAGCTATACCCTCATCTTCAAATAGACTGAAAATAGTCTTTTGGAGGTCCAAAATCTTTCCAATGGGGAGGTGTGATCCTGGGGATCAAATTTTTCTCAAAATTCAAAGTGCTCAGAATTGATTCAAATCAAACGAGAGTGTAGGCCTCATTGTTACGAACCCAACGCAACTTGTTTGGGTTCAAACGGACGTCAGGAGCAAGAGATATCACGTTCTGTTCAAAATGACAAACAGGCAAAAAAAGGGATGCTGACTGTATAGTCCATACGACTGCTGACGTGGCAGTCCGTACGACACGTGGCAGAGCTGAGTGGTAGACAGTTGGAAGATGTGGATGAATGACATTATGACACGTGGAAATATTTGTTTTGTTGTACGGTGCCACGTGGCCCAATCATGGGCTACCACGTGGCACCTTGTTATTGGTTGCTTGTATAAAATCTTATTGGAGTCCATTGGGTTCGACCCCGTGACCTCCACCCATGTATAACCTTTGCAAAGTTTGCATTGCCAACGTGCCACACCATATTCCTTGTTATATATATGGTTTCACATAAATTTAAGTTTGATTTTGTTGTATGTTGGCATGGGGGTCCGGGCTGGGGCTTAGCCCCAGCCCTCGGTCACATATTTTTGTTGCCATATGACCATTGTTATATCGTGATGCACGTGCACGGGTATGCATTTTGGTTTGGATTTAAATTTGGTTCAAATGCTTATGTAAACTCTTGGCCCTTATTCTTTAAACGCGCAGTCACATGGGTCATATGACCATAGCCTTGGCGGTTAGGGGCTACGTGCGCTCGTAACCTTCCTATAGTTTGCGTGGTTGCATCTGGTGCTAAGTTTTAATGCTTAAATATGCATGTGGGCTAGGTTGAGCCAACAAGGGTGCAATTTGTAGATGCAGAGACAACAAGTTTGAAGGGGGACTTCCAGGAAGCCTATCTTCTTCAATTTTTGGCCAAACGAGGTGCTGAAAAAGCCCAGCTAGGGGTTTTTGGACGTTCTAAATCCATTGGAGCAGTCTATTTGGAATTTTGAGCATTGTAAAGCACATTTTTGAGCACTTTGAGCAAATAATACAAAATATCCATTGGAAGTTGGACGAGGAGATGTAGCCCAAAAGAGGGGTGAACTCCTTTATCATTTGTTGTGTTATGTGTTTTATATTCACTGTTTATGATACTATTTATATGCATCTTGAATGAGTAAATTCTATTAAAGATGTGTTGCAAAATTGATCCATTTGCATTTTAACACATAAAATTTAACTTGCAAATATTTTCAAGAATACAAGTCTTCTTCATTTTTAGATCAATATTATCCTAGACATACTTTTTCAATTAAAATCAAAAGAACGTAAATATTTTTGCCTAATCTTTTTTTGAAAATATGCTTTTAAGTTTTCAAAGTCAAGGTAAGTCTCTTTATTTCTATGATGACTAAAAGGATGAAAAATGAAAAAGAAAATCTGAAGTGGAAAGAACTTGGGGAGAGAAAAAAATAACCAAATCAAGGATTCATAGGATCTGAATAAAAAATGTCCTAATCCCACAAAATTTTGTGTATTAAGTTCAGACTTCTTTCAAGTTTATATATTATTATTTTTATTTTTTATATCAAAGATGGCCTTAGAATTTATCAGCATGATACTTCAAGTTATATTTTTCTACATCTCCAATTTTTTGTCAAGTGATAATATCATCATAAGAAAAACTTACTTCGCATTTATTTCAATCAATTTTTCAATTTTATTTGGACTATAAAAACAAATAGGAACTCATACCTTATTTTCCTTTTTGAATTTTCAGCAAGGCAGATTATTTATCTATCACCTGTTTTTAGAGAAATCAAAATGATGGAAAGAGAAGTGACGATTTTTTATTGAGCCTCATCTATTGTTCAACAAGATCTTATTTTGCAAAAGGAATGAAATACAAAACATTAGATAATCCTGTAGAATCGAAATTATACATGATAACGATGTTTTTTAGTTCAGTAGTCCTCAAGAATCTTTTAATATGTTCTATGTATTATCTTGATTAGCTATTGAATGAATTTTATTTTATAATGCAATTTATTTTTGTTTTTCTAAATTTATTTTTAAAATGAAGTCAAACAATCATAATTTTATTGAAAATATTTACAACAAGTGATCAAATAACTCAGATAATTTACAAAAAGAAAATTAAAATGGAAAATTAAAATTTCCAATGTCAATCCAATCCGGTATATACAATGGAAATCTAAAAATTAACTACTACATGAAATGTTTTAAATAGCACCCATTGATGGGTGCCTCAAGAATATGTCAATTAAGATTTTCAAGTGAGAATGAGTTTTTTCCCTTAGTAATTGCAATTTTGAAAGTTCTGAACCAGAGATGATCAAATTTCCCATGCTTCCTTGCATCTTCCTTTCTAGATTCCCATTTTAAAACTAAATCACAAGGAAAAAAATCCATGTATTTATCTTTCTTATCAAAAAGGGATTTCATGCTATCCTGGTATTTTTGGAGCTTATCATCCTCTTCTATTATGTTTTGTTGTACTTCGATGATTTGATTTATTCTTCTTGTAATATCATTCGGCTCTTCATTCACATCCTGCCAGAGTTTCATAATAGGAAGAGTGAGATTAATAGGAATAATAACATCTGTACCATACACTAATTGGAAAGGAGACATACCTATATATTTTTTGGTGCCAATTTTGTTTTCCCATAAGGCATATTTTAAGTGTATATGCCAAGATTTTTTGTTTTCTGTCAAAACCTTATTGATTATCGTCATCAAACTCTTATTAGATGATTCTGCTAGCCCATTTCCTTGAGGATAGTAGATTGTAGAATGACCTAAAATAATATTGTATTTTTGACAAAAATTGATCATTGCAATAGATTTAAAAGCCGTCAAAATCACCTGGGGATCACACCCGGCCTGAGCCACACCAACCCTTAACATGGTTGGATTTTTTGTCCCCACAGGTTTCGAACTGGTGACTTTAACATCACGGAGTGGCTTAACAACACACTCTTTCACCAACTGTCCTACACCTCGGGGACAATTCTCTATCCTTTTTTATCATATCTGTAATCAATTTAATTATTTCAGCAAAGTTAGGAATAAATCTCCTCAAAAAATTGATTTTACCTAAAAAGGGTTGAATCTCTTTTCTATTTCTAGGAATATTAATTAGATCGATAGCTTAAACTAGTTTAGGATCCACTTTGATTCCATCCTTTGAAACTATATGCTCTAAAAGTTTACCTTCCTGCAAGGCAAAGTGCGATTTTTTTGGGTTTAGGGACAAACCAAATTTTCTGCATTTATCAAAAGTTTGTCTGAGGTGCACCAAATGTTCTGCATCATAATTAGAGAAAATTGTCAGATCATCCAGATAAATAACAACAAACTTATCTCTCTCACCAACAAATGCGATATCCATTTCTCTCTAGAAGTTGCTCTTGCATTCATTAAACCAAAAGGAATTTTATCATACATAAAGTTCCCCATGGATTAGTAAATGCAGTCTTTTCTCTATCATCTTCATGAACAAGAATATGATTGTATCCTGAGAAACCATCGATCATAGAAATTATTTTATCCCCTACCACCTTCTCTAAAACATGATCCATTTTTGGGAGAGGGTAGTTATATTTAAGAGAAGATTGATTTAGGTTTCTAAAATCAACACAGAGTCTTATTTCTCTATTCTTCTTCCTAACAGGGAACAAATTAGCCACCCATTCAGAGTATCTGAGGGGAACAATGATTTTTTCATCAAGGAGTTTTTTAACCTCCTTTCTATTACCGGCAGAAGAATTGGGTTTATCTGTCTAAGAATTTTCTTGAAAGGCTTAATACCATGTTTTAAGGGAATCTTATGCTCAATAACAGAAGTATCATAGATTTTTAAATCTTCGTAATACCATGAAAAAAATATTTATATTCTTTAAGTAACTCAACATATTTACTCTTTATTTGAGTAGGAAGATATTTAGATATTTTGACCATCTTGGGATTTTCATTTTTTCCTACATTACAATATTCAACTTCTTTAGGTTGAGGTCATAAAGTAGACTTTAAAGGTATATCATATTGGTCAAATAACCTTTCTAGAGGGATAAGACCTCTGGGAATTTGATTGTTTTTAAGTAAGAGCATTCAGTGATTTGCAATTTTATCTTGGAACTTTTCTGGGTTTTCTCCTTCCTTCATAATCCAAGCATGATCATTCTGATTTTCTTGATCAATGCGGGTCTCAGAAAACTCATCTACCATTTTCAGAAACAACGTGATTTTTTCATCATCTTCAAATAATTGCCAGTGCTGAAAATGTTTTGGGATTGAAGGTTTATGTCTCATTTCAATATGATACTTCAACTTCAAAACAGTAGGTGGTACAAAAGTAGAAACAACTTTGGCTAAGGAGTCAGCTTGTTGATTATGCATTCTGGGTATAGAGTGAATGTTAAAAGACCAGAAGAAATTTTCTATGAGATCCCAAGCACAATTTCTATATGACTTCCATCTCAGATGTTTAGCTTGGTATTGTTGTTTTATTTGTTTCACAATTATCTCAGCATCACCACAAACTATCAAATGTTTGATTTTTAGTTTTCTTTCAGCTTCTAATTCTAAAACTAAAGCTTCATATTCACACACATTATTGGTATAATCAATATTCCATTGTAATCTATAAGAAAAAGGGATGTAATATTCATCACTTGGTGCTACAAATAAAACTCCAGCTCCTTCTTCTTTGCAAGAAGAAGCATCATCAAAGAACATTTTCCACATCTCGTCTCTAATATTTATATTTTTCTTTGAAAATTCTATTTTTTAATTTTCTTCTTCTATACATTCTTCAAAATTATCATCTATGCATAATATACAATTGCCTAGATCTTGATCAACAACATAGACTAGGTAATTATTAGGGTTTTGAGGGTCACTTATAGTATAATTCAGTCTAGTTTCTCTGTATAATCGAGTAAACTGTCCACCAAAAAATGGAATTGTAGCATATGTCATGTCTAACTGGATTGATCCTCCTAATTTGGCACCCCAAGATCTTGATAAAAGCATGCCATACTTGGCAGGAACATCAACAACGACTACATCCATAACAATACTTTTCACAGGAAGCTGGGCAATATTTACAACTAAATCTTTAATCATACCCAGACACTTAAAATTTCTAGAATCAAAAGAATATGAATCTTGATAAGGTCTGGTAATTTGAAGGCCCAATTTATCCATGATAATATTAGGCATCAAATTATGTGAATCTCCTAAATCTAACATGCAATTGTGTAGTAAATGATCGTGCACAATACAATTAGTGTAATATAGAAAGTAGCAACATAATATTTACTATTTTCAATGTGTGGTCAAAACATGATTGTAGGTTTTTCATCCTACAATTGATAACATCGGCTTGACATTCAGCATCAAAAAAAATTATTGCTTTTGTGGTTTTATTTTTATAGATAAGATTTCTAGCAAGTTCAACCAGAGGCATTGGAATTTTAATTTTATTCAGTTCATTTTCTATATTGAAAGTCCCAATTGATTTTTCAATTTCCCTGGTCTGAACTTTGTCTTCTTTATTTGTTGGCTTCTTAGTTTCTACTGCTTTCATTTCAACTTGCATTGTTCAAGAAGCTTGTGTTTCAGTCGATGGTCTTGTAACTGTTGCCTCATTCATTTTGTTTCGAGATAAAATATTTTTTGGTGGAGCATTTATAGATTTTTTTTTTCTTGACCTCAAATCATATTTATGTTGGAGCTCAGCCATTATTGAATCAACAAGACCTTTGTATGTAGAGTCTCCCAAATTTTTGATATTTTCATCATCATTAAATAGAGATTCTAGATCCAAGTATTTCTCATAATCTTGTTTGATAAGGTGAGGCTCAAGATCATCATCACTGTGGTTGTTTATATCCTCATCTAATTCATCATAATATCACACCTCATCTCCCTATACGAGATTCTCAGTTTTAAAAGGAGCTTGAATCTTTTGTTCCTCATGTTTTATTTTCATTTGTTGTATATAAGGATTTATGTTAGGATTTCTCCTGAATTGATTTCTAGCATATGGATTGGGTTTGGATTTTTCCATTTCCATCCTAGATATTTTATTTGATAAGTCTTTAATAATTTTTTCCATCTCAACGATTTTTTCTTCTGAAGAAACTTTTTCAGAGCCAGAAGGCCCTGCATGTTCTTTAAAACATATGGGTTCTCTTGTTCCCATATCAAATTTAGTTTTCAACTTTCTGGATTCCATCATATTGGATTCAATCTCTATGTCATCATCTTGCATCCCTACTAAAGTAGTGGATATTATTTCTCTCAAAAGCAGAGCAAAATCAGAATCAAAAGCCCCTACAAAAGCAACCTTTGTAGCTAGCTAAGAAGGTTTAACTTCAGTCGGGATCTTGTGATAAAGTTGATTACATATTTGAATAAACTCTAGGACTATTTCAAATGTTTTCTTTCTCAAGGCTCCGAGTTCAGTTAACTAATATAAATGGTATTTTTTCTCACCCCATTGCCTTAAGAAGGAAGTTTCTAGATCAGTATATGATGGTATAGAGTCCACTGGAATTCCTCTGAACCAAGTTCTTACCTTTACTTCAAAATTTTGTACTAACGGTATCATGTAAACATCTTCATGCTCAATACCAAGGATATCGACGAATTGGTCAAAAAAGACTATATGGTTTGTTGTTGTCAAATCCCCTTCACCCGTGAATTTAGGGAGGCTCTTCATGTAATTATCAGGTAAATCATGTAGGATAACTGGAAGAGCTAAGGGAGCATATCTAGCAGCAACCTTCGAAAAAAATCTTTGGAGGTTGAACTGGTATATTTTATTTTCCACCATCCCCTCCACCTTCGAAACCTCCAACACCAACACCTCCAACATTGACCATTGAAAGTCTAGAAGATGAAATTCGAGGACTAAACATGAGATTATCAAAAAATTCAAAAGACTGATCTACTGAACTTTTGACAACTTCGATATGGTGTGAACAAAGTTCAAAAACATAATCGTGAGGAAATGGAAGATCTAAATGAGGGGGAAAAACAGAACTTGAACTCGGTTTCTCAAATTTACCATAAGTATAGATAGGAGAAGTAATAGGGGATGAATCTAAGTCTAAAAAGTAATCTTTGGGGTTTTTGGAAACAAAAACTTTTACTTCGGGAAGAGAAAGAATCAGCTGTGTACAAATGATAGTATGGATTGAAACAGATTGTTTGTTTTCGCTCGTAAAACTATCTATCAACGAGATAGGGGTGGTCTGGATAATCTCAAATTTTCCTTCAGGAATAACTCCTTATGGAGTTTCTAATTTAACTTCAGATTTACTTGTTGATGCTTCTGCAGAATGAACTTGTTTATATGTTTCTTTAAGAATTAGTTCTTCAGCGAGAATCTTAACATTAACTTGCGTAACTCTAGGTTGGTACATCTTACCTGTTGATGTAGAAATTTGTCTGAGATATCCCTTTGGTTTCAACAAATGTTCAGGATCCGAAATTGGTGTAATATGCTTTTTGTTTGGGTTTTTCCTGGTATTGTTTTGACCAAATTCCATCTTTGCCTACAATGGATTCGCCAGGTGAAATATAAAATGAACCTTATAACGTATTCAATCTTTTTTCACCATAAATCACCAAAATTTAACTTTGTCATTTTCCTAGGGAAAAATGATTTTGTTTCTTCATTCCCCAACAATGGCACCAAAAATATGTTATTCATGAGATTGATTCTCAGCTCAAAGAATAATGTTAAGAATCAAAAATTTTAAATGAAATGTTTTAATAAGTGCTTTCTTCTACCTTCATTTTTTCTGAGAAATAATCTTTAAATGAAAATTATGATAAGACAGTACAGAGGTTGTATGTTGTTATCTGAGTCGTAATTTTAATTTCAAATGATGTAGAAATGATTGACAAAACTGTTAAAACAAAGAAAGGTATCAATTATAGATAAGTCTCACCTTATTTGTAGTAGAAGAAAAATAGAAGATGTACCCTTGAAAGGAGATTAAGGATGCAGTAATTGACACAAGTCACAGGTCTTGTTTTTACTCACAGTAATAATAGAGGAAAAATTATTACTGAATGACCTTCTGATATATTATGATCACAATAGATGTATTACTAAATTGTAATCATTCATTCCTCCGTGTCTCCATATCTTATGAATTTGGTTTTGTAGTTCTTGAAGAGTGAATGATTACAATTTAGTAATACATCTACTGTGATCATAATATATCATAGGTTCATTCACTAATAGTTTTTCCTCTGTTATTACTGTGAGTAAAAACAACACCTGTGACTTGTGTGAATTATTGCATTCTTAATATCCTTTCAAAGGTACATCTTCTATTTTTCTTCTACTGCAAATAAGGTGAGAATTATCTGTAATTGATACCTTTCTTTGTTTTAACAGTTTTTTCAATCATTTCTACATCATTTGAAATTAAAATTATGACTCAGATAATGAGATACAACCTCTGTAATGTCTTATCATAAATTTCATTTAAAGATTATTTCTCAGAAAAATTGAAGGTAGAAGAAATCACTTATAAAAACATTTCATTTAAAATATTTGATGCCTGACATTATTCTTTGAGCCTAGAATCAATCTCAAGAACAACAACCCCTATAACAAGCAGTGACCTAGGTGAGGCCTCATCTCCCACAGATTTAAAGAAAAAAACAAATGTGAACGCTTTCTCTTTAGAGAAAAGAGGAAATCCTTTTGTCCCACCTTTCCTTTTAACATTTGAAGTCTTCAACAGAAACCTACATAACCTCTTGGTCAATTCAGGGGCATCCTCTAATGTCATGTCGTTGTCCATTTGCAAGAAATTGAATGCAATCATGCTCAAAATTGATAGACATGTTATACAACTAGACATAACATAGGTAAAATTTATTGGGGAACTTAAGGATGTCATGATCCGAATGGCTACACACCCGAAGTTTTTTCAAGTAATTGACATAATTGTAGTAGACATCCCAGAAGATTATGGACTGCTACTTAGTCTAGATTGGTTTGAGAAACTGAATGGATACTTTATCATGGACTAGGATCACCTGTATTTTACACTAAAGGGACATACCAACATGATTAGGATTGATAGGGAAAGATATATCAAACATATTTTCACTGATTTAGAAGCCTTCAATGAACCATCATCAACAAATTTCCCCGTGCTAGGAAACTACTCCTATGAGTCTGATTTCGAAAATTTATCTCCTCTCTCATCTGATATACCTCTCACTCAAAAATCTGAAATGACTTTTCAAGTGAATCTATTGACAGTGGCAGAATAACGGATCTTCTTTCAGGAACCTCAGTTGGAAGCAGCAGACAAGGTATACGGAGATGAGAAAATAACCAGGCTTGAAGAAGTTGTTGAATTTCTCTCACAAGTTTAGACGTTGTACTTTGATGGGTCTAAATCACAGGAAGGATCGGGAGCATGATGTATTCTCATATACCCAGAGGGAAGGTGGAATTTCCTATCTTGTGGACTAGAATTTGAATGCACCAATAGAACTGTTGAATATGAATCTCTAGTTCAGGGACTAAAGAAATCCATAGACTTAAACATTAAAGAACTAAAAGTTTTTGGGGACTCTGAAATTATCATTAGGCAGGTAAAGAATACTATCCATTGAAATTCACCCCACTTGAGAAATTACCAACAAGAGGTGCATAGACTAATAGAACATTTTGAGGCCTTCAATATTATTGTGGTTCCCAGGGAAAAGAATAATCTTGACGATTCCCTAGCCACTGCAGCCCCGAGGTTATACCCTTTAGAAGACTATGAAGTTTCCAGGTTCACTATTGAGCTACTCTACAAACCATCAGTACCCAATGTTGGCCCTCGACCAAGTTTTGAGGAATACTTGGTCATAGTTGGTCGTTTGGTACTTCGAATGCCTGTCAAAGATGGAGTGCATAGCGAACCAGAGATCACGGGATATGGCCACCTTTTGTGGAACCTTTTTGGGTTTTTTGGGAATATTGTAATAGGAAAGGGATGTCGGCCCTTGTTTAGGCCTTTTTCTATGTATAAATAGAGGTCTAGGCCATGTAAGAAAATAGGCCCTGTCTAGTCAATGCCTTAGTGCATAAGTTGGATCTATGTGATCAGAAGTCTGTGTGACTGTAAGAGCTCTGTGCATGTTGTAATAGTGCTGAGTGCATAGAAGTGTGAGAAGGCTTACTGCTTGGATATACCGAGGAAAGAGGATCTAGGGAGCTGCACAAATCTCTTGTCCTATGCAAGGTAAGGGTCATTGAGGCTCCGTACTGTAACTGCTTAACCAAGATAATATAAAGAAGACTTTGTGAATGTAACCCCAGTGTGGGGGTGAACCACGGTAAATCTATGTATTGTGCTGATGTGTTTGTCTCTCTGTTGCTAAGTGCTCTGATATGTTTAGATAGATTTATTAATGCTTTGTGCTTATGAGATATGAATGCATGCTATATATGATACATAATATTCTAAGTGCTTAATCTATTGAGTATAACCTGTTTATCATTGCTAAGTGCTAGATCTGAGTAATTACTACAATGCTCTGTGCTTTCTACAAAGTGTATTAATGAATGTATGTTAGGAAATAACTGATTCTAAGTGCACTGTAAGAAAGATAATCACATATATGTGTCCCAGCTAAGGTTGCAGACACCTGAGTCCTGCAACCACCCCTGCCTCTACCTCGGGTGATACTTCATCTCCTTCGCAGGTGTTGTCAAAGGGGTCAGTAGTTAGTGCTTTGTTGGTGCGCTCTTGAGCGTTGAACCCTGGGTCTGCCCTTGCACCAACAAATGGTTCTGTTGCCGGGACCTAGAACTGTGATTGTTGGGAACTAAAGAAGAGTAAGCTTTGTCGAAAATAAGCTCTATGTGTAGATCTGTTTCCCTAGTGCGCAGTATTCTCTTTGACCTGTGAAGCTTTGTGACAAGAAAGAAAGGTCAGATCTGAAGAAAAAGAAGCCAGATCTGCGAAGAAAGAGGTCAGATCTACAAGAAAAAGGTAACATCTGTAAGCTCTATGCTTTGATAAAGGTAAGAATAGTTAAGAGTCTTAGATATGGAAGCTTTGTGCTCTGTAGAAGTAACATAAGTGAAATGTTTTTGTTTCTAAAGCATGGATCTAGGTATCTTTGATAGATTCTATCCTAGCTTCAAAACTAGGGCATTAATAGATGAAAGAAAGTTTTATATGAATAGATCTAATAAGTATAGTGATAGATATGTTATACCTATTCATAGAAAGAATTTTGGGACTAACCAATGGATGCAGGATCCTAGAAATAAATTTTTGCAGGCTAATCGTTATGATCCTAGCACACAATACATGCAAATTTGGGGATCATTGAAGAGAAAGAGAGGATTAACTCTTTGTTACAATTGTAGAAGGCACAGACATATTGCTAAGGAATGTCCTAGGCGAAGACCTAGTTTCCTTTGTTGTAAGGCTATGGACCATGAAGTACTGGATTTCCCTAAAATGATTGCTAGAATTGAAAAGCTGAATATAGAGCAAGCAGGAGATCAAGAGACCAAGATTATAGCAGAAACCCAGAAAGAATCAGAAAAGATATTGCTACATATGATAGATACCTTGAATGAACACCGACATGTTAGGCTATCAGAGATCTTCAAGAAGAAATAACAGATCGAAGTGAGAATAGGAGACTTCGACATTGAATGTGTTTTGGATGAAGAAACACAGGTGAACATTATGACAGAAGGAACCTAGAAAGCTATAGGAAGACCTAACATGACCCCTTCATTAGGAGGAATAGGGTTATTCAGAGGAAATCTGGTAAACTTATGTGGAAATCTCACTCAGATATCTATGAATGCTCATGGAGCTTCGACAGAAGAAGATTTTGAGATTGTTAAGTTCGTGGAGGACAAAACCCCGTTTACTATGTTACTTGGTAAACCTTGGATTGAGAAAGATCAAGCCAGAAAATAGGAAGCAGAAAAGGACCTATAACAATAGAGACAATATTTAAGAGACTTCATGACTAGAAGGATCGTGTAGTTGATTGAAGAACGAGAGAACAAATCAATGGTTCTTGACCCCAGGAACTTGGATGACGAAGTTGACAGAATGCTAGAAGAAACATAGAGGATCGAAAATTATGTTGGACAAGTAATACCTGTGGATCTAGAGAAAGAATCTCAGCACTGTGAAGTTACCATGCCAAGAGAAGAAAAGAATCAGAATGAAAAAAGGATGAATGAGACGAAGCTCACTGAGAAGAAGGCTAGAAAACTCATGAATAAGAAAGCAAAATTGGAGAAATTACAGAACATTCCAGAAGAAACCCTGTAGAAGGAAAACATGCAGAATTTGAGCTTCGTCGGGATAGCAGAACAATGATATATGGCACTTCACCATGTCGAAGTAATATCGCCATTAGAAGATGATATACTCATTCCACTGATGGCCCGAATGGATCGAAAGAAAGTTATGACCTATTAACTAACCATTAGACTATGCCATAACAGACAGATCAAGAGTTAATGGTCCCTCCTATCTATTGCAAGAAGTCCGTTATAGCTTTACTTACTTATTTTGTCGTGCCATGCCCGGAAGACACTTTTTCCAATTGATAACTTGAGCTCACAGAATACCCACATTGTGGAATAATGACTACCCCACCTTGCTCTCTACTCGATTATGGTACCTTCGTCCCATTGACAACCTAAGAAAGTGATCCTGAGCTTACACGTCCGATGACCTTAGCGCAGCAGAAGAATTGGTGAGAGAAGTACTTGCTAGCTTAAGAATCAAAAGAGTTATGTTGGAAAGAGGAATGTCCATCAGATTCCAAGCCTCGTCGTCAAGAGGGGTAGCATATTCTCCATCCACTGCTCAAGTTGGACCATCCCGACAGACAGTCGAGAAATGTACTAAACATAGAGATGACATCGCGAATGCCAAACTGATCACAAGCATCTTGCCCTCTTACATACCTCCTCTAAAAGGTGAAATCAACCATGATAGTGTGCCCCAAGATTACGACTATCCTATGATCACTATGTACCTACTGAAGGGTGTGCACATAGTTCGCACTGAGCAGACCAAGCTCGTAGCATTGAAGTTTTGCGAATTCAACCTTGGTAACCGAAAAGCCTAAAGTATGCTTTCCCCGCACAAGTATCTAATGATGACAAAGGGAAAGAATTCCAAGATCGTCCCTCAGCAATGGATGATGAACCTCGCACATTCCACCTTACTTAATGTAATGAAGATTACACACTTTGGCAGGCACCAGGAGGTGAACGCTTGAGTAAAATTGATACTAGTGAGCTACCATGGAGGATATCTCTAGTTGAACTGGCATATAATGATTGATCTGGCATTGATCAATCAGATCACCGGGCTGAGCATGTAGGGCCCTAACCTGCAAGACTATTACCCTGGAAAGACCGCAGATCGCTCTCTTTCACAGAAGATTAAAGAGGCCTATAGAAATGTTGAAAAAGGCGTGCAAGGTTACAAGGTAACCTCTATTCATAGTGGCACAGTGCGCCTCGCTTGTCAGATGATCACAGGAAAGTTAGTCCACAAGAATAGACCGATGCAAGTATCTGGGTTTGTAGTTGATCTCGCAGGAAAATGTGTAGAAGGAGTCCAAATGACTTGGTCAAAGTACTTAGTGGATCAACCCGAATTGGATTGTAGAGAAGCGCAAGACCAAGGATATGAGTGCCACTTTAGTTGGCTTCTCATCCTAATCACCTTCATAGCATGGGAGATGCCGTAGGATGCCATTTTTCTTGAAACCCTACCGTTTGAACCATTGGTTGTGAAGTTTAGTACATTATGGTACACGAAAGATATGAACAAGCAATGGCAGTCAAATACCCTCTTCCACAGATACTACATCTAGTTGACGACTGCGATACAAGCCACACCTCACATTACTCTGAACACACTCCATATATTGAGACCCTTAATGAATTTCAACACAGACTGCCACTTCATATACCTAACTCCACGTGCTGATGAGAACCAGGAACAACTGTAGTCCTATTATAAATTTACATAAGAATACCTTGAAGAGATTACCAAGGAATGGTCGGCGGACCTCCTCGTTGCAGCAGATCTAGCAGATATTTCAGATATCAGCAGCCCAAAAGATGCGTAGGATACACCTGGGCCCAGTAAGATGTAGAAGACAAAGAAGACAAACAAGACAAAGGATATGAAGAAAATTGAAGAGGTTCAAGATGTGGATAGCCACTCTGTAAGGACAGCTTCCGTCAGACTAGATGAAGAAGGAAATGACAAATACCTAGAAGAAGTTGAAAAACAACCAAAAGAAGAAGTCAAAGTTCTAAAGAAAAGAAAAGGGTCACCTTCGAAGTCTTCCATTAAGAAGAAAGCCAAAGCGACCATGACCAAGATGAAGACCACACTCAATCCAGATGACTTCATCTTTCTCCTCGTGACTTTGAATGAAGCTATAGAAGAGATCACAGAAAAGAAGGAGGCCAAGAAATAGACGATGTACGACAGAATCGAAGTTGAGCTCCAAGGAGTACAGTGAGCCCTCTAGTCTAACCGCGCAGTCTCCACTGCACCTATGCCAAAAGGAACACTTGAAGTAGGAGATGATTCAGTTCAACTTTGTAGGATTGCCAACCTAGTCGAAGTACGCCTTTGGAAAGCAGAAGAAGTAACAACACAGGCCACCTAGGCCCTAAAGCATGCACATGAGGAAATCATAGAGCAGCACTAAGATGCACAACAAGAGAAGGGGGCCATCCAGGAGAAGTTTGATAAAGAACGTGCAAAGATATAGAAAGAAAAGGAGAAGTTGCTTGCGAAGCAGATCGGGATCAAAGAAGTAGTCAACAGATCATTTCGCTCTGTGACTGGCTTAGAATAGAAGGAAGAAGAAACCATAGAATGCCAAGTAATGAAGCTTGCTGAAGTCATTCAACAACTGCAAAAAAGAGTAGTAGAACTAGAGCTCCAAGCTATATCGAGTACTCCACAAGAAGAACGTGAACAACGAGAAGTGAATGCCCGAAGTACAGTAGAAAGGATTAAGGCACGCACTAAAGAATGTAAGCAATTAAGTAGTATAAGTGCACAGATACATGAGAACCTATCCGAGAACCTTGAATTGCATAAATTGGAGTCACAGCTCCAGGAGGCGAAGTACCAAGCTGAGAAGTTACAGGTACAGCTGAAGGCCCTACCAACCATAGAGAAAAAATAAGAGGTCCCATGAACAACATGTCGTGCAGCAGTAGATTCATATGATCCAGAGCAAGGTCATGGAAGTGACGCAACAACTTCAACCTTTGCAGGATAGGGCATGTCAACTATTCTTAAATATTGAAAGCCAAGGGATAGACCTGGAACAGGTCGTGAACATAGCAGAGAAATGATTAGAAGGACTAGTTAGTAACACACTCATCCAGGAGCTTTCCAAGCAAGAAGCAGTAGAAAAGCAACAGGTCAAAGCATCTCGAGCAAAGCTCGAGGCCTTCAAGGTAGAGTTACCTAGAGAAGAGTGAATCAGGATGAGTCATAGGTAAGTGTTGGGGGCCTGTTGGCCCTCAACCAAGTTTTGAGGAATACTTGGTCATAGTTGACCATTTGATACTTTGTCTGCCCGTCGAAGACAAAGTGCATAGTGAAGCGGAGATCACGGGATCTTGCCACCTTTTGTGGAACCTTTTTGGGTTTTTTGGGAATATTTTAACGGGAAAGGGATGTCGGCCCTTGTTTAGGCCTTTTTCTATGTATAAATAGAGGCCTAGGCCATGTAAGAAAAGAGGCCCTGTCTAGTCGATGGCTTAGTGCATAAGTTGTATCTATGTGATCAGAAGTCTGTGTGACTATAAGAGCTCTGTGCATGTTGTAATAGTGTTGAGTGCACAGAAGTGTGAGAAGGCTTAGTTCTTGGATCTACCTGGGGAAAGAGGATCTAGCGAGCTGTGCAGATCTCTTTTCCTATGCAGGGTAAGGGTCATTGAAGCTCCCTATTGTAACCGCTTGACCAATATAATATAAAGAAGACTTTGTGGACATAGCCCCATGGTGGGGGTGGACCATGGTGTTACACATTATTTTCGTCATCCCTATGATCGTTAATGATGTAAACCTGTCTGTTACCTTCATAGGGGTCAGTGGCCTTAATGTCGTAAGGTCCCATCCAACTGTCCTTCGTTCCCCACACACTTCTTGCTCCAAGGATTCTGAGACCATAGATCTCATATCTACTCACAATCTATCTTGACAAAGAAAATCTCAAAGCCACTCCAACCAAGCTAATAATTCCAAGCTAATCAAAGCTCAAGAACCAGCAAAAGCTAACCCAAGCTCAAGCTAACTTTATCCATGAGAAATCCTCTCCTTTTATAAGTTGAAGAGGATAAGGTGAGGAGGTTAGGATGATCCCACTAAATCATGAAAGCGAGTAAGATCCAAACCATTTGGATGCCACCTCACCATAGAAGTTTCTCCTTCTAGAAGATTCGAGAAAACACTCATTTTTCCCACGTGCTGGAATTCTCGCACCCTAGATATAGAGCAACCTGCGAGGTGTTCGCACCCTATATATAGTGCAACCTACGAGAATGGGTCATTCTCGCACCCTGCCTATATAGCAACCTGCGAACTTCCCTTTTTATAAGGTTTTTACATAGGAAAAAGCAACTTCTTTTCTCAGGAAAAATTCTTCTTCCTTCTCTCTTCAGGAACTCAGGCCACTGACCCCTCTGAAAGTAACAGATAGGTTTACATCATTAATGATCATAGGGATGATGAAAATAATGTGTAACAGAGAGCCCCCCAAAGTATGAAGTTAGAACAGAGTGATAGCTGAAATACTTTGTCGAGTGTGTGTAGAGAACAAGGAACAGTCGGTCGAAAACCTGCCAACAAACAAGGAAAT
>ML779140.1:1121365-1135913 GCA_009831015.1 Picea engelmannii
ATGGAATTCTCATGGAAAAGGTTAAGCAAGATTCATTGGAGAATTGGTGAAAGAATTGTGTGAAGGACTTAGCTTGAACAGGAGCTTGGAGACTCTAGCAAGTCTATCAAGAGGTTTTGATCTTCTTCATGCAAGGATTGAGCGAGTGTGTGTGTTGGAGCCAAGAGCCACCGAAAGGAAGCTTATGAAATCAAGGCGATCAGGTTGTAATCTTCTACTTTCAATTAATATTATATAGTGGCATGTCCCTTTCCCATAAAGTCATTCTCACTTTATTGTGTAATTCCTTGATCATACACATAACTTGACAGTTGAATATATTTTGCTATATTCACTTTGGTTGGTTTGTGTTGTCTTGGTCTTGACCTCACGAGAGCACCAGAGTGAAGTGGGAGAAACAAAGACCCTAGGAAGCGATACAAAGGTATGTTACTTGCTCCTTCCTACTAGCTAATTCAATGGTCAAAACGTAGGGAAAGAGTCATGTCTTGTCCTGTTTTGTTCTAGATCTAGGTGGATCTAGGGAGATCTATTAGTGTCCGCACCTATCGATTAGTCTGATAACAAAATTGGCGACTCCACTGGGGAAATAACCCATTTTATTTGTGGTTTTTGGTATTTTTCCTTGGACATTTTCTCTTGCATTACCTTTCTCCTTTCATATCAATCTCTGAGTCTTCAGGATACCCTGATAGACCCTCTGGGTCCAGAGACCTCTTCAAATTTTGTGTCTTTTTCCAAAACTTTGATTAGTTTCAGACATTCTCGCACTGCACTCCACAGTAGCCTACGAGAATCTATAGAGTTCGCACCCTACTTTTAGGTTCAGTACGAGGTTCTCGCACTCTGCTCAAAGCTCACTTGCAAGAATCACCTATTCTTGCACTGTGTAATACCCTCAGCCTGCGAACCCTCTTTTTCAAAATTTTGGATTTGATTTTTTGCATCTTCAACTGCCCAGATCAGTTTAGGTGCATCAAAAGAGTTTCTTGGACCATTGATTGATGTTCTCTTATCTTCGTTTTTGTGCACGAACAGTCTTAGGATTTCAAAGGATCTTCCTGTCACTTATTCTTGACTTTCATTTCTTGATTTTTCTTGGCAAAGATATACTCTCTGATTTCGGAATCTGAGTGTGCTTGTTTGGTTAAGGACCGGCAATCGGTTGAAAGTTGAGCTTATTTGTCTTTATCATTTGCTTATTCTTTGAAAGATCACTTTTCTTACGCAATTGAAAAGACTAGTTTGGTTTGCTTGTTATTTTTGTTTCCATTGAAAGATTGGTTTGGGTTTTTATCTATTGCTTGTTCATTAGTTTTTTGGTTTTCTAAACTCTCACCATCATGGTGTAGGTCCTTTTTGAAAAGTGAACAACGCTTTTATTTCAAAATCATTTTCGTTTTTGAAAGTATTGGAAATCAATTGTTGAAATTATTGAAAAAGAAACAATAGAGAATTATTATTGATGCGTGATTTGTTGCAATTGCATTTTAAAGGGAATTGTGTATTGTAGTTTTAGGTTGATCCGAAAAAGTTCTCTTTCCCTCCCATACATAGGATTCATTGAATGAAAATTGATACATTTCATTCTTATCCATGCATTGTTGGGTCAGAGTCTTATACAACATCAGTTTCATCTCCATTTCCTTTGAGTAACAACAACTCTTAATAACACTGCGCAATTGTAAAATTTACCTAGTAACTCTTTTCTTGGGCTCTATTACACCAACATTTAGCTAGGATAGCTCTTTGGAGTAGGAAGAGAGACACACTCTCCAAAGCACAAAACACACAATAGCATATTGTGTTAAGGAGTGTTAAATTCCATTTGCAACATCTTGTCCTAGGAAGCCCTTCTCACACAAGGGTCAAGCACGAGGTCGCATTGATATTGACAGAGTTACTCACCCTGTTTTGTTGATATTAGTGTAGAGATTGCACGTATTACGGAGGTCACTCGGAGGTATACCCACAATGATGAGTGGAAGCCTTTTGAGTTGATTTCAGGCTAGATACCCTGCCCTTGTGTGTGGATCGGACTGTCGACCGTCCCCCCAGGATTTATTGTTGTCAGTGGTAACCTTAGTGGCCTATCTTTCTATGTTCTTACACAAGGTGACAGTGAAGGGGAAAGTCTTCACGGTACCTGGAATTGACGTTGGCCAAACTCACTCGAGCTCCTTAGAGGGTATACTCACGATTATGTGTGGGAGCTTTCACTAGGGTGTAAGTTCGTTAAGAAAGTTGTCAGCGTAACTTTTCCACCCTAGCCTATCCCCTTCTCATCTCGTTGTTGCGACATTGGATTTCATCACCAACTAGTGACTTCGGAATTAGAAGGTCTTGTTTTCTTGGTGTTGTTTCCTAGATTTTGTTTACTAGCGCGTGTTTCTTGTTTACCAAAGTTGACCATACGATTTTCTTCGTGAATTTTGTCACTCATTTACAATATCTCCTCCACATCATTCACGTAGAATGCATGGTTTATCTCCAGAACATCTGGAAGGTTCTCAACCCTTGCCTACAAGTTAACCTGAGGGCTCTCCTTAGCAACGTGAAGTCCTAGTTGTCACCATGCCACAAGTGGAATGCACTAACTCTCTAGAACATTTTCGAATTACAAATACTCGAGAGGACTTTCAACTTCACCCTGATTCTGAGCGAACATTTATGCGACTAAATTCTTCTGGAGACTTAGTTGTTACATCTTCTGGATCACCAGTTGGACCCTTTCCAGGCATTGAAGGCCAAGATCTTTTTTGGTCTACAGGCGTTTTCCGATAGGACCTTTTTGGTCCAGTTTCACCTGAGATTTCCGAAATCAACCCACCTGTGATTTCCGAAATCTCTAGTCCAGAGACAGTACCGTTTACTACCGCCTATTACTTTACCTTCTCTTCCGAAATGGCCCATCTCACAGATACTACGAGTGTTCCAACCGGTTTTACTGTGGTTAGTCTCGCTCCCATCAGCACACCGCGAACGCCCAACGTCACTCTGACACTACCACCTGGATACCGTGTGTTGAATGCTTCCATTCCCACTCCTAAAACCCCATCTGGCTCTCCTAGTTGTCCTTCTTATTCTGGGCACTCTCTTCTCGGTTTTATTCCAACACTCCCTCAATTTCCTTTTGGAGGACCTTCTTCCTCTTCTACTGGCATTCTTTATCCTAGTGGCACTATTCCATCATTCACACCAAATTACCAGATTCCCGTTGGTGGACAATTTCACCAAGGTGGTATGACTCAAACCCCTCTCAGCGGGAAAATTCCTATTGGAACGCAAATCCCAATTGGAAAAAAACCCCCAATTGGAACACCACCTTTGATAGGAGGAATGACCCCGCCTTATGGGAAAACCATACCTCCGTCCTTGGCCTAGTATTGGAATCAGTTGATACAACATCCTCCTCAATTGATTGGGGGTAGCAGTTTCCTGCTGCATCTGTGATACCCCCTAGTATGGGCCAACCATATCCAGGTACATTCAATCCCATTTGAGGGGCGAATGCTCAAACTCAAGTCCCTGTTCCAAGGTACAATCCTATGAGCTACTATCCTCTCCAACCACCACTGAATCTGCCTGGGTCTTCACATTATATGCAGACTGCTTATGGTCCTACTGGTTTGTCGATGGGGCTTCCTCCCCAAAGCCACCAGTACCTGCAGGTGAATCGATAGTTACCCTTCATAGCCACTTTGGATCTTCTGGATTTGTCAAGGATTTTAAATGATCCAATTCGTCACTCTCCCCAATGGCCTGCTATACTAGTGAAGCTACCATCGGGCATTCCTAAATTCGACGAAAAAATGGGAGAGGACCTAAACAATCACATTATGACTTTTCACCTATGGTGTTCATCCAACTCGTTGATGGATGACTCTATTCGTTTACGTATTTTTCAATGAACCCTCATAGGTTCTGCTGCGAAGTGGTATATAGAATTTCCATGAGGTTTCTTCTCTGACTTCAACACCCTAGCTATGGATTTCCTCACACACTACCAGTTACCGATTAATTATGACATGGGGACCGAGATTTTGACTTCCTTCAAACAGAACAAAGCCACTCATATATCCCATCACATTCATGAGTGGCGACAGAGATGATGTCTCATTAAACTCGAACTCCCTGATCAGTTACTGGCAGAATGGTTCACAAAATCATTTGTGAACGACATCGGTCATGACATTGCCATGGGTGGAGTAGTCACGAAAGAGTAGGCCATAAGTTGAGCTCAATACCTTGACCTCGTTTATTCACAAACGGGAACCCTTTACGATTTACTACCTGACTTACCTCATCCTTCCACTTCCACCACTTCAACTACTCCAGCTGCTTCACATGCAGCTGACGGTGTGATTGGCACTTTCCAAGCCCAACCACATTCTGCCTCAAGCACAAACCCCAAACCTACTTCTTCTAATGTTCAAAATGCTCTGTCTCCTGCCCCTCCCACCGTCAAGACTTCTGAGGTAAATGTAGTTCAATCTACCCCTGCCGGAAAAAACAAATCCAAAAAGGGAAGGGGTAAGAATAAGGAGGACAAAAATACTTCTCAAGCAGAGCGAACCAAAACTACCCCCGTTGAGATCGGGATAAGCACAAACCTCGATACACTTGTCTTATCTGTGGTGATGATCACTACATGAAGGATTGTCCATGACACACCGAGGTCACTAAGTTCCTTCAAGGAGCTCCAAAACCACCTGCTCTGGCTATTTTGTCCCAACCCTTCCCATCTCAACAACAAGCTCAGTTGGTCATTCACGACCAACCCTCCTCTTCTACTACATCTTATGTATTGATGTGTACTGGAAATTCAAAGAAGAGCGATGTTGCACTCACCACTCGAGCCAAAGATTATTCTCCCTCTAAAGAGAAGGTTGATGATCTACCTCCTTCCTTGGTGCAACCCTCCTCCGCGACTCCACCTACCAACGGTACTCTTCATCTCAAACGACTGAGCCTCGACATAGTTCTTCGACCCCCCCCAAAGGGAGTCGTTCGGAAATCGGTTTTCAATCCTCATGCTCGTGTTTCCCAAAACTACAACATTATTGAATATCTGGCCCAAGCACCTTCTGCGATGTCAGCCCTCGAAGTCCTTCAAATTTTTCCCACACAACAGAAGGCACTGTTGAAATCTATTGGTGGAATCAACTCGACGGATATGAATTTAATAATTTTTGACTTGGAAGATCACATTCCAAGGTTACCCCCTCAACTTGCGTTCCAGATCCAAGTGATTGTCTCTGACAAAAACATTTTTCGAACCATTATCGATGAGGGTGCCTCGACGTGTGTCATGTCTCTTACTTGTTGGAAAGCCATTGGCTCTCCCCCTTTGAATGAATCCTAGAACACTCTCAAAACCTTCAATGGCTCCGGTTTTAAGCCCTATGGTGTCCTTCCTTCATTTCCCATCACGTTAGAAGGCAAAATGGTCCAAGTCGAACTGGAAGTCTTTGACGCTCCCCTTGATTACAATCTTTTGCTTGGCCGCAACTGGATCGATTCCATGTGTGCAGTTGTGTTGACACATTTTCGTGTGGTCTGTTTCCCACATCAAGGAAAGGTCATCACTGTTGACCAACTAGCCTTCTTTAATTCTGATTCCTGTACTGGAAACGTACCATTCATCGCTAAAACCCCACCGGATTATGAGAATGTCAGTGTAGGCCTTCTCAAGGACTCTTTGTTAATGGGCACTTTCTCCATTCCACCGCTTGATGTTCCACACTCGTCCGTTGCTTCAATTAACATGATCTCCACCTCGATTCATGAACTTCCTGCGTCTCACAATCCATGGATAGTACCTGACCCTGGAGATTATCTTCATTACGACGATGAAATGCTGTTAAGTCCGGTTGAATCCGCCTATCAGGCCATTCAATCGGCAACACCTTCTACCCCCTCTCTTGGTGAGTTGTCTCCCGATCCTTTTCATGTCATTTTTCCCACCGACGAAATGATCATGTCTATCATGGAAGACACCCCTTGGGACGATGGACATCATCGTTCCATCCTTTTTCTGGAGCAACATACTCTTGAGAACTATCAACGGATCTCGACCCCATCGACCGTTGTCATCATCTCAACCATTCCTGAGTCTGCACATGATGTGTTTTTTGAAGGGAACTTAAGTAATATCTCACCCACTATTCCCCTTGACATATCTGTCAAACCTGGGATTGTCGAAAATGTCCATATCGGAGCTTCATGTTCTTTTGACGAAATTGTCACCTATACATCCCTTTTCAAAGAGTTTCATGACATCTTCGCCTGGAGCTATGAAGAAATGTCAGGTATCGACCCTGAGATTGTGATACATGAGATAAAGACATACCCCGATGCTAAACCTGTTCGGCAACGCCTTCGTCCAGTTCACCCACGTAAAGTGGCTGCTATCAAACTTGAAGTCGAAAAACTTCTTAAAGCCGACTTTATTTATCCGGTGGCTATCACAGACTAGGTTTCCAATCTTGTCCCGATCGACAAGAAACAAGGCACAAATCGTGTATGCGTTGATTATAGGGATATCAATAAAGCTTGTCCCAAAGATAACTTTCCTACCCCTTTCATCGATCAGATTGTCGACGATTGCGCCAGAAGTGAAATCTTCTCTCTGATGGATGGTTTCTCCAGGTATAATCAAATCAACATTGTTCCCGAGGATCAACATAAGACCGCTTTTATTTGTCTTTGGGGTACTTTTGCCTATCGAAAAATTCCTTTCGGTCTCAAGAATGCTGGTGCTACTTTTCAATGAGCTATATCTTATGCTTTCCATGATATCAAGCACTTCATCCAACCATATATAGACAATTCACCCACTCACTCAATGCGTCGATTCGATCATCCAACCCACCTCTGAGCCATTTTCGTTCGCTATCGGTTCTACCATATACGTTTGAATCCTCATAAGTGCATTTTATGCATGGAATCCAACTGCCTTCTAGGTTTTATCATTTCATGTCAAGGGATCCGGGTGGATCCTTTAAAGGTTGAGGTGATCCTTAATCTCCCTCCTCCTTCTACACTTCTTCAGTTGCAAAGTTTGCAGGGGAAAGAAAACTGTCTTCGTCATTTTATCCCAAATTATTCCGAGATAACTCATGGATTTATGTGGCTCTTAAAAAAGGGTTCCGAGTTCGTCTAGGATACCATCGCCAACAATGCTTTCGAAGATTTGAAATTGTCCCTAACACATGCTCCGCTTCTCTTTCCCCCCAATTACAGTTGTGATTATTTCCTCTACCTTGTTGCCTCGGATTACACCATTGGCATGGTTCTCGTCCAAGAGGATGATGCTAACGATGAACATGTTATCTACTACTTGAGTCGAAGTCTAACGCCTACTGAAATCAAGTATTTACCTATCAAAAAACTGGCCTTGGCTGCCGTCCAAGTCGTCCAACGCTTCCAGCACTATATCCTCTCGCGCAAGACTACAGTGATTTCTCACTGCAACCCTATGCAACACATTCTTACACATCAATTGCTAGGGGGAAAGTACTCGAAATGGATTGTGATACTCCAGGAGTTTGACTTGGAATTCGAATGCACCAAGTCCAAGAAGTCCTTAGTATTTGTTGAGTTGATATGCGACTTTCCCTATTCTACAACGGAAAATGTAGCAACTGATTCATTACCCGATGAATCTCTTTTCCTTATCAGCACTGATGATATTTGGTATGGTGATATCATTATATATCTCCAAACCCAGAATTTTCGGCCAACTTTGTCTAGTACTGACCAACATCACATACGCTATCAAGCCCATCAATACATTATCCTCAGGGATACTCCTTATCGTCGGGGGATTGACTCTATTTTTTGACGTTGCCTAACATTCAACGAAGCCGAGAAAGATTTGAATGACTGCCATTCTGGAGCATGTGGTGGTCATATGTCTGGGTATGCTACTGCCCAGATGATCTTATGAGAAGGGTATTTTTGGCCTTCTTTATTTAACGACTGCATAATTGCCATTCAAAAATGCCATACTTGCCAGACCTATAATCAGAAGATATGGTCACATCTCGCTCCTCTTCACCCCGTGGTCTTCGTTGGTCACTTTGCGAAATGGGGCATCGATTTCATGACATGTCACCCTCACTCGGTCGGGGGCATGGATACATTATTGTAGTTGTCGATTACTTTACGAAATGGGTCGAGGCGATGCCAACATTTGACAACACTGGAAAGACTACAACATTATTCATTTTTAATCACATCATATCTCGTTTTGGTGTTCCCCAGGCTATCGTCACTGATCACGATAGCCACTTTAGAAACTTCATGATGTTCGAACTTACTGAAAAGTTGGGTCTTCGCCATGAAAACTCAATGCCCTATTACCCATAAGCCAACGGCCAGGTCGAAGCAATTAACAAAGTTCTCATAACTATGCTCCGACGAATGATAGGGATTCACAAAACAAGTTGGCACACAATGTTGTTTTTAGCATTGTGGGCTTATCGGACATCCGTCAAGTCCGCTACTGGGTTTACACCTTTCCGGTTAGTCTATGGTTTGGAAGCCATTCTCCTGATTGAATGCGAGATACCCTCTTTAAAACTAGCTGTTGAACTCCTACCAAACACTTCTGTTGAGGAAGAACGTCTATTGTATCTTATGCGATTAGACAAAACTCGACGCAATGCTACCCTAGTCATAGAAGCTCAGAAAAAACGTGTCAAGGCCCAATACGATAAACATGTCAAGCCTCGCGTTTTCTCCAAAGGAGATCTCGTTCTCCTCTATGAACACGATCGAGATATGCTAGGAGATGGAAAATTCGAAGCCATGTCGCAAGGTCCTTATATTGTTCGACGAGTTTTGGAAAAAGGAGCTTATGAGTTAGTATATTACGATGGTATCCCTTTGAGTGAACCCACGAATGGGTTGTACTTGAATAATTACTATGCATAAAATCATCTGTGCACGAGTACTTGTATTTTTATTGTATCATACTTCTTGTGTGTTACTGTAGCTTGCTTTTGTCCTTATCTAGTCTCTACCCTTATGTGACATTGTGTTTGATTTCCAGATATCGGAGTCTTCACTACCCTATATTGGCTTCGCTGATGGCGCTAGTCGTAGTACTCAGAACCTTGCTTCCACTGCATGGGCAATTTACGCCCCTACAAACAAACTTGTCTCCTTACGAGGTGTGTGTCTTAGCCGTGCAACCAACAATATTGCAGAGTATAACGTCGTTATCGAATTTTTGATTGATGCCATCTCGCTTGGAATCCGTCATTTGGTTGTGCGAATCGATTCTCAGCTTGCAGTACTACAGTTAAGTAATGTCTATACTATTCGAAGTCCTACTTTGTTACGGGTGTGTTATCACTCCAAGAAACTCCTTAGGGTTGTAGGCTAAGAATGCTTGGTAACTTAATGAATCATGAATAATGAAAGTGTGGATCAATGGGATAACTCAAGGGCTTAATGAGAAGAACAACTTATCATGCATCCAAATGAGCCAGTGCTTTTAGAAACCAATAATCAGATACAGTAATTGAAATAGGATATGAAGAACACTATTCTAGATAACCAAGTACATTAACATGCAGCGTCATACAAGATAGCAAGAGATCATTCAATTCAAATTTATGAGCTAAGTAAGAAGATGACAGTTCTTAATAGCTGAGCTAAATTGAATCAAATTACAGAGCAATGTAACACATGAGAAAATCTGACAATGGTAGCAAAAGAAGACTGTCATTCATATCAAGATAAGAGTCTTAGTACATATGCCAAATTGTATCCAAGATGGAACCCTTAGTTCATCTTAATCAATAGACTTTATATTCTTTACATAAAGGATCAGATCCTATAGAAGAGGATCGAATAATACCTAAAATAGCTTAGAATCAAACTAATCAACAAAATAATAGGATAGATCCTACATAAAGGGAAATAAAACCATATCTTAGTACTAATTCTTCGACAACTGCTCTGTTTGAAGGATACCTAGAAATCTGGAGTTGATTGCTTCAAAATCTGGATGTAATCTTCTCATCAACCAACTACCATGTAGAGTTTGACAACTAAACCATCATCTTTCATCTTGTCATTTTCATTGGAAAACTGGAGAACTCTTTCATTTGCACACTTGTTGCCTGTAATTCTGGAAAGTTGGGATACTCTGACTTCTGTCAATATCATCTTGGTTATTGCCATGAATATGGGCATGCTCTTCCCTAAGAATAGATGGTAGTACTCCTTGCTGGTCATGTACCTGCATTATTTGGGGTCTAAATGCATCTTCATGTATAAGTTTCCATCCTGCTTTTTCTTGGGTTTCATCCTGTGTCTTCCAATTGATTGTAGTTTGAGCTATCCCAATACAAGGTTCTCAACATAATCATTTCCACCATCTCAAACACTACTAACATGGAGGGGAAGGAGATTATCAACTTCTGACTCATGCAATAGCTGATCAATAACTTTCTCAAAGTGATAACTGAGACAACAGTCTATGTCTCTGCTATAGAGATTCCATAAATGACATGATCTTAATGCCCAAGATGCATGCTAACTTTTAGAATCTTTCCTCAAAACAAACCAATACTGAACCAGTTCCATTTAGAGATATCCCTTTTTCTCTATATGTGCATGCAATGTTGTCATTATGTCCCTTTTGCTCAATGATAGTGTAAGAACTATTTGCCAAATACCCATGAAGGCTTTGTAAACTCTGCATCCAATGGGTACAATGCTTGCTACAGTTATATAACAGCCTAAGTAAAGATCCATTACTCCATCAGCATAACACACCACAAATGCTCCATGATCCGAAGTAAGTGCAACTGGTGCATGGTCTCCTTTGATAAACTACTTATAGAGTCTTTGATCCTTTAGAAAACACAACTACATCTCAAGCATGAGAGAATCCAGACTGGTAGACATAAGTGCACAATCACCCTGTTTAGCCATGGAATAATTTCTCACACTTATCATAATAGATCCAGACTTTTCAAAAGCATAATTTTCACCACAAGCTCCACATTAGATGATCCTCAATCAGATCCCAAAAACAAATCTGACCATTTAGTGTACTGCATACAAGTTGCTTTCCATCATGGTGATTGATCCCAAATATGCTCTTAAAAATGTTCCCTTGAATAGAAATTATTGCAAGAATATATCTTTTGATGAAAAGTATGTTCTGCAACCAATCTTTATTTTAAGATAGTAATAATCAATCAAAGGCAGTTGGACAGAGAGTTTTGAAAGATGCAACTTTCACATCACTTGAAATTGTAAGTTATGTTAGATGTCACATCTTTGAATGATCTCTTGTGACTCTACTCAGTGTTATTCCTGCTTTTGATCCAGATTGACGGCCCAAATGTTTGCAAATGAAATCTGCTGTTGAAAGCAGTTTACCAAGATCAACATTTGTCTTCACACCAAGACCATTAAGTAAATAGACAACATCTTCAGTTGCTTCATTTCCCGTTGCACCTTTGGCATATGGACACCCTCCTGGTCCAGATATTGATGAGTCGATAATGCTAATTCCCATCTGCAGTGAAATAAGAATATTTGCAAGTGATTTCCCATATATATCATGGAAATGAACTGCAAGCTTTTCAACAGGCACAACACTCATTACAGCATCAAGCATTTGAACAACAGTGCCAGGAATATCAACACCTATGGTGTCACCAAGAGAGATTTCATAACATCCCATATCATAAAGCTCCTTTTCAACCTATGCTACGCTTGATGGAGATATGTGGCCTTCAACATGACATCCCACAACACAAGATACATACCCCCATGCAAGTATTGTTCCCATATACAAATAGGTCTTGGTTGACCCGATTTCCATATAGATCAAATTCTTTTTCGAAAGATTTTATGACAAGTTGTAGCAACCACGAGTTGCTCCTGTTGCAATCTTCAATCTAATAGATCACGAGCCCTCTCTTTTGTAGATCCATTGGGGTTCCTTCTGTTCAAATGCTAGGCCACTGCATTCTAATTATTTGATCAACATAACTCGGCAAGCAACTCTCTGGCAATCTCGAGCACATCTGAGCCTGACACTTGTGCATTGGGCTATGTGCTGGTTATCTGACCTATGATTCAAGCTTTTTGTTGTGTTGTGTGCAGGTTGCAGGTGCACGTGGATCTGGAGCTTTATGTGACCATACCTCGTGTTGAGCATATTTACTGTGATAACCCTATCTAATATCTTGCTCAAATGGGTGGAGTCCAGAACATTTTGTTGTGATCTTCGTATGAGCTCTTAGCATCTGGTGTTATGAAATTTTATTACCTTTTGATATCTGCAAGCAACTGAATAATTCCTCCATCTGCTTGGCGCATATGGCTTTGACATATCCATATGTGACTTGACCTTGCAGATGGCTATTTCATGACTTGAATCATGGCTCAATAGTGACCAGATATCTTCGACCTGTCAAAACGATTTATTGGCCAAACTACATTCACAGTTAGACATCTGTGTAACCTTTGAGTTTTAACTTACTCGTGGCTAAATTAATGGCTCAACTCATGACTGAATTTTAAGCCTTGACCTGTGACTTTAGTTTGACTCAAAATTAGGCTTGAAAACTCAGCTTTACCTTAGGCTTTAACTGTGCGCTAGGCTTGGGATTGAATGCACTTGATGTGTAGACCTGGAACCTTGCATATATAAACATATATATTTCTTTTTCCATACTATGAGATATAAAACATACAAATAGAATGATGATACATTTTTTTATGTCTTATATTCTATATAGCATAGAATAGAAAAATAATGAATGACATTATTTGTATCATGTATTGCAGGTCCGAAGGCATGCTAACAAAGGATTTGTGAGTAGAGTAATCAAACAGGAGATTAATGAACACTATGAAGGTTAAGATACTGGCCAGGAGTCTGAAGAAGACGATAAATCATATGAAGGATTGATAGAAATGCTCATCAAAATACCGGTGCATTTTTTATCGCTAACATCTGGCTCCAACTGGGATGGAGACCTCCCTACGAGGTTTCCAAGAACTCAGTAGTTCCAATAGGCTTATGTGTTGGGCAATGGAGTCATTAAGCCTTTATCATTGATCCCTTTGCAAACCTGTAGCTTTCATGCAGCCTGCTCTGCTTATTCAACAATAACTTAAAATGATCTTCGTGCTCATAAAGCGAGCTTATTTTCTTGTCTACTCCTACATCTAGCTAATAGAAGTATATTGATCAAGTAAAAGCATACTTCCAATACAGCCATGTCAGAAACTGATTTACAGGAATCATGCTAGATCTTGACCCGAAAAGTAATGAAATCAATATCATGCAGAAAAGAGGTTTGAGCGGATGATAAAGATAATCTCCTACTAACACAAATATCTTAACATCCATGCTGTTGATAGAATCCAAAAAGTCAGCAATAGGGTCTTCAAAATCATAAAACAATACCTCTTTGAGCTATTCTCCAACTGACTGTGTTGCAGCTGCTCTTCTTCAATGTTGAATGTAGAATGCTTGATCTCCATTGGAGGAAAATGAAAAATCAATTTCTGATCTGAACCTTTATGTTGCCCTTCCTGCAAATGTCTGATGCAATATATCATTATCTGAAAGTAACCCTTTGTATCTGTTACAGATCCGAAACTATCTCTTACGAATCTGTCAATCTGCTCAACATCTTCAAAATTTTCAGAGAGAAAAATCTGATCTTCACGACAACTTACAATTGTAGATGCGTTTGATATGATGTCAAAAGCATCACTAAGGTTGTCATAATGTGGATTGTTGATCTCTTGATCATGATGAAGAGTATTTTCTTCAGCAGTATACTCGTCACGAAGTTCTAATTTCGAAAGATTGAATTCATGACAACACTCGGGAAAAAGAAGATCAGCTGAAAATTGGTCTTTACAAAACACATGAAAAGCAGCATGAAAATCTGCTAAAGAGCTGACACTTGCATCCGGAAGAGACTGGCACCAGTCAAGAGAAATTCCCTCTAAAGAAAATTTGAACAGCTTAATTTGAACATCTTCATGTACAATTTCAAGCTGGTCAATGAAGTCATGGAAATCCAGCAAATGTTCAGCTGGTACTTCCCACTTCTCTCCACGAAATCTGGGGATACTACGTTCCCATTCATCTCTAGTAGGTATTGGATGAGGGTAACCAGAAATACTTGAGAAATTACAGAATGCATACCTCTTTGCTAAGATCTGATTCATTTATATACCAGTGGAGTCACCAACAGATCCGTCCTTCATGGAGTCGCCACTGAATTCGTCCTTCATGGAGTCGCCAGATAGATGATTACAACCAAAATAGTGTCCAGGATTTGTCTATCATCAAATATGGATCTTGTGTCATCTCCCAAGGAAGCTGAGCTTCGATCTCCTCTCTCCGACAACGGCGCCAATTTGTTATCACTCCAAGAAACTCCTTAGGGTTGTAGGCTAAGAATGCTTGGTAACTTAATAAATCATGAATAATGAAAGTGTGGATCAATGGGATAACTCAAGGGCTTAATGAGAAGAACAACTTATCATG
>ML779140.1:1144397-1166233 GCA_009831015.1 Picea engelmannii
GTATGTCACCCATCCCTCTTTAGTTAGTAAATTCAATATTTAAAACTTAAGGAAAGCGTCATGTTCTGGTGTGTTTTGTTCTAGATCTAGGTGGATCTAGGGAGATCAGTTAGTGTCCGCACCTACCGATTAGTTCGATAACACTTATATTGAAAAGAAGCTTGGAGACTCTAGCAAGTCTATCAAGAGGTTTTGATCTTATTCATGCAAGGATTGAGCGAGTGTGTGTTGGAGCCAAGAGCCACCGAAAGGAAACTTGCGACATCAAGGCGATCAGGTTGTAATCTTCTACTTTCAATTAATATGATACAGTGGCATGTCCCTTTCCTATAAAGTCATTCTCACTTTATTGTGTAATTCCTTGATCATACACATAAGTTGACAGTTGAATATATTTTTCTATCTTCACTTTGGTTGGTTTGTGTTGTCTTGGTCTTGACCTCACGAGAGCACCGGAGTGAAGCGGGAGAAACAAAGACCCTAGGAAGTAATACAAAGGTATGTTACTTGTTCCTTCCTACTAGCTAATTCAATGGTCAAAACTTAGGGAAAGAGTCATGTCTTGTCTTGTTTTGTTCTAGATCTAGGTGGATCTAGGGAGATCTGTTAGTGTCTGCACCTACCGATTAGTCTGATAACAACAGGTGTTGCCAAAAGGGTCAGTAGTTAGGGCTTTGTTGGTACGCTCTTGAGCGTTGAACCCTGGGTCTTCCCCAGTGCCAACATCCAACAATATTTCTAATTGGAAGGTTTTTGAAGAAGATGAACAGATTGAATATTTTCTAACCAATCAAGAGAATTTTAAAGATCTAGATATTGATGATGAGGTATTCCAAGAGTAACTAGAAGAAACCTACTTCCATGAACTGAAGGGAGGAACAGATCATTCTAATAATACACCAACATTTCACATGATACCAAAAGGGGTAGCCAATTTGGAGAACCTTTTCGACCTCAAAGAAATATTTAAAGGATTAAAGAACACAAAGACACAGATTTCATGTTCCATATACGAGACTATAAACCTAGGAACCCCGAAAAACCATAAGAATGTAAATCAAGGGTAAAATGTGCCTAAAGAATATAGGAAAGCTTATCTCAAGGTTTTTAGAGAATATCAAGATGTCCTTGCTTGGACCTACCGAGAATTGAAAAATTATGATACTCGCATTATCCAACACACAATCCTATAAAAATATGGAGTAAAACCCTTCCAACAAAAGCTCAGGAAGTACCATCCATCTCTAGAACCCCTGATGTATCAAGAGTTAAATAAATTACTAGACACGGATATTATCTTTCAAGTTAGACACTCTTCCTGGGTAGAAAATTTGTTTCCTATCAGGAAAATGTCTGGGGATATTTTCATGTGTGTAGACTTCAGAAACCTTAACAGAGCATAAGAAAAGGATAACTACCCTGTCCCACTGATGGAACAACTCTTGCATACCATGTCTGGTTCTGAAATTTTCTCCTTTCTATATGGGTTCTCATGTTATAACCATGTTCTAGTTTCAAAGGAAGACCGATTGAAAACTACCTTTCGAACCAAGTGGGGAACTTTTGCTTATACGCATGCTTTTGGGGTTGAATAATGCTGGGGAAACCTTCCAAAGGGCCATGGACGTATCTTTTCGGGGATTGATTAACAAATGTGTAGTAGTATATTTGGATAATGTGACTGTGTATTCAAAGAACATAGATCACATCCAACATCTAACCCGGATTTTCGAAAGGTGTAGGAAATATGGAATATCTCTAAACCCTAAGAAAACTATATTTGGTGTCGATGAAGGGAAACTACTAGGTCATATTATATCTCAAGAAGGAATTTGTATAGATCCAAAATGAATAAAGGCAATAGCTCATCTTCCCTTACCCCATAACAAAAAGGATATGCAATCCTTCTTTGGGAAAATCAATTTTGTGAGAAAGTTCACGCCCGATTTCACTGAAACTATCAAACCCTTACAAAAAATGATTCACAAGGATGTATATCTTAAGTGGGATGATGAGCGAAAATATTCTTTTAACAATATCAAGACTGCAATATCTCAAGCTCCAGTGCTGCGAAGTCCCGACTTTAGTAAGATGTTTTCCTCTATACTTTCATCTGTGACCAATCCTTAGCTACAGTATTGACCCAAAAGGATGATGATAACAATGAGGCACCAGTATCATTTATGAGCACTAATATCCAAGGAGACGAATTGAACTACCCTGCTATAGAAAAATAGGCTTATGTGGTGTACAAAGCAGTGAAACATTTCAGATATTACATCCTAAAAAATCACACCAAAGTCATCATGCCTCATCCTGCAGTCTGATCCCTATTCACTCAACAAGAGATGGGGGAGAGAAGGGGAAATTGGATGGCAGTTGTCCAAGAATTTGATCTAGATATAAAACCTGCCAAATTAGTAAAGGGACAAGGATTGTGTAAATTGGCTGCAGAGGCCCAAGATCAAATAAATGAAGACCCCAGGTGGGAGAATGAATTAGCAGTATGGTGTAGTGAAGCCTTATACATTCCCCCAGGGCAAGAGTCTTGGTATGGAAAATTTATTTACCTCCTACATCATGAGGCTTGCCCAAAAAACCTAATCCCTAAGGAAAGAATACATTTCAGGCTAAAATCCATGTAATCTCGCCTCATAAATTCATTACTTTTCCATGTAAATTATGATGGAGTACTCTTGATATGTCTTGAACGTGAAGATGCAAAAAAGGTTCTGAAGGAGATCCAAGATGGTCCTGCAGGTGGACACTTTGCAGGAAATACCATAGCTCACAAAATATTAAGAGTCGTTTATTACCATCCTACTCTATTTAGGGATGCTCATGCATATGCCAAGAAATATAAATCTTGTCAAATGAGCACTGGTAGAGAAAAGATAGCAGTTGTTCCACTCCAACCAGTGACCATATCTAGGCCATTCGAGCAATGGGGGTTAGACATCATAGGGGAGATTACCCCGAATTCTTCAAAACAACATAAATACATACTGATTGCTACAGACTATTTTACAAAATGGGCAAAGGCCATCCCTCTGAATCACATGAATGAAAAGGTTGTAATCCAATTCATATAACAACAACTAATCACAAGGTTTGTGATGCCTTCCGTTCTCAGTTTTTACAATGCTACTTAATTTTGTTCTACTCTATTAACATATTTCACTCTAGACAAAGGAATCATAATAAGATACTTTGCAAACTACTATCCACAAGGAAATGGGGTGGAAGAATCAACTAATAAGAACCTAGTGAGAATATTGAAGAAAACAGTTGCATAAAATCAGAGGAATTGGCATAGCTCGCTTCATAATTCCTTATGGGTAGATAGAGTAACACCCAAGGAATCTATAGGAAACTCTCCATATTTATGGTATACCGACAGGAAGCCATTCTCCCAAATGGTTTATATCTTCCGTCACTTCAGCTTGCTTAGGGTTCAAGAGGACATCCCTCATCAGTTATTCAACAAAGGATTGATACCCTCCTCGTGCTCAGAGAATTAAGGGAGAAAGAAAAATATAAGCTCATTTCTCTCAAGAAGATAGTTAAAATATGGTTTGACAAGCATAAGGCCAAAGAAAAGAATTTTGAAGTGGGAGACTTAGTCCTGAAATGGGATAGAGAAAACAAACCTAAGGGAAAACATTCTAAGTTTCAAAATCTATGGCTCGGACCTTACCAAGTAGCCGAGAAATTTGGGGTAGGCACATATTGGTTGCAAAATCTGAGGTGGGAAATCGACACCCTCCGAGTGAATGGCCAAGCCCTAAAATAATGTTTCTGTTAAAAAAAAAAGGGTTGTCTTTTTTATGTTACATTCTGATTAGGATAAATGTGTAGGTTAGGATAGATTGATTGCAGAGTCCTTTTTTTATTTCTGACTTTTCTTTTGATAAGTATTTTCTTGTAATAAAGTTGTGTTTAGTAAAACGTTGGTTGACCTTAATAAATATGGTGTAGAAAAATCTGCTCCTGACTGATGCTTACATGCAACATAAGAAACGTTGGGCAATTATAAATTTCTTCAAGAGGATCTATATCTTGTCTTTGCAAAACAAATGACCTTGGTAAGTGATGAAGTGTCTGCATGGTGGTCTGGTAAATCCCAAAGGTAAATATGTTAAGTCGGAAGGGATCACATGTACCTATAAGAAATATCTAGGAAGAATTCACAGTAACTATTTCATCTTGCAGATAAAAAATGTCCTCCTCTCCAACTCACTTAGGGCATTTCTACCAGAAAAAAAATTAACTATATTAAATGAGTGCAAAGTCAGAGAGGGTATGCAGATAACTCCGTTGGGGCTATGGATGCTCACTCGCAGCGAAGAAAGTTATGTGATGTCGATGTGACTCCATCGGGGCTATGGATGCTCGTTGGCAATGGAGAAACACCATAGTGAGTCAATAATGATAACTAAAATGGCCTCGATCCAGTGAATTCCTTACCCGACTCTTGTCAAAAGGGGTCATGGGTCACGGTCAAGAGGAACAAATGTGGCATAAGGGATAAACTCCATAGGCAGACCTGAATTCATGAACCCAAGAAACTTTACATGCATGGATAGGAAATACTCTTATAAAAATGAAGCTAGACAGTTTCTCAACCAGCTTCTACACGAGATAAGCCTGAAGGAAGGAATAAAGATTATTCTTTCTCCCAGAGAATCGTCATTTCTTGAGTGCTCAACACACCCTAAAAGATTTTATGAAAATTTTCTCTTTTGGGTACCACTTGTTTTCTACGTTGAGCCCGTTGTGAGGAATGGATAATTTATTTTTTATGTCTCATCATCGATGAAGTTGCATTTGTTTGAACCTGTCAAAGTGAAATCTTTGTGTCTAGAAAGAACTTGGGATTTTAACTAATAATATGCAGCTACAATTTTGACTTCTGCACTTATGCTCGGTGTTGAAAAAATCTGAGAAAGTAAAATAATTACATAGTAACAATAGTCACCGATCACTGATGTATCATCGACATCGGTAAACAACATAGTATATTTGCATTGTTTTTTCGCGAAGAAGACTCACGAAATGGTCGATTTCCCATTGACATCGGCGAAATGTGAGAGGGATAAATATTGACATGGGCCATGGTAAACCTCCGATAGTTTATTACTGATGCATTTGTTTGGGGTCAGTGAAATATCAAAAAGTTAAATCATGGAAAAATTTCAAAGTGACACATCATCGATCACCGATCCCTGATGCATTTTCGGCATTGACAAGTTTCGAGGGGGGTAGTGCAATAACACTTGTTTAAGCTTATGGTTGATCGTCGATCCTTGATATTTTTCTAGCATCGGAAAGGTAGAACGTTTTGTTAAAAACACTCATCTAGTGAAAATCCCCAATTCTGATTAGCACGACTAAACAAATACGCCAATCTCAAACGCCATGTGTCTTTGCCGCCTAGGCAGTTCGTACGACCTAGCTTAATCCCGAGTCACCTTAGGTTTCCTTGTGTCCTAGTCACACTTCCAAGTCAACATTTCCACTTTGGCTTTGTATGAAAAGATGGATCTACGTCAGAATTTTGTCCAAGAGATATCAACCCACATCGTCTAAAGGAAAACGTCAACTCTCGATCCACCTGTTAAATTAGCGAACTGATGGGACATTTCCAGCACACAATAAGATTGGATTCTTCCATTTAATAATCCAATTAATGTTTCACTCCACATATGTTTTTTCCCCATGCGTCGATCAAATAGCAAGAATTTGAAATCATCGATGAACCACAAGATAGCCCACACCTATGCCGCCAACTTACAACTGCATTTAAATATCAAGAGTAATGTGGATCTGGTGACAAATATTGTAGAACCGCACCTACACCCCAAATTGAATAATTGATTCAACAAGTTAAGTATTATCTCCATTTAAATCAATAAGACAATTTTGAACACCTGCATTTTGCACACAAGTTTTTTGTTTCCTGAGCAGTTGAAGAAGCAAACAGAGTGCCTCAAGAGTTGCATTTGATTTTCAGAGTTTCAAAACTAGTCTAAGTTAGTGCGAAGAAGAGGAAAAAATGCCTCCAAGGAAGCCAACAACCAAACACTCATCGAGGGCACCGAAATTGAAGGAAGCAAATATTGGTGAAGGATATTCTCCCGGCACTACAAGACAGTTGGAATTTTCTCCCATAGCAGAACCAGTCATCAAAACATCAACTAAGAAGGTGTTTATTCAAACCCCCTCTTTTGGTGATACAGTAAAAACCACTGGATCAAAAATAATTCTCCCACAATGTGGATATTTGTTCAACATAATCAACCAGGAATATTACCCAGAGTTTATCCCACACAACGACCCAAATTTAAGGGTGCTCGACGACCAGGTTTTTTCAAATATCCATCGATCGTACTTGCATATGGTATCCTGTCAAACTCCAGTATTTATCTGCATTTATACTCTAGGTTGGATAATCGATCATGCATATGCACATAGATGACTAATCAATGACAATAATGGCAGATGTGTAAGATTTTTTCTCCCGACAGAGGTCTAGAAATATTACAAAATCAGGCACCTGGAGGAGCGGTTGAACACAGACTTCATGGTGAAACTCTATGAATTCCATGACACCAGACAATTGATGGCTTCCTAGTGGGAGGAAAATAAATTTACATACCGGAGAAATGGCTGGTATGGGACAACAAATCTGAGGGAGCCGTATATCTACTTAATGGCTCTAATTTACTGGTTGTACGGGGAAAAAGACTGTGCCAATTTCTTGGAGGCATGAATACCATGGCTTACACTATGGCTATTTATGCGAGTAGTTTCAATTGGGGAGTTGAAGGTTGTTGAACTCTTTGTAAATGCTTTGTTGAAGGAATATAATAGAGGATATTTGCTTCACATATATGATTTTTCTTATCTCTGAGTTAATTGGGTAATGTTAGGTTATCTATTTTTGTGCAGACTGCACCCTCTGCCTCAGCAAAGGTCTCTGCGCTGACCTCCCAGTCTTTAAGGATCGTTCAAAGTTAACTCTTGAGCCGGAGTGGCTCCTTCGATTCTCCCTTGGAATCTTGTTTAAATCTGACCCACAACTCTTTCTTCGGAACCTTACAGCCTTTAGGTCTGTTACTATTCTCTTTACGATAGAAGAATAGAAAATCAGGTTTCGAGGCTTTCAAACTCCCGATACCATGACCCTTTGGCTCCTGATCTCCTGATCTCCATTTTCCCGATATACTATAATCTCCGATCAGCCTCTGGGCTAGACTCGTGGTCCACATGACCTCTTTTCACATGACCTCCATCTTACCGCCTTTCGGGGTTTCAGGGTTTTTTGATGTTGAGATGTAGGCGACCTCTCGTCCTCTGGATTCCTGACTCTCTGAATCCTGATGTGACTCCTCTTCGGGACTTTCTCCAAAAGTCGAGATCGATGCCACGTGTCCTCAAGGATGGACGGTCCTCGCCACTTTGGGGTTTTCACCGTGTAAATCCCCAATGCCTCATTATGCTGAGATGACGTCAGCAGGGTCCCAGTCGGAGCTCTCTTCCTTTCGGGGAATCAGAACTCACAATTTCAAGTTGCAAGTCCTCCTTGTCTCCCTGACTCACAAAATGTCGATCCCCGACTTCCCTCAGATTTCTGACACGTGTCCCAAGTGGATGGACGGTTCAGATCTACCCTTGGGTTTCGCCAATTACATAAACCTAATCCACTTACCTATGTGAGTCCCGATGACCAAAATGCCAATGGGGCTTCTGATCTCGTCCACGTGTCTCGACTGATGGACAGTGTCGATCCTTTATGGGGTTTCCAACATGGATTTTCCCCGATCACTTGCTCACAGGACTTCTAATTTCGTGAATGTAGAAGCTCCGATGGCCACGCCTCTCGTTGAAACTTTCCTCCTCCCGTTCATGAAGCTTAAACCTCGTGCAACTCCTGGTCAATCCAATGACTGATGGGTGTCTGTGTGACGATCCGACAGTCGATAATCTCCTGAGCTTGAACTTCCGGATGTAGTTGTAACCTTCTCGCTTCTCTTGCAGATCTGATGGCTGGCGAGATTTCTCTAATCCTCCCCACAGATTCCTGGCCGTTAGTTTCTTTCCTTTGATGATTTCTACGAAGGAAACCAAGGACTCTTCCCTGGACTTATCCGCTTGCGCTACAAACTTTTGATGCCCTTCAATGTTTTCAAAGGCTCTACTCCTCCTGAGCTTCTCGCAACTTCGAGCCTCAAAGAGGATCTTTGCACGCACTCCTTGTGGCAACCTCAAAACACGTCTAAGTGTTGAGTTTCTCCGACCCTGCGCACTCCTGCAGTAGCAATCTTTTAACTCTTGCTCAGGTTCGCAACCCTGAACTTCACTTGGCCTGCACACTCCTTGCACGGCTCCTGTGCCCAACTGCACTTCTGGGGAAATGAGAACAAAAGTAAAACTATCTAAGCTTCAGAGACGCAACCCTGAATTATTGTCGACACACTCCTTTCAGACACTTCCACTACACTCCTTGCAGGAATTCTTGCTCAGATAGAGAAATAGTTGAAACTCATTCCCTCTTCCTTTCAGACTTCAACTTAGAACATGAAATCATATACATAGCATATCAAAGCAAATGTATAACAGGAAGCGAACATTCATGAGCATATCATTCAACATCAATACACAGAGAACAACACAAACCATGAATTTGAACCAATTCTTTCTATTAATTCAAATGTCTGTACATGGGTGTTCTTACATAGCTCTCTGCAGGCTCTTGCTCTTCCTTCTCCATCATAATGTTACAATGCACAATGAGGATGTCTATATCTCATTTCCCTCTTGCGCTCTCAAACTATCTAATCTAGAATTAAATTCTATCTACCTGCATTAACTATATTTAAATGCCTCCTACCTACTAAGGACGAGAGCTAATGGCTCAAGGCTTGATTACATTATACAAGTGCATCTCATCTTAATGGCCCATTTAAGATGGTGCAACAATCTAAGGGAAATTTCAAAATTTGTGCTGGTGCTTGTCCAGCTATCTGATTGCTTCCGCGCTAGCTCGCTTGATGTGGGAGATGCTCCTGCATCATACTCCCTCACTTGAAAAATTTCATGGGCTCCTGTCCATGAGTTACTGCATGGTTTGTCCATGCTTCTGTATCTCCGCTTCATTCTCCCAGCTTGCATCTTCAACTGGATGGTTCTTCCATTTGACCAGAAACTCAAAGTATTGCTTTCGCCTGGTCCTCTTGCCAATTCTTTTATCCAGTATGTGTTCCATATGTGGCTTCTCTACAACTGACATCTTCTTTTTCCACTGAACCTCTAACTGTTCATCACTTGTTCCTGCTTCCTCAGCTTTGTATGGGTACAAATCTGAGACATTGAATATCGGAGAAATTCCGATCCCATCGGGTAATTCAATCTCATAAGAATTTTCCCCAAATTTCTTTAAGACCCTACATGGCCCGATTTTATTCATATTCAACTTATTATATGTTCCTCTTGGGAACCTTTCTTTCCTCAAATGTGCCAGAACCAAATCACCAACCTCAAACTGAAGTTGTCTTCTGTGCTGATCTGCCCTGCGTTTATATTCCTGGCTTGAATTTCGCAATCGTTCCTTCACCTGGCTATGAAGTTCCCTCATTGCCTCTGCAAATTCTTCTGCACTAGCGCTCCTAATTGCAGTCTTTTATGACTCTCTCAGTTCGGAAATTCCTCTCGGCTGCATGCCATAAACAACCTGAAATGGACTTTTCCCTATACTCCTGTTAACAGAGTCATTATAAGCAAACTCTGTCTGTGGTAATATATTGTCCCACTGGCTGTGGTGTTATGTCACTAAGCTTCTCAGCAAGTCTCCCAGACTTATGTTCACCACCTCTGTCTGTCCATCCATCTGAGGATGATAAGCTGAACTAAACAACAAGCTAGTTCCCATATTTTTCCATAAGGTCCTCCAAAAATGCCCTATGAATTTGGTGTCTCGATCCGAAACTATACTTCTTGGCAACCCATGAAGTCAAATGACCTCTTTGAAAAATAGATTCGCAATGTGAGTTGCGTCACTAGTCTTCTGGCATGGAATGAAGTGTGCCATTTTGGAAAATCTATCCACCACCACAAAAATTGAATCACAACCTCTTTGTGTCCTTGGCAACCCCAATACAAAATCCATGCTAATTTCATCCCATGGCCTCTCTGGTATGGGCAATGGTTGATAAAATCCCGCATTTTGTTTCCTTCCCTTTGAATGCTGGAAAATTGTGCATCTATCCACAAATCTCTTGACATCCGCTTGCATTCCTGGCCAAAAATATGACTCATTCAACTTCGCGAATGTTTTATCATGACCAAAATGTCTTGCCAATCCTCCATTGTGTTTCTCCTTCAGCAAATTCTCCCTCATGGATCATTTCGGAATGCACAATTGATTACCTTTGAACAACAATCCTTCCTGGATCATGTATTCTATCCATGGGCTTCTGTCTCTGAGAACTGGATTCTCAGTTGCTTCATACGTCTCCTTAAAATCTGGATCTTCTCTGTACATGTTCCTGAGGTCATCAAAACCCAACGTTTTGACTCTGAACTCCTGCAACAGCAAACACTTCCTTCTCAAAGCATCAACAACTTTGTTAGAAGTAATATGTTTTATCACAAAAGTGAAATTCTGCATATACTCAACCCATTTGACATGTTTCTGATTCGACTTCTCCTATTGAGTCACAAACTGCAGTGCATGATTGTCACTGTACAAGAAAAACTCTTTGGGTATCAAGTAATGCCTCCATTTCTTCAGTGCCTGGATGATAGCATAAAATTCCTTATCATAAGTGGAATATTTCAACTTTGCTTCATTCAGCTTCTCGCTAAAATATGCTATCGGCCTGTCTTCCTGACTCAAGACTGCTTCGATTGCAAATCTGCTTGCATCGCATTTCACCTTAAATGTCTTTTGGAAATCCGGCAGCACTAGAACTGGTTGTTCCGTGATCTTCCTCTTCAACAGATTGAAACTCTTTTCAGCCTCTTCAGTCCAGTGAAAATATTTATGTCTTTTCTTCACTATATCCATCATCGCTGCACTAATTCCACTGAAATTCCTGATGAATTTTTGGTAGAAACTAGCCAATCCGTGAAAACTTCTCACCTCAAAGATATTCTTCAGTGATGGCCAATTCTTGATCACTTCCACCTTATATGGATCCATCCTCAACTCATTTGCCGAAATAACAAACCCCAAATAAATGAGCTCTGTCTTCATGAATGAGGATTTCTTCATATTTATCAACAACTTCTCCTACTGTAATTTCTGCATCACTGTAGCCAAATTCTTCAGGTGCTCTGCCACTGTCTTACTGTAAACCAGTATGTCATCCAAATACACAATGACAAATTTTCCGATGAACTCCCTCAAGACTTTGTTCATCAACCTCATGAAGGTACTTGGTGCATTTGTTAAGCCAAACAGCATAACAAGCCATTCATACAACCCTTCGTTGGTTTTGAAGGTTGTCTTCCATTTGTCACCTTCTCTCATGCGGATCTGGTGATAACCACTTTTCAAATCAATCTTTGAAAAATACTTGGCTCCACTCAAGAAATCCATCAAATCATCAATCCTCGGTAATGGAAACCTGTACCTGATGGTTATCTTATTAATCTCCCTCGATTCAGTACACATCCTCTAGCCTCCATCTTTCTTTGGATTGAGTACTGTTGGAACAACACATGGACTCAAGCTTTCCCTAACTAATCCTTTGTCCAACAAATCCTGGACTTGTCTCTTAACTTCTTCATTCTCCTGCAGCGTCAATTTGTACGCGGCTTTGTTTGGAAAACTTGCTCCTGGTATGAGATCAATATGATGACTCACACTTCTTATCGACGGCAACGATTGAGGTAATTCATCCACTACAATGTCAGCGAACTCTTCCAACAGTTCCTGAACTTCCTTTGGTAAATCATCCACTCTTGTGCTAGTCAGAAAAATTTTCAGTTTTCTGACCACAATGAATTGTGGTTCCTCCTTCTTCTTGACCTTGTTAAGGAGTTCCTTCCCACTCATGAGAAGTACTGTGTTGCTTACTTCCAGTTTCACCTCCTTATCCTTTATCAGAAGAAACATGTGTGTCCTCCCATTCTTCTCCAGGGTGTATGTGTTCATTCTACCATCATGAATCACATTTCCATGGTCTACCTAGCAATAGATGACAAACATCCATAGGAATGACATCACACAAGATTTTATCATTATATCCCCCTATCTTGAACTCAACTAAACATTGTTTAGTGACAGTTACCTGGTGTCCTTTTTGTAGCCATGAAACTCGGTATGGGCTTGGATGATCAATCATCTCCAGCTCCAGCTTCTCTACCATCTCTGTAGAAATGAGATTATCTGTGCTACCACTGTCTACAATGACCTTGCATACCCTGTCCTTGGTCTTGCAAGCAGTCCTGAAAAGTCTGGTCCTTTGGATTGAACTTTCCACCTCTTTCTCTGGTGTCAAAAGGACTTTTCGCATCATCAGTGATCTTCCACCTTCAGCGTCTTCTGCGTCAACATCCCGCCTTTGTGCCTCAGTGATGTGAGCTTCTCCAATTTCCTTATTTTTATCTGGACACTCATAAGACTTGTGCCCATTTTTTCCACATGTGAAGCATGTGATTACTCCACCTCTTCCTCTTCCTCTACCTCTATTATGAGGAAAAGTGTTGTTGTCAGCATAATATCCTCTCTACTCATTACGCAGTCCTCTCTGTTCAACATATTGCCCTCACTGTGAGGTTCCACCTCTCTCAGTTCTTTTGTATTTAGGCTCAGACCCGAACATCCAGTCCTCCTTGGGCTTTTGATACTTATCCCGGGCAACTGATTTGCCTCTGGGCTGACTTCTGCCTCGGCCTCTTTGACTCTGCTTTTAGCTCAACTTCTCTTCCGCTTTTGGAGCCATATGATAAGCATCTTCCACCGTCTGGATGGTTACCATGCTCATCTCATCCTGAATCTCATATCTCAGGCCATTCATATACCTAGCTACTTTTTCATCATTGCTTTCACGATGACCTGCCCTGATATTCAGTTTGTAAAATTCTTCAGTATATTCCTTCACTGACATCAGCTTCTGTCGCAGGTTCTGCATTCTCCTGAATAGAGAAATTTGATATCCCTGGGAATGAATTTTGCCTTCATCTTTGCAATCATCCTGTCCCAGCTCTTAATCTTTTTCTTGCCTTGGCAATGCCTATCCGCTTGTAGTTCATCCCACCACAAGGATGCATGTCCTTTTAATCTTGTGATGGCATGCTTGACCGTCTTGTCCTCTTCGACATCTTCATAGTCAAAATATGTGTCTAGAGCTCTAATCCAGTCTAGAATCTTGTCTACATCTAGATTTCCCTCATAAACTGGAATGTCCATCTTCGCCTTTGCACCCATCCTCGCAACAGCTTTAAGCAAGCATTCATTGGCTGCATCTTCTGTTGTGACTTCTTTGTCTCCATGCCTAGCATCATCTTCACTTTTGGACTCACTGATATCTCCTACATTAGTTGTGAATTTTTGTCTTATGTCCATGTCCACAATTTTGGCGCGTATGTTATGCAGATCTCTTTCTACTTCTGGATTTTGCACCTATCTACCCCTTCCTCTGGACGTCTCCCTTTCCTCCTCTGGATTGGGTGATTTTCTATCTCTTCTCCTTGGCGACATGGTGAATCTTCCTTCTCCCTTCTACATAAAGCAATGAAGCTCTTCTAAGCTCTAATACCAAAACTGGCGCAGACCACACCCTCTACCTCAGCAAAGGCCTCTGCACTGACCTCCTGGTCTTTAAGGATCGTTCAAAGTTCACTCTTGAGCCGGAGTGGCTCCTTTGATTCTCCCTTGGAATCTTGTTTAAATATGACCCATAGGTCTTTCTTCGACACCTTATAGCCTTTAGGCCTGTTACTGTTCTCTTTACGACAGAAGAATAGAAAATCAGGTTTTGGGGGTTTCAAACTCCCGATGCCATGACCCTTTGGCTCCTGATCTCCCAATCTTCATTTTCTCGATATACTATAATCTCCGATCAGCCTCTAGGCTAGGCTCATGGTCCACACGACCTATTTTCACATGACCTCCGTCTTACCACCTTTCAGGGTTTCGAGGTTTTTTGATGTCAAGATGTAGGCAACCTCTCATCCTATGGATTCCCGACTCTCTGAATCCCGATGTGACTCCTCTCCGGGAGTTTCTCCGAAAGTCGATATCGATGCCATGCATCCTCAAGGATGGACAGTCCTCGCCGCTTCAGGGTTTTCACCGTGTAAATCCCAGATGCCTCGTTATGCTGAGATGACGTCAGCAGGGTCCCACACGAAGCTCTCTTCCTTTTAGAGAATCGGAACTCGCGATTTCAAGTTGCAAGTCCTCCTTGTCTCCCTGACTCATGAAATTTCGATCCTCGACTTCCCTTAGATTTCTGACACGCGTCCCAAGTGGATGGACGGTTCAGATATACCCTTGGGTTTCGCCAATTACATAAACCCAATCCACTTACCTATGTGAGTCCCGATGACCAAAATTCTGATGGGGATTCCGATCTCATCCATGTTTCCCCACTGATGGATAGTGTCGATCCTTTACGAGGTTTCCAACATGGATTTTCCCCGATCACTTGCTCACAGGACTTCCAATTTCGTGAATACAGAAGCTCCGATGGCCACGCCTCTCGTTGGAAATTTCCACCTCTCGTTCATGAAGCTTAAACCTCATGCAACTCCTGGTCAATCCAACGGTTGACGACTGTCTGTGTGATGATCCGACAGTCCACAATCTCCTGATATTGAACTTCCAGATGTAGTTGTAACCTTCTCGCTTCTCTGGCAGATCTCACGGCTGGTGAGATTTCGCTAATCCTCCCCACAGATTCCTGGCCATCAGTTTCTTTCCTTTGATGATTTCTATGAAGGAAACCAAGGACTCTTCCCTAGACTTGCGCTACAAACTTCTGATTCCACTCAATGTTTTCAAAGGCTTTACTCCTCTTGAGCTTCTCGCAACTTCGAGCCTCAAAGAGGATATTTGCACACACTCCTTGCAGCAACCTCAAAACACATCTAAATGTTGAGTTTCTCCGACCCTGCGCACTCCTGCAACAACAATATTTTAACTCTTGCTCAGGTTCGCAACCCTGAACTTCACTTGGCCTGCGCACTCCTTGCATGGCTCCTGTGCCCAACTGCACTTCTGGAGAAATGAGAACAAAAGTAAAACTATCTAAGCTTCAGAGACGCAACCTTGAATTCTTGTTGACGCACTCCTTGCGGACACTTCCACTGCACTCCTTGTAGGAATTATTGAACTCATTCCCTCTTCCTTCCAGACTTCAACTTAGAACATGAAATCATATACGTAGCATATCAAAGAAAATGTATAACAGGAATTAAACATTCATGAACATATCATTCAACATCAATACACAAAGAAAAACACAAACCATGAATTTGAACCAATTCTTTCTATTAATTCAAATGTATATACATGGGTGTTCTTACACAGCTCTCTGCAGGATCTTTCTCTTCCTTCTCCAGCATAATGTTACAATGCACAATGAGGGTGTCTATATCCCGTTTCCCTCTTATGCTCTCAAACTGTCTAATCTATAATTAAATTCTATCTACCTACATTAACTATCTTTAAATGCCTCCTACCTACTAAGGATGAGAGATAATGGCTCAAGGTCCGATTACATTATACAAGTGTGTCTCATCTTAATGGCTCATTTAAGATGGCGCAACAATCTAAGGGAAATTTCAAAATTTGTGTTGGCGCTTGTCCAGCTGTCCGATTGCTTCCGCGCTGGCTCGCTTGATGTGGGAGATGCTCCTGCATCATATTTTCTGTGATTATATGCCTTTATGTGTATTTCATTGTTGAATGAATGAACCTTTCATGTTTTGTAAGTTTCAATTGTTTCTCTTCTAAAATCCTGGTGCAAGGAGTGCGAAGAAAGATTTGTTTAGAGACTCAATAGCTAAGGAGATATAGAGTGAATTTCATAGAGTGAGTTCAAGGAGTGCACATATACTCGTTGGAGTATAAAATCTCGAGGAATATAACCTTTCAAGGTGTGCTCAAGGCCAACACTTAGTGAAGTGTTGAAAGAGTCTTGAGGAGAGCGAGCACAAGGAGTGTGCGAAATATTTTTCTAAGTCTCAAGCTCATGAGAAGTAGCTCAAGGTGTGTGTCAAGGTTTGAATCACTTAGAGTGACAAATATTATGAAGAATAGCGATCAAAGGTCCTTAGAGAAAGGATTCATCTTGTTTGGAGGACAAGCATACGAGATCTATTCAGGAGAAGCCAAAGTTTTTCACAACTGTCAGATCTGGAAAAGGTGCACGGGTGTTAACCCTTTAAGTCCTTCAGACTTCATGAATTAAGAAGTCTTAGGGTGTGCATTGTTGTGGAGGATACCAATTTCCTGAAGTCTCAGAGTCAGAAGTTAATCTGGGTCATTGGTAGACGGGGGGGAAATGTGTCCGCAGATAAATAGTCATCCAGAAGTCTAGCTATCTAGTGAACTTGAAGTTTTGTTGCAAGAGTGTGAAAACTCCAAAATCTCTGAAGCCTAGAGTAGATATTGATCATTGGAATTAGGGCCACATGTCAGTAGATTGCTAGTGATTCGGGAATCTGGTAGTCTAGGAGAATAGAGGCATAAATGTTTTTGGATATAGAACTCCCAAAGGCCCAAAGGTCGAAGTAGATCTCGACTGTTTGTTGTGAGGGACACGTAGATCACAGATACAACCCTTCACCAGTTTGACACTTCATAGTATTTGGAGTGTTGTAGCGTGAAAAGCTCTGAATCTCAGAGCGTAGAGTAATCATAGGTCGTCAATTTGAGAAGAGCATCAACCGTCTAATACACATGTTTTAAGTTCATGAGTTCAAAGGAATTGAATGTTGGAGCGGGTGAAACTCCCGAAGTCTGGAGTCCTAGAACTTTCTATGATCCATAAATCTTGGTGTGTAGTGTGAGTTGTTTATCCTCACAATTGTTCAGTTGTTCACGAATTCGACATTCGAGAGAATTGTAACATGTCATTGGTAGAACTCACGAATGTCAGAGCTTCGAAGTGGCAGAGTTCCTATTGTTTAAAGGGTTTAGCCTATGGTTTTGGCCCGAGGTCACGTGGATTTCTCCATTGAGGTGATAAGACCCTCATGAACGCAAATTTGCACGTTGGGAAAAATAAAAAGGCCCATGGTATAGAATTTTACAGGTTCAACGAGGACCCAAAAGCTAATTCAACTCCCTAGGGAAAAACGATCCTAGATCGAGAGGTTGCATGAGCCCCAAGAGTGGTGGGGGTTTGCATCAAGTGGTATCAGAGCAGGGGAAATAACCTCTGTGAGAAAAATAAAATTTAGAATCATGCCACTAAGAATATGCAGAGAGAGACTTATAATCAATGCAGCCATGGAAGAGGAAATGAGACAACTTTGTGCAAGGTTGGATGCCATAGAGACAACACAAAGAAGAGTTCTTGAAGTTGGTGATGTCAGTGAAAGTGAAAGTGAATATGTAGAAGAAGAAGAAGTTGCAGGAGAACACGTAGCAGAGGAGTAATTGTTGAGAGTTATTTTCAAGATGGGAACCAGTGAAAAGATGGAAGTCTCAATGTATGAAGTTAATTTAAATATAGAAGAATTGCTTGACTGGGTAAGTTCTTTAGACAAGTACTTTGACTATGAGGAAATTGATGATGAGAAGAAGGTAAAGAATGCAGTGACTAGATTAAAGGGACATGTACCTTTATGGTAGAATGAATTGAAAGCGAACAGAAGGAGGAAAGGTAAGACCAAAATCAAGAGTTGGGATAGAATGGTAGCTAAGTTGAAGGATAAATTCATACCCAAGGATTAACAGTTAAATCTGTTCAAGAAGTTGTAGAATCTGAGACAGAAAGGTTTGTCGGTGAAAGAGTATACCGAAGAATTTTATAAGTTGAACATAAGAGAAGGACACATGGAGAATGGTGAAGAAAAAGTTTCTAGGTACATTAATGGGTTGAGGTTTGAAATCCAGGATGAGATTAGCATGATGACAATGATGTTGGATTACTGAGAGGGGGGGTGAATCAATAATAGAGAAATATAATCCTTTTTCACCATAAAATGCAAGTGTTATATCAATGTATAATTATCATCCAATAGTTGCAGAGTAAATAAATAATGAACAAATGAGCAATCACACACATACACAGTACACCAATATTTTATGTGGAAACCCAAAATGGGAGAAAACCACATAATGCACCAACTTCATTATTCATTAAATTCATTGGAAGCACCAACTTCCTTTGTTTTCCAGCTGCAACTGGAAGGAACTTCCAACCCCATAGTTTCTTCGACTACAACCTGAGGAAAGATCTAACTCCCCAATTCTCTAGCTACAAACAGAAGGAGGCTACAACCCCCTATGCTCTCTAGATACAATCGGAAGGTAGCTACAACCACCTATCCTTGTCCCATCCAACTGCCCTGACGTATAAGTAGAATGATGGAACCACTGTCACACTATCACTGTGAGATATATTGTTGTAAACCTATACCAATCAACCTACACCAAAAAACCTATACCAATAACCTGAACCATGCATCAACCTGTACCTCAACCTATAATCAACCTATACCATAAGCAAGTGCATCAACCATGCACCAACCTATACGAAACAACCTGTAATCAACCTGTACCATAATCAAGTGCATCAACCATGCACCAACCTGTTTGAAACAACCTGTAATCAACCTGTACCATAAACAAGTACATCAACCATGCACCAACCTGTACAAATAACCTGTCACAACAACCTATCACAACAACCTGTCTCATCAATATTATCAACCAAATCATATCTACTCACCAAGATCAATAACCAAGACAACTCTCAAATATCTGCATCAACCAAGCATAACACAACAACTCATAATCATCACCAAGATCAATATGTGGTTCTAATAATATACGAAGACAAATCTGCCACATCATCCATAAAGAAAGTGTCAAAAATACAACTAACAAGTTCCTTCAACCATGTACCAAGTATGTACCAATAATGTATCAACTACTATCAACTATGACTCATCAATATGTACCAACATCATCAACTATACACCTCATGTATGTGCCAACTCATCAACTACTTGTCTCAACTGTGTACCCAACATGTGCCTCAACCAAAAGCCATCATCAATTTCATCACCCAAATATGATTTGTAACTCTGTAATAGAAATGGTGTATATTATCCAATACCTGCAAACCTTCCTTAACTTTTAACAACAAGAGACTATCATTTTCATCAAACTTTACTTTAGTCTCACACGACTAGTTTTGGATTAGTCAACAACCCTAACTTGAAATAATCATAACTATGTACCTGTAATGAATAAAGATATGAAAATAGTACACAATATTTTTTATTGTGTTTTATGCAATTCCTCCAGGTGTCACTACTTGGAACCTCTCAGAAAAGGAGTTATAGCAAAAATGGCATACCTTGTTGAATTTTGGTTTATTCTAGAGAGAGAACTTGTCGAGCGTTCCCTGCATGGAATATTTGTGGTATGGATCTGAAAATTTTACACAGAATACTACATATTGTACTCTAACCAACACATTTTTTTTTACTTAATTTGGATCTGTTATGAATAACTTATGACTTTTTTACCCGAAACACCTGTTTTAGACTAGTTTCAGGACTAGACACAAACCCTATTTTCCACAAAGTGTACCTCCAAAAATACAACGCCCCACAAGTTGAAAATTGTACCATAGTCACTTGGATATATTTTCTCAATGGAATATCAATTTCACGGTCTGAGTCATTCCATAAAAACAGGTATTGCGAAAATGATAAGATGACCTATAAATAACATACCTTAGAAAGCATCATCAAAAGAATTTATCCTCCATTGAATTTCAGCCTTGTTTACTTCACCTTCTCTCTGAAATTAGGCTTAGATATCCTTTGGTTACTTCAATCATATGTATATATTCAATATCCTCAAGTGTGATTTAAAATGAGAGAGCCTTGCGTCTTATTTATACTTTCATGTAGCTTCCTCAAGGGGTTACCTTTTAACCATCTTAACCCACTTTACTTATTTTAGGGTTAACCAACTTCTAACCACTTGTCCAATTAGTAATTTACCCATTACCTTTATTATTTAAATAATTTATTTTGTATCCACTTTGAATTATAGTACATTCATCATTTCACTTTACCTCAAGGGGTTACCTTCTAACCATCTTAAACCACTTTCCTTATTTTAGGGCTAACCCACTTCTAACCACTTGTCAACTTAGTAATTTCTTCATTAAATTTATTATTTAAATAATTTCTTTTGTATTCAATTTGACTTATAGTACACTCATAACTTCACTTTATTATTTACCTTCTAAAATCTCTTAAACCACTTTGACTACTTTGACCTTTTGGGGCTTCTAGATGACTCATGAGGGTTGTCCAACTTCACATGGCCATAACTCTCTAACCGTGAGGAGTTATGTGATGTTCCACATACCACTAGAAATGGAATGACATTTACTATCCATCTAGAATAGTATTTCCTTAAAATATATCAAAACGCATACCATTATCCATCAAACAAACTTGGGTCCATTACCCAAACCCGGGTTCTCCAACTTCTCATGGCCATAACTCTCTAAACGTGAAGATTTATGTGATGCTCCACATACCACCGGAAATGGAATGACATGTACTATCCATATAGAATATTCCTAACTTAAAATATATTAAAAATCATACCATTATACATGAAACAACCTTGGGTCCATTACCCAAACCTTTATTCTACCAGAATTCGCTACCGGAATTTATCCAAGGGTTGACATCAATCACTAAGGGTTGATATCAATCTACAATATCACTCTCCAATTGTTGACATCAATGACAACCAAAAATCCATACCAACTATCCATCAACCTAATCCAATTGTTTGACAATCTCCCCCTTTGGCGTTGATGTCAACACCAACATTGATGGCAACACTTGGTCATGATAACATTCATGCTTATACTCCTCATCAATGTTTCTATCTCTCCCCCTTTGAAATCAATGGAAAATGGTATCTCCCTTTGGGGTTTCTCCCACTGACTGAAGTCTCCTTGGGGTTTCTACCCCTATCTACATGCCTTTGATTTTTCTTTATGTTTATTGTTGGATTACTGAGAGCAGGGGTGAATCAGTAATAGCATAATTATAATCCTTTTTCTCCAAATGTTATATCAATGTAGAATTATTATCCAATAATGAGCAGTAAGAAATAAACAATCACACACATACACAGTACACCAGTGTTTTACGTGGAAACACAAATCGGGAGAAAAACACGGAATGCTTTTTCTTATATGTCTTGAAGAATTACATTCATTGGAAGCACCAACTTCCTTTGTTTTCTAGCTGCAACTGGAAGGAGGCTCCAACCCCCTAGTTTCTCAGGCTACAACTTGAGGGAAGATCCAACTCCCCAATTCTCTGGCTACAACCAGAAGGAGGCTACAACCCCCAATGTTCCCCGACTACAACGAGAAGGTGGCTACAACCACCTGTCCTTGCCCCATCCTGCCACCCTAAAGTAGAAGTAGAATGATGGAACCACTGTCACACTATCACTGTGATATATACCATTGTAAACCTATACCAATAAATCTGAACCATGCATCAACCATGCATCAACCTGTACCTCAACCTGTAATCAACCTGTACCATAAACAAGTGCATCAACCATGCACCAACCTGTAATCAACCTGTACCATAAACAA
>ML779140.1:1187028-1253424 GCA_009831015.1 Picea engelmannii
ATCGGTGGCCACCCACCTTTTCCAAATGGCTCAAAACGGCTTTCTGGCAATTTTGGCAATTTACTATTTTTAGCAGGTTTTAACTTCTGGGGCCATTTTGAGGGCCGAAATGAAGGTTTTTCGATATCTAGGTTCTCAGTGATAGTTGAAGGCATAATTGAGCCCCCAAAATGAATCTCCTCGATGATACCTTTCCAACGAGCTATCACACGCCTAAAATGGAGATCGTATGCAAAAGTTACGACCCCGGGAAGTTGATGTACTCACTTACCCAAACGGGGCCCACATGAATTTTGGCGCTTCATATCCTAGGGTTAGGTTTTTGGATGTTTAGAAATTTTTGCATTCTCGTTTATTGTGAAAGGGCCTTCAGAGCCTCATTGTAATCATCTTCTTGTGAATGCAAGTAGCCGTCACATCTCTTCTTAGAGATAAGCTGCCACCATTCTAGCGAGTCTTTCACTCTGTATTTTTACAGTCTCTGTACATTTCTATGATTAATAGAAATCGTGTATTACTGTATATCTGTGTTTATGGTTGCATCTCTGATACATTTCTGTTATATTATTGAATATCTGCAATATCTCTGTGCATTTCTTTATTATATCTCCGCTCTCATTTCGTGCTGAAAATAATCCGGATCATTATCACAATATATTGGAATGGTCTCATCATACTCAACCTGTATATATTTCAAAGTTTGTTTCATCCATAGAACATGTGTACAGCATGTTTATTTTACAATATACTATGCCTCGGCTATAGATAAGGATATTGATGATTGTTTCTTGCTTAGCCAAGATAATAAACACTCACCCAAGTAGAAATTTTCTCCATTGGTGCTTTGTCGGTCATCAATGCAACCTGCCCAATATACATCTGTGTAGGAAATAAGTAATATATCATTTCCTTTTGGATACCACAATCCAAACTCTTATGTTCCTTTGAGATATCTGAAAATCCTCTTCACTGCTAATACATGTGATTCCTTTGGTTCTTCTTGAAATTGTGCCACATGTCCAACTATCTGCATTACATATGGTATGGATGTTCTCACATATAGTAAGCTACCAATCATTGACATGTAATGCCTCTGATCTCTGGACATTGAATCATCATATTTTCTCAACTTGCAACTGGTTTTCATAGGAGTGGTAACTGGTTTGAAATCTTCCATTCTGAACCTCTTTAACATTTCTCTGATATACTTAGTTTAAGAAATAAAAATTCCTTGGTTTATTTGACATATCTGAAGACCAAAAAATAAGGATAGTTCTCCAAGTAATGAAATTTTAAATTCATTATGCATATCCTTTACAAATTTCTGGCTTAACCTATCATTAGTACTTCCAAAACAACATCATCAACATAAATGTCAATTAGTAAAATATTAGCTTGAGTTACCTTGATGTAGAGGTTGTTTTATGCGCTTCCCTTCCATAGTTCGTAGGGAGTTTTGTCATTGTTGTTTCTGAGCATTACTTTATTTTGAATGTGAGCTGATGTATGCACTACATGTGTCCAAACAATATTTGTCAATTTGGAATCCATTAGCATTGTTCAAGCCATTTCTTGTGTCATTATCATCCATTATGATAATGTTCCTTTGTCTCTGAACCAATCTATGAATCCATGCTCTCGTCTACTATCATATATCTTTCCAAACCTACTAAGTGTTCTTACGAATCCATCTTTGACCATAATTTCCATGACTCTACTTGCGCAATTGTCCATAATGTTGACCCATTTATCACTATACTATCATGAAGTCTTGATTAATCTATCAAATTTTACTTTTGCTAACTGATTTCTCTAAATTTGTCTTCTCAAACTCTACAAGATGCTCGAAGGATGGTTCTTTGGTCTATCAAAACTATCGCATAGACTCTCCCTATCTAATATTCATATTACTTGGGAGTCTCTAATCCAGATGGCTCAAAAAAATTCCTACTATGATGTGCATTCATCATCATCTTCATTGGTAGATTCATCATCATCTTCATTGGTAGATTCATTATGTCTCTAAGCTCTGACTTCTTTCTTTACATATGTGGATTCATCTTTCACTACAATGCATGAAAGTACAATCTCTTGAACATGTTCCTTATTTACCTGTCCTTCCTTTCTTTCAGTTATTTTCCAAACCTTTTTGTATCTGACATCTTTCTTTTTCTCTGTAGAATTTTCTTCATCTTGTTTTATTTCCAATCTTGCGATCTTTGGTACTTGGTATTTTTTCACCTGTTCTTCCTATTTTGTTATCCATACTTTCTTATATTTGATATTAGTATTATATTTCATGGAAGTATCAATCATGCTTCTACAATCACAGGTTATGTGTCCATAGTTATGACATTTGTAACACTCAATTTTACGTGCGACCACATGGGCACTTCTTTCTTGAACATTTATTTTATAATCCCTGCAATCTGCAACTTTATGTCCAAACTTAGTACAATAAAAACAATCACCATAAAATAAATTTGCATACCTATGAGTACATGATCTTCTTTGTGGCGTAGTCCTTCTGAATTTTTCCCTTGACCGATCATGATCAAAATTGAAGCTTCTTTGTGGCTTGAACATGGATGGTGTTCTTGAAGATGTATCTTCAATAGTTTTCTTAGATTTTGGTTGACCATGATTCCTTCCTTTGAGTACTTCTGCATAATTCTTTATATTTTCTTCATTCTTCTTTTCTATCAACCTATAGTGCTTCTCTTCATTCTCTATAACTAATGTGGATGTTTCTGTCTCTTCAACGTTCTTGTTGAGATTGACGATTTTACTTCTCAATGTGAAAACTTTTTCTTCAAGCTTCTCAACCGCTTCTTCTTTCTTCATTATCTAAGACTTCACTACTTCTTCCGTTCTTTTTGCTTGTTCAAGTGAATTTTTAATGTGATTATTTTTTCTTCAAGTCATTTCTCTTCTTGACCAAACTCTACCTCAAGCTGGTTTAGATCGTTATTTCTTTCCTTAAGATGATCTGTCAGTATCTTCTCTCTCATTTCTGCTTCTTCCTTCTGTGCTGCTATGTTTGATTCCAAACACTGCTTTTGATATTCAATATTTTCTTTGATCTTTTGAATCTGCTTGACATGGTGAACATAATTCTTCTTTATTTGTATATGCATCTTCTTTGACATTTTATGAATCTATGATGGGTGAATAATATATGTCATGAAAATTATCCCAAAGTTATTTTGTTGATGAACATTTACCAACTTTTTCTCTTATCAAATTAGGTAATCCTTCCCAGTTGAAATCCATTGTTATTTTGTTATTCTTCCTCAATTCCTTCTTGGCTGCAGTCTTTTCTCTTTTTGAACTATCATATCCTGTAACAACTGATAACCAAATATAATGTCCCTATGCATGTAAAAATACTTTCATCCTTATTCTCCACATCTCATACTTAAAACCATTCTGACCATTAAACATTGGTACTCCATTCTCAAAATAATCCATGATCTCCTTCGAGTGGTTAAACTATTTCCTGACGGAATCGACTCTGATACCAATTGTTGGATTACTGAGAGTGGGGGGGGGGGGGGGGTGAATCAATAATAGAGAAATATAATCCTTTTTCACCATAAAATGAAAGTGTTATATCAATGTAGAATTATCATCCAATAGTTTCAGAGAAAATAAATAATGAATAAATAAACAATCACACACATACACAATACACCAGTGTTTTACGTGGAAACCCAAAGTGGGAGAAAACCACAGAATGATTTTTCTTATATGTCTTGAAGAATTACATTCATTGGAAGCACCAACTTCCTTTGTTTTCTAGCTGCAACTGGAAGGAGGCTCCAAACCCCTAGTTTCGCAGGCTACAACCTGAGGGAAGCTCCAACTCCCCAATTCTCTCGCTACAACCAGAAGGAGGCTACAACCCCCTATGTTCTCTGGCTACAACCGGAAGGTGGCTACAACCACCTATCCTTTCCCCGTCCAACTGCCTTGATGTATAAATAGAATGATGGCCATTTTCACACTATCACTGTGAGATATACTGTTGTAAACTTGTACCAATCAACCTACACCAAACAACCTATACCAATAACTTGAACCATGCATCAACTTGTATCTCAACCTGTAATCAACCTGTACCATAAGAAAGTGCATAAACCATGTACCAACCTGTACGAAACAACTTGTAATCAACCTGTACCATAAAAAAGTGCATCAACCATGCACCAACCTATACAAATAACCTATCACAACAACCTATCCAAACAACCTATCACACCAAATTGTGTCATCAATATTATCAACCAAATTATATCTACTCACCAAGACAGCTCTCAAAGATGTGCCTCAACCAAGCATAACACAACAACTCATAATCATCACCAAGATCAATATGTGCTTCTAATAATATACAAAGACAAATATGCTACATCATCCATAAACCATGTGTCAACAATACTACTAACAAGTGCCTCCAACCATGTACCAAGTATGTACCAATAATGTATCAACTACTCATCAACTATGACTCATCAAGATGTACCAACATCATCAACTATACACCTAATGTATGTGCCAAATCATCAACTACTTGTCTCAACCATGCACCTAACATGTGCCTCAACTAAAATCCCTCATCAATTTCATCATCCAAATATGATTTGCAACTCTGTAATATACCTAGTGTATATTATCACATACCTGCAAACTTTCCTTAACTTTTAACAACAAGAGACTATCATTTTCATCAAACTTTACTTTAGTCTCACATGACTAGTTTTGGATTAGTCAACAACCCTAACTTGAAATAATCATAATTATCTACCTGTAATGAATAAAGATCTAAAAATAGTACACAATGGTCTTCAATGTTTTTTATGCAATTCCTCTAGGTGTCACTACTTGGAACCTCTCAGAAAAGGAGTTATAGCAAAAATGGCGTACCTTTTTGAATTTTGGCTTATTCTAGAGAGAGAACTTGTACAACATGCCATGCATGAAATATTTGTTGTATGGATCTGAAAATTTTACACATAATACTAAAGAATGAACTTTAACCAAAACATTTGGTCTTATGTAATTTGTATATGTTATAAATAAGTTATTATGTTTTTACCCGAAACACATGTTTTAGACTAGTTTCAGGACTAGCCAAAAACCCTATTTTCCATGGAGTGTAACTCCAAAAATAAAATGACCCACAAGATGAAATTAGTACCGCAAATACTTGCATATGTTTTTTCAATGACCTATCAATTTCACAGTCTGATTCATTCTAGAAACAAAGTTATTGTGAAAATGGTGAGATGACTTGTAAATAACATACCTTAGAAAGCATCATCAAAAGAATTTATCCTCCCTTGAATTTCGGCCTTCTTTACTTCACCTTCTCTCTAAAATTCATCTTATATATCCTTTGGTTACCTCAATCACTTGTATATATTCAATATGCTAAAGTGTGATTTAAAGTGAGAGAGCCTTGCCTCTTATTTATACTTTCATGTATCTTCCTCAAGGGGTTACGTTTTAACCATCTTATCCTACTTTCCTTATTTTAGGGTTAACCAACTTCTAACCACTTGTCCAATTAGTAATTTATCCATTAAATTTATTATTTAAATAATTTATTTTGTATCCACTTTGACTTATATTACACTCATCACTTCACTTTACCTCAAAGGGTTACCTTCTAACCATCTTAAACCACTTTTCTTATTTTAGGGCTAACCCACTTCTAACCACTTGTCAACTTAGAAATTTATTCATTAACTTTATTATTTAAATTTTTTTTTTTGTATTCAATTTGAATTATAGTACACTCATCACTTCACTTTATTATTTACCTTCTAAAATCTCTTAAACTACTATGACTACTTTGACCTTTTGGGGCTTCTAGATGACTCATGAAGGTTCTCCAACTTCACATGGTCATAACTCTCTAACTGTGAGGATTTATGTGACGTTCCACATACCATTGGAAATGGAATGACATGTAATATCCATATATAATAGTATTTTCTTAAAATATATCAAAACTCATACCATTATCCATCAAACAAACTTGGGTCCATTACCCAAACCTAGGTTCTCCAACTTCTCATGGCCATAACTCTCTAACCGTGAGGATTTATGTGACGTTCCACATACCAACGGAAATGGAATGACATGTATTATCCATATAGAATAGTATTACCTTCAAATATATTAAAACTCATACCATTATACATAAAACAACCTTGGGTCCATTACCCAAACCTTTGTGCTACCGAAATTCGCTACTGGACTTTTTCCAAGGGTTGACATCAATCACTAAGGGTTTACATAAATCTAAAATATCACTCTCCAATGGTTTAAATAAATTAAAACCAACAATCCATACCAACTATCCATCAACCTAAGCCAACTGTATGACAATCTCCCCCTTTGGCATTGATGGCAACACCAACATTCATGGAAACACTTAGTCATGATAACATTCATGCTTATACTCTGGATCAATGTTTCTATCTCTCCCCCTTTGACATCAATGGAAAAGGGTATCTCCCTTTGGGGCTGCTCCCCCTGACTGAACTCTCCTTGGGGATTCTCCCCATGTCTATGTGCCTTTGATTTTTCTTTGTGCTTATAAGCCTTTGATTACTCTCTTTCCCTTCATATGAATAATATATCCCCCTTTGACAAAGGGTATCACTCTTAATTCATATCTCTCATTCTTCCCTTGTGACAATCGCTCCCCTTGGAACCATTTCTTTATGCTCTCTCTCCAAGCATTTACCTTTGCATCTGATAAAGCTCTCCCCCTTTGTCCTATTTATGGTGCTTCCTCATGTACATCTAAGACATATAAGATAAGAATTCAAAAGCATTCATTTTGGAGTAGAAATTACTCTTAGTTTATGGCGAAGATAATCAAGGGCTTCCCGTGAAGCGGTTTTGTAAATATGTATGCCACTCTTTTTTTTGTTCCCACATATTCAACTATGATGTTCTTCTTTGCAACATGTTCCCGTATAAAGTGATACTTGATTGGAATTTGCTTCCTCTTGGAGTGCATTTCCGGGTTTTTTGAGATACTGATGGCGCTTGTATTATCACAATAGATTGGAATGGGCTCATCATACCAAACATATATATCTGTCAAAAAAAAATTCATCCATAGAACCTCTATACAACATGTTGTTGTTGCAATATACTCTGCCTCGACTGTAGATAATGATATTGATGATTGCTTCTTTCTTAGCTAAGATACTAAACACTCACCCAAGTAGAATGTTGCTCCATTGGTTCTTCGTCGGTCATCAATGAAGCCTACCCAATCTGCATATGTGTAGGCAATAAGTGATAGATCCTTTCCTTTTGGATACCATAATCCAAACTATTATGTTCCTTTGAGATATCTGAAAATCCTCTTCATTCCTAATACATATGATTCCTTTGGTGCTTCTTCAAATCGTGTCACCTGTCCAACTGCCTGCATTACATCTAGTATGGATTTTGTCACATATAGTAAGCTACCAATCATTGACCTGTATTGCCTCTAGTATGTAGACTTTGAATCATCATATTTGTTCAAATTGCAATTGGTTTGCATAGGAGTTGTAATTGGTTTGCAATCTTCCATTCCGAACGTCTTTAGAATTTCTCTGATATACTTAGTTTGAGAAATAAAAATTCCTTGGTTTCTTTGACATAAGAAGGATAATTCTCCAAGTAATGACATTTCAAATTCATTCTGCATATCCTTTGCAAATTTCTAGATTAACCTGTCATTAGTACTTCCAGAACAATATCATCAACATAAATTTCAATTAATAAAATATTACCTTGAGTTACCTTGATGTAGAGGTTTTTGTCTACGCTTCCTTTCCATAGCTCGTAGGGATTTTTTTCATTGTTGTTTATGAGAATTACTCTATTTTGAATGTGAATTGATGTATGCATTGCGTGTGTCCAAAAAATATCTATCAATTTGGAATCTATTAGCATTGTTTGAGCCATTTCCTGTGTAATTATCATCCATTATGATAATGTTCTTTTGTCTCTAAAAAACTCTCTGAACCAATATATGAATCCATGCTCTCTTCCACTATAATATATCTATCCAAACCTTCTAAGTGTTCTTACGAATCCATACTATCCAAGACTCTACTTGCACAACTATCCATAATGTTGACCCATTTATCACTATACTATCATGAAGTCTTGATTAATCTATCAAACTGTACTTCTGCTAATTGATTTCTCTGAATCTGTCTTCTTAAAATCTGCAAGTTTCTCGAATGAAGGTTCTTTGGTCTGTCATAGCTATCACATAGAGTCCCCCTATCTAATATTCATATTAATTGGGAGTCTCTAAGTCATATGGATCAGAACAATTCCTGCTCTTATGTGTATTCATCATCATCTTCATTGGTAGATTCATCATCATATTCATTGGTAGATTCATTATCTATTTGAGCTCTGACTTCTTTCTTTCTGTCTGTGGATTCATCTTTCACTACAATGCATGAAATTACAATCTCTTGAACATGTTCCTTATTTACCTGTCCTTCCTTTCTTTCAGTTATTTTCCAAACCTTTCTGTATCTAACATCTTTCTTTTTCTCTGTAGAATTTTCTTCATCTCGTTTTATTGTCAATCTTGCGATCTCTGGTACCTGGTCTTTGTTCACCTGTTCTTCTTGTTTTCTTATCCATACTTTTTTATATCTGATATCAATATTCTCTTTCATGGAAGTAACGATCATGCTTCTACAACCACTGGTTATGTTTCCATAGTTATGACATTTGTGACACTCAATGTTACGTGCGACCACATAGTCACTTCTTGCTTGAACATTTATTTTATAATCCCTGCAATCTGCAACCTTATGTCCAAACTTAGTACAATAAAAACAATCACCATAAAATAAATTTGCATACCTGGGAGTGAATGATCTTTTTTGTGGTGTAGTCCTTCTGAATTGTTTCCTTGACTAATCATGATCATGATTGAAGCTTCTTTGTGGCTTGAACATGGATGGTCTTCTTGAGGATGTATCTTCAATAGTTTTCTTAGATTTTGGTTGACCATGATTACTTCCTTTGTGTACTTCTGCATAACTCTTTCTATTTTCTTCATTCTTATTTTCTAGCAACCTATAGTGCTTCTCTTCATTCTCTATAACTGATGTGAATGTTTATATCTCTTCAACGTTCTTGTTGAGCTTGATGATTTTACTTCTTAATGTGAAAACATCTTCTTCAAGATTCTCAACCTCTTCTTCTTTCTTCATTATCTGAGACTTCATGACTTATTCTGTTATTTTTGTTTCTTCAAGCTGAATTTTTTATGTGATTATTTATTCTCCAAGTCCTTTCTCTTCTTGACCAAACTTTGCCTCAAGCTAGTTTAGATTGTTAGTTCTTTCCTTAATATGATCTGTCAATATCTTCTCTCTCATTTCTTCTTCTTCCTTTTGTGCTGCTATGTTGGTTTCCAACCACTGCTTTTGATATTCAAGATTTTCTTCGATCTTATGAATCTTCTTGACATGGTGAACATAATTCTTTTTGACTTGTATATGCATCGTCTTTGACATTTTCTGAATATGTGATGGGTGAGGAATATATTTCATGTAACTTATCCTAAATTTATTTTCCTAATGAACATTTACCAACCTTTTCTCTTACCGGATTAGGTAATCCTTCCCAGATGAAATCCATTGCTATTTTGTTATTCTTCCTCAATTCCTTCTTGGTTGTAGTCTTTGCCCTTTTTGAACTATCATATCTTGTAACAACTGATAGCCAAATATAATGTCCCTATGGATATAAAAATACTTTCGTCCTTATGCTCCACATCTCATACTTAAAACCATTCTGACCATTAAACATTGGTACTCCATTCTCAGAATAATCCATGATCTCCTTCCAGTGGTTAAATAGTTTCCAAAAGGAACCAGCTCTTATACTAATTGTTGGATTACTGAGAGGAGGGGTGAATCAGTAATAAATCAATATAATCCTTTTTCATGATAAAATGCAAGTGTTATATCAATGTAGAATTATCATCCAATAGTTGCAAAGTAAATAAATAATGAACAAATGAGGAATCACACAGATACATAGTACACCATTGTTTTACTTGGAAACCCAAAGTGGGATTAAACCACATAATTATTTTTCTTATATGTATTGAAGAATTACATTCATTGGAAGCACCAACTTCCTTTGTTTTCCAGCTGCAACTGGAAGGAGGCTCCAACCCCCTAGTTTCTCAGGCTACAACCTAAGGGAAGCTCCAACTACCCAATTCTCTAGCTACAACCAGAAGGAGGCTACAACCCCCTATGTTCTCCGGCTACAAATGGAAGGTGGCTACAACCACCTGTCCTTTCCCCTTCCAACCTCCTTGACATATAAGTAGAATGATGGAACCACTGTCACACTATCACTGTGAGATATACTATTGTAAACATGTACCAATCAACTTGCACCAAACAACTTGTACCAATAACCTGAACCATGCATCAACCATGAATCAACATGTACCTCAACCTATAATCAACATGTACCATAAGTAAGTGAATCAACCATGCACCAACTTGTATGAAAAATCCTATAATCAACATGTACCATAAACAAGTGCATCAACCATGCACCAACCTGTACAAATAACTTGTCACAACAACCTATCACAACAACCTGTCTGATCAATCTTATCAACCACATTAGATCTACTCACCAAGACAAATCTCAAATATGTTGATGCAGGAGCATCTCTCCACGTCATCCAGCCAGCCAGCCAACCACGTCAGTGCATGCATTCAAAGTTGAAGAGAGGCGCAACCCTCGTCTTCTATTTTGAATTTGAATGTAATTAAATGTTTAGGGTGTTGAGACGTGAGGTCATGCCTTTGCACAGGCATTAGAGTAGGTAGGCCTTTAATGTTTGTAAGGCTGAGATCTAGATCTGATTTCTGGACTAGACAGCCCATTCAATGTAATTGAATAAGGTAGGTAGATTGGAGGGAAGAGCTCAAAGAGCCCCTCTTGTAAAAGGATCAATTTTGATCTCATTTGGTAGTAGTTAGAGATGCACAAGAGAGAGTAGAAGAGAAAGAGTCGAGACTCTGTTAAAGTATGAGCTCAAGAGAACCTTGTAAAAACAAGCATTTGCCATTAATACAAACAGAAGCAGTTTTTCCTGCATGTATTCTGTGTTGAATGAATATCTGTGAGTGTTCTATTTATGCTCTGAATGTATGTTGTGATTGTACATTTGTAGGTTGTTGATTTCAAGATTGAGAGGTCTTTGAGGCTTCATACCAGGAGGGTGTGATAGAACGTTGTGGGTTCTGATAGTCAGTGCATTGAAGCACTTCTGAACTCTGCGGAGTCAGACAAAGACGTGCCAGGTGGGCACAGAAACTGGAATCATAATTCAGAGGAAGACCTATGAGGTTGTTGAACACCTCAAGAGGCGAGGCTGTGTAGGGGGAACACAGTTGCAGACATAATCTCTTTGAGTTCTATCAAGCTCTGCCAGGTGGGCATTGAGCTAGTGAAAGGAGTGCAAAGAAGAAAGAACTTTGTTGGGAGTTCAAATAGAAAGTCAGAATCATCTGAGGATTCTTGAAGCTCTGCTAGGTGGGCATTGATCTAGTGAAAGGAGTGCATAGAGGAAGAACTCTGTTGTGAGTTCAACTGAAGTTAGAATCACTAAGGATTCTGAGAGGTTTGCTAGGAGGGCATTGAGAAAGTGCATAGGGTGCACAGGAGAGAACAGAACTATTGGATTTTCTGTAAGAAGATACTCTGCCAGGTGGGCATTGAGTAGATGTGTAGATAGGCATAGAGAGGAAAAGAACTCTTTGAGTTCTGTGATTTAAGGAATAATCCACCGAAGGATATTCGCAGGGTTACTGAACACCCTGAAGGACTCAATAATCAGGTTGCTTGAGCTGAAGAGTGCCAGGAGGGCATTATATTCTCCATCTGAAGGAGAAGGGAAAAAAGGATAAAATCCCTTAGGGGTTTGAGTATCTGAGAAGCTCAGACGGATAGAATCATGCGTGCAAAGACTCTACAGAAGTGCAGAAGTCATAGAATCCCTCAAGGATTCGAGAGTAAAGCTCAGGAGGAATAGTTCTTTTTCGGTGCACGGAGCCATAGCTGCAAGGAGTGTAGAGGCCAGAGAACTCTTTGAAAGAGTTCAAAGTTCCCAAAGCTCAGGAGGGACAACATTTTTTATACGGGCAGGCGAGGACTCAAGTCGTAAAGCTCGCAGAGGAAAAGGAGGGAAGGTCGAGGCCTTCGACAATTTGAAATTCTTCCAAGTGTTGGAAGAAATGCGCCAAAGATCGGGAGGAGAAACAGCTATCGTCGGATCAGCCGAGAGAATCTGGACCGTGGATTCGTGTCCAGGCAGCATAGAAAAGGCACAAATGGAGAGATAGGTCTGGGCCATCATATCTTGGTCTAAACAACCGAAAACCATTGGATCTGTTGAGAGGAGCTCGAGGTTTAAATCCTCGTAAGAAGAGGGAAAGTCCCGAAGGAGTTCGTATCAGGATATCGGTGTTCAGGAGTTCGGGGATCTGGAGGACGAGAGTCCAGGTACTCGACCTCAGAAATCACGACAAGGTGAAATAGATCTAATCCATCTGTCTGTGGGAGGACGCGTGTCGCAGAATCATCTATTTTGGAGACTCAGGCACCGGGGCTCACAGAAGTGAGCATCTTGACTTCGCGAGTAGTGAAGTCCCGAGAAAATCTGAGCCATCTGATTGGAAGGACACGTGTCACAAGATCCTCTTTATCGGGGATTCTGACATCGGAGGTCAGAAAGGGAAGTCCTTTGACTTCACAAGTAGAAAAGTTGTGAAGAGATCAGGGCCATCCATCTGAGGAGGATAGGTGACAGAGATCTACGGATCTCATGAACTCGGAGGTTCGCAAGGTGAGAGCCCAAAGGTTGGGTGCTCCAAGTCACGAAGACACGAAATCATGAGGAGTAAAGGACAGTCGTTGGATCCATAGGATGGGAGGACCATTGGATCAGGAACCCCATCACGTATCATGTATTCGGGGGTTCAGAGGTTGAAAGGAAGTCTCTTGACTTCATGAGTAGCAAAGTGCCAAGAGCCGAGGCTTGTGTGGACACGTAGCAGAATGACAAGGTGGGGCCCGTGTGACAGATAGGTGAATACGTGTCACCTGGAGAAGGAAGTCAACACTCCATTGACTTCTCACATCTCGGGGATTCATGAGATAAGAGCACGAGGGTTCAACCCTTCAACTCATGAAGTGGCGAGTAGCAAGAAGTGCTAGTGCTTAGCCTAGTTGGTGGTCATGTGAGGAAGGCACTGATAGAGGAAGGGTCATACCCATATCGACATTTCGGGTATCGCGAGATTGGAGAAGGAAGAGTTGGAGTTTCAACTCATGAACTCACAAGTTGCAAGTTGCGACAAGCGCCTTTGCAATTGGGCCTTTCTCATAGTGTTGTGGTCATACAAAAGGGTAGATCTCATGCCTAGTGCTATTCACACAGAAGGGATTCCGAAAAGACCTGTGGATCTATCGAATTGAGATTCTAGCGAGGAATCGAAAGAGTCAATCCGGCTCGAAGGGGTTAAATAAATATCATGTGAGTGGATCTCGGCCCGAGGACCGATAGTTCTGCGTCAGTGTGGTATCAAATCTTGAACTCTATTTGTATATTTCAAGCAGAAGGAGAAGGCAAAAGAAGACAGAGTACTGAGGACTCTGTAGAGGATTGTTTACAGGTAGGCAACAGTCCATAGACAGTCAGGAGGACTGTGGAAGAGGCTAGAAATACACAATGTTTCAGAGTGACAACAACAGATTTGCTAGCAGGGAAAATAGACAACGAGATGGCTAAAAGATAGTGTAAGCTATTAAAATGGTGGTTGAGGCCTGCTGAAAACCTCAACAGACCAGAGAAAAGGGTTCAGATATGTAAACCAGAGACTGGGAGAAGTCTCAGTAGTAAGGATGAATTGGGATTAGTTGAAGATCTCAAGTACTGCTAGGAGGGTAGAGAATAAATTCCTAATTGCCAGGTGGGAAAAGGGTTGATATCACTGCGGGATCTCACAGACTGTCATGCGGACAACCATTGCATTTCATAGTGCCAGATGGGCAATGCATCAAGATTGTTGTGGGATCTCATAGACTGCCTGGAGGGCAGCGAAAATTTTCCAATTTTCCAGGTGGGCAAGGGAACAAAGATGGGATCAGTTGATTCCATAGACTGCCAGGAGGGCAGCAGGAAAATCCATATTGCCAGGTGGGCAGGGATGAGCAGACGAGATTATTTGAGAGTCTCATAAACTCAGAGGTGAGTTTGGATCAGCAGATGCAGCTGATAGAAGAGGAAGATTAGGAAAATATTCAAATGATTGGGGGAATTTAGGTATTCCTACCACATAGCCTAGAGGAGGAAGAGATCTATGTTGCAGATGCAGCAACAGAAGTAGGACAGCCAGCAGAAACTGTCAAAGAAGCATTGGAGAAGAATTTGGAAGATGCCCAAGAAAAAAGAGAAGATGAACATTCTAAGGAGTGTCTCAATGCTTTCAGCCGGGAAGCTGAAAAGAAGGAAGCTGCAGCACTAAAGCTAGCAGCAGAAGAAGAAAAAAAGTAGGCAGGTAGATTCCTCACTCCATGGGAGATGGAGCTGGAGATGCTGGAGGATTGGCTAAACAATCTAGAGCCAGCAGGAGAACTGGCAGAAGTTGAGTTTTCAAAGAAGGTGACTGAATAACATGTCAGTCAAGAGAAGACTGCACAGATGAACTCTGTAGCAGGGTGGCAAGTTAAGGCCATAGAAGAAGATGAAGAAGAAAGCATGGGAGATCACAGTGATCTGCCCAATTGTAGAAAATTTTTGCAGCTGGGGAGACTGCAAAAGCAAAGCCAGCCACTGGAGTAGCTATATGAAGTGATCAAGGAGATCAGGGAGTTGATGTTAGGGTCAGTAGAAACTGTCATCAAGGAGAAGATGAGAAGAAGAAAAGAAGCAACAACAACGCAGAAGTAGCAGCAGCAGCAGGGAGATGGAGTAGATGAACAACTCCAGAAATTTGTTTTGGATCCAGGAGGATTTCAACAAATGAGAGTGTAAGCTCATGAATTTTGCAGTTGAGGAGTATGATGCAGGAGCATCACTCCACGTCAGCCAGCCATCCAGCCATCCACGTCAGCGCGTGCATTCAAAGCTGAAGAGAGGTGCAACCCTCATCTTCTATTTTGAATTTGAATGTAATTAAATGTTTAGGCTGTTGAGCCATGAGGTCGTGCCTTTGTGCAAGTATTAGAGTAGGTAGGCCTTTAATGTTTGTAAGTCTGAGATATAGATCTTATTTCTGGACTAGACTTCCCATTAAATGTAATTGAATAGGGTAGGTAGATTGGAGGGAAGAGCTCGAAGAGCCCCTCTTGTAAAAAGATCAATTTTGATCTCATTTGGTAGCAGTTAGAGATGCACAAGAGAGAGTAGAAGAGAAAGAGCCGAGACTCTATTAAATTATGAGCTCGAGAACACCTTTTAAAAACAGGTATTTGCCATTAATACAAACAGAAGAAGTTTTTCCTCCATGTATTTTGTGTTGAATGAATCTCTGTGAGTGTTCTATTTATGCTGTGAATGTATGTTGTGATTGTACATTTGCAGGTTGTTGATTTTAGGCTTGAGAGGTCTTTGAGGCTTCATACAAGGAGGGTGTGACAGAACGCTGTGGGTTTTGATAGCCAGTGCACTAAAGCACTTCTAAACTCTGTGGAGTCAAACAAAGATGTGCCAGGTGGGCACAGAAACTGGAATCATCAATTCAGAGGAAGACCTATGAGGTTGTTGAACACCTCAGGAGGCGAGGCTATGTAGGGGGAACATAGTTGCAGACAGAATCTCTTTGAGTTCTATGAAGCTCTGCTAGGTGGGCATTGAGCTAGTGCAAGGAGTGCACAGAAGAAATAACTTTGTTGGGAGTTCAAATAGAAAGTCAGAATCATATGAGGATTCTTGAAGCTCTTCCAGGTGGGCATTGAGCCAGTGCAAGGAGTGCACAGAGGAAGAACTCTGCTGTGAGTTCAACTGAAGTTAGAATCACTAAGGAATCTAAGAGCTCTGCCAGGAGGGAATTAAGTAGGTGCATAAGGTGCACAGGAGAGAATAGAACTATTGGATGTTCTATAAGAAGATACTGTGCCAGGTGGGCATTGAGTAGATGTGCAGATAGGAACATAGAGGAAAATAAATCTTTGAGTTTTGTGATTTAAGGAAGAATCCACCGAAGGATCTTCGCAGGGTTACTTAACACCCTGAAGGACTCAACAATCAGGTTGCTTGAGCTGAAGAGTGCCAGGAGGGCATTATATTCTCCATCTGAAGGAGAAGGGAAAAAAGGATAAAATCCCTTAGGGGTCTGAGTATTTGAGAAGCTCAGATGGATAGCACCATGCGTGAAAAGACTCTACAGAAGTGTAGAAGTCATAGAATCCCTCAAGGATTCGAGAGTAAAGCTCGGGAGGAATAGTGCTTTTTCGGTGCACGGAGCCACAGCTGCAAGGAGTGCAGAGGCCAGAGAACTCTCTAAAAGAGTTCAAAGTTCCCAAAGCTAAGGAGGGACAATGTTTTTTATACGCGAAGGTGAGGACTCAAGTCATAGAGCTCGCAAAGGAAAAGGAGCGAAGGTCGATGCCTTCAAGAAATTGAAATTCTTCCAAATGTTGGAAGAAAAGTGCCAAATCTCGGGAGGAGCAACAACTACTATGGGATCAACCGAGAGAATATGGACGGTGGATTTGTGTCCAGGCAGCGTAGAAAAGGCACAAATGGAGAGACAGGTTTGGGCCGTCAGATCTTGGTCTAAATAGCCGATAGTCGTTGGATCTTTCGAGAGGAGCTCAAGGTTTAAATCCTCGTAAGCAGAGTGAAAGTCCCGAAGGAGTTTGTATCGGGATATCGGTGTTCGGGAGTTCGGGGATCTAGAGGACGAGAGTCTAGTTACTCGACCTTAGAAATCACGGAAAGGTGAAATAGATCTGAGTTGTCCGTCTATGGGAGGACGTGTGTCATGGAATCATCCATTTCGGAGATTTGGGCACCGGGGCTCAAAGAAGTGAGCATCTTGACTTCGCGAGTAGCGAAGTCCTGAGAAAATATGAGCCATCCGATTGGAAGGACACGTGTCACAAGATCCTCTTTATCGAGGATTCAGACATTGGAGGTCAGAAAGGGAAGACCTTCAGCTTCGCGAATAGTGAAGTCGTGAAGAGATCAGGGTCATCCATCTGAGGAGGATAGGTGGCAGAGATCTACAGATCTCGCGAACTCGGAGGTTCGCAAGGTGAGAGCCCAAAGGTTGGGTGCTCCAAGTCCTGAAGTCACGAAATCACGAGGAGTAAAGGATAGCCGTTGGATCCAGAGAACAGGAGGACCGTTGGATCAGGAACCCCATCGCGTATCGCATATTCAGGGGTTCGGAGGTTCAAAGGAAGTCTCTTGACTTCATGAGTAGAAAAGTTTCAAGAGCCGAGGCTCGTGTGGACACGTGGCAGAACCACAAGGTGGGGCCCATGTGACAGACAGGTGAATACGTGTCACCTGGAGAAGGGAGTCAACATTCCATTGACTTCTTGTGTCTCATGGATTCGTGAGATAAGAGCACGAGGGTTCAACCCTTCAACTCATGAAGTGACGAGTAGCGATAAGTGCTAGTGCTTAGCCTAGATAGTGGTCACGTGAGGAAGGCGCTGATAGAGGAAGGGTCATACTCGTATCGACATTTCGGGTATCGCAATATTGGAGAAGGAAGAGTCAGAGTTTCAACTCATGAACTCGTGAGTTGCAAGTTGCGACAAGCGCCTGTGGAATTGGGCCTTTCTCATAGTGCTATGGTCGTACGAAAGGGAAGAGCTCGCGCTTAGTGCTATTCTCACAGAAGGGCTTCCGAAAGGACCTGTGGATCTATCGAATTGATATTCCAACGAGCAATCGAAAGAGTCGATATGGCTCGAAGGGGTTAAAGAATAATCTTGTGAGCGGATCGTGGCCTGAGGGCTGATAGGTCTGCGTCAGTGTGGTATCGGAGCTTGAACTCTATTTGTATATTTCAAGCAGAAGGAGAAGGAAAAAGAAGACAGAGTACTGAGGACTCTGTAGAGGATTGTTTACAAGTAGGAAACATTCCATAGACAGTCAGGAGGACTATGGAAGAGCCTAGAAACACTCAAGGTTTCAGAGTGACAGCAGCAGATTTTCCATCAGGGCAAATAGACAATAAGATGGCTAAAAGACAGTGTAATCTATTAAAATGGTGGTTGAGGCCTGCTGAAAACCTCAACAGACCAGAGAAAAGGGCTCAAATATGTAAACCAGATACTGGGAGAAGTCTCAGTAGTAAGAATGAATTGGGATCAACTGAAGATCTCAAGTACTGCCAGGAGGGCAGAGAAGAAATTCCTAATTTCCAGGTGGGAAAAGGGTTGAGATCACTGCGGGATCTCACAGACTGTCATGTGGATAGCCAGGGAATTTCATAGTGCCAGGTGGGCAATGGATCAAGATCTCTACGGGATCTCATAGACTGCCCGGAGGGAAGCGGAAAATTTCCAATTTTCCAGGTGGGCAAGGGAACAAAGATGGGATTAGTTGATTCCATAGACTGCCAGGAGGGCAGCAGGAAAATCCCATATTTCCAGGTGGGCAGGGATGAGCAGATGAGATTATCCAAGAGTCTCATAAACTCAGAGGTGAGTTTGGATCAGCAGATGCAGCTGATAGAAGAGGAAGATCATGTGAATATTCAAATGATTGGGGGAATTTAGGTATTCCTACCACATAGCCTAGGGGAGGCAGAGATCTGTGTTGCAGATGCAGAAACAGAAGCAGGACAACTAGAAGAAACTGTCAGAAAAACATTGGAGTAGACTTTGGAAGATGCCCAAGCAAAAAGAGAAGATGAGCATTCTGAGGAGTGTCTCAATGCTTTCAGCCAGGAATCTGAATAGAAGGAAGCTGCATCACTGAAGCTAGCAATAGAAGAAGAAAAAGAGTAGGCAGGTAGATTCCTCATTCCATGGGAGATGGAGCTGGAGATGCTGGAGGATTGGCTGAACAATCCAGAGCCAGCAGGAGAACTAGAAAAAGTTGAGCTGTCAAAGAAGGTGACTGAATAGCAGGCCAGTCAAGAGAAGACTATAGATATGAACTCTGTAGCAGAGTGGCAAGTTAAGGCCATAGAAGAAGATGAATAAGAAATCATGGGAGATCACAGTGATCTTCCCAATTGCAAAAAATTTTTGCAGCTGGGGAGACTTCAAAAGCAGAGCCAGCCACTAGAGTAGTTGGACAAAGTGATCGAGGAGATCAGGGAGATAATGTTAGGGTCAGTAGAAACTGTCAGCAAGGAGAAGTTGAGCAGAAGAAAATAAGCAACAGAAGCAGAAGGGAGATGGAGCAGATGAACAACTCCAGAAATTTGTTTTGGATCTAGGAGGATTTCAACAGCTGAGAGTGGAACCTCATGAGTAGGAGCTCATGAATTTTGCAGCTAAGGAGTATGATGCAGGAGCTGACATTCAAAGCTGAAGAGAGGCGCAACCCTCATCTTCTATTTTGAATTTGAATGTAATTAAATGTTTAGGCTATTGATCCGTGAGGTCGTGCCTTTGTGAAGGCATTAGAGTAGGTAGGCCTTTAATGTTTGTAAGGCTGAGATCTAGATCCTATTTCTAGACTAGACATCCCATTAAATGTAATTGAATAGGGTAGGTAGATTGGAGGGAAGAGATCGAAGAGCCCCTCTTGTAAAAAGATCATTTTTGATCTCATTTGGTAGTAGTTAGAGATGCACAAGAGAGAGTAGAAGAGAGAGAGTCGAGACTCTATTAAAGTCTGAGCTCGAGAACACCTTTTAAAAATAGGCATTTGCCATTAATACAAACATAAGCAGTTTTTCCTCCATGTATTCTTTGTTGAATGAATCTCTGTGAGTGTTCTATTTATGTTGTGAATGTATGTTGTGATTGTACATTTGCAGGTTGTTGATTTCAGGCTTGAGAGGTCTTTGGGGCTTCATACAAGGAGGGTGTGATAGAACGTTGTGGGTTCTGATAGCCAGTGCACTGAAGCACTTTTGAACTTTGCGGAATCAGACAAAGATGTGCCAGGTGGGCACAGAAATTGGAATCATCAATTCAAAGGAAGACCTATGAGGTTTTTGAACACCTCAGGAAGTGATGCTATGTAGGGGGAACACAGTTGCAGACAAAATCTCTTTGAGTTCTGTGAAGCTCTGCCAGGTGGGCATTGAGCTAGTGCAAGGAGTGCACAGAAGAAAGACCTTTGTTGGGAGTTCAAATAGAAAGTCAAAATCATCTGAGGATTCTTGAAGCTCTTCCAGGTGGGCATTGAGCCAGTGCAAGGAGTGCATAGAGGAAGAAATCTGTTGTGAGTTCAACTAAAGTCAGAATCAATAAGGATTTTGAGAGCTCTACCAGGAGGGAATTGAGCAGGTGCATAGGGTGCACAGGAGAGAACAGAACTGCTAGATGTTTTGTAAGAAGATACTCTGCCAGGTGGGCATTGAGTAGATGTGCAGATAGGCACAGAGAGGAAAAGAACTCTTTGAGTTTTGTGATTTAAGGAAGAATCCACTGAAGGATCTTCGCAGGGTTACTTAACACCCTGAAGGACTCAACAATTAGGTTGCTTGAGCTGAAGAGTGCCAGGAGGGAATTATATTCTCCATATGAAGGAGAAGGGAAAAAAGGATAAAATCCCTTAGGGGTCTAAGTATTTGAGAAGCTCAGATTGATAGCATCGTGTGTGAAAAGACTCTGCAGAAGCGTAGAAGTCGTAGAATCCCTCAAGGATTCAAGAGTAAAGCTCAGGAGGAATAGCTCTTTTTCGGTGCACGGAGCCACAGCTGCAAGGAGTGCAGAGGCCAGAGAACTCTCTAAAAGAGTTCAAAGTTCCCAAATCTCAGGAGGGACAGTGTTTTTTATATGCGCAAGCGAGGACTCAAGTCATAGAGCTCACAGAGGAAAAGGAGAAAAGGTTAAGGCCTTCGAGAATTTGAAATTCTTCCAAGTGTTGGAAGAAAAGTGCCAAAGCTCGAGAGGAGCAACAAATACCATCGGATCAGCCGAGAGAATCTGGACCGTGGATTCGTATCCAGGTAGAATAGAAAAGTCACAAATGGAGAGATAGTTCTGGACCATCAGATGTTGGTCTAAACAATCGACAGTCATTGGATCTGTCGAGAGGAGCTCGAGGTTTAAATCCTCATAAGAAGAGCAAAAGTCCCGAAGGAGTTCGTATCAGGATATCGGCGTTCAGGAGTTCGGGGATCTGGAGGACGAGATTCTGGGTACTCGACCTCAGAAATCACGACAAGGTGAAATAGATCAGAGTTGTCCATCTGCGGGAGGACGCATGTCACATTTCGGAGATTCAGGCATCGGGGCTCACATAAGTGAGCATCTTGACTTAGTGAGTAGCGAAGTCCTGAGAAAATCTGAGCCATCCAATTGGAAGGATACGTGTCACAAGATCCTCTTTATCGGGGATTTAGACATCGGAGGTCAGAAAGGGAAGTCCTTCGACTTCGTGAGTAGAAAAGTCACGAAGAGATCAGGGTCATCCATCTGAAGAGGACAGGTGGCAGAGATCTACGGATCTTGCGAACTCATAGGTTCGCAAGGTGAGAGCCCAAAGGTTGGGTGCTCCAAGTCACGAAGTCGCAAAATCGTGAGGAGTAAAGGATAGCCATTGGATCCAGAGGACGAGAGGACCATTGGATCGGGAACCCCATCGTGTATCACGTATTCAGGGGTTCGGAGGTTGAAAGGAAGTCTCTTGACTTCACGAGTAGAAAAGTGTCGAGAGACAAGGATCATGTGGACATGCAGTAGAACCAAAAGGTGGGGCCCGTGTGACAGATAGGTGAATACGTGTCGCCTGGAGAAGGGAGTCAACACTCCATTGACTTCTCATGTCTCAGGGATTCACGAGATAAGAGCACGAGGGTTCAACCCTTCAACTCCTGAAGTGGTGAGTAGCGAGAAGTGATAGTGCTTAGCCTAGCCGGTGGTCACGTGAGGAAGGCGCTGATAGAGGAAGGGTCATACCAGTATCGACATTTCGGGTATTGTGAGATTGGAGAAGGAAGAGTCAGAGTTTCAACTCACAAACTCGTGAGTTGCGATTTGTGACAAGTGCCTTTGGAATTGGGCCTTGGTCATAGCACTGTGGTCGTACGAAAGGGCAGAGCTCGCACCTAGTGCTATTCTCACAGAAGGGCTTCCGAAAGGACCTATAGATCTATCGAATTGAGATTCTGGTGAGGAATCGAAAGAGCCAATCCGGCTCGAAGGGGTTAAAGAATGATCCTGTGAGTGGATCTCGACCCGAGGACCGATAGGTCTGCATCCGTGTGGTATCAGAGCTTGAACTCTATTTGTATATTTCAAGCAGAAGGAGAAGGCAAAAGAAGACAGAGTACCAAGGACTTTGTAGAGGATTCTTTACAGGTAGGCAACAGTCCATCGACAGTCAGCAGGACTGTGGAAGAGGCTGGAAACACTCAAGGTTTCAGAGTGACAGCAACAGATTTTCCATCAGGGCAAATAGACAGCAAGATGGCTAAAAGACAGTGTAAGCTGTTAAAATGGTGGTTGAGGCCTGCTGAAAACCTCAATAGACTAGAGAAAAGGGTTCAGATATGCAAACCAGAGACTAGGAGAAGTCTCAGTAGTAAGGATGAATTGGGATCAGCTGAAGATCTCAAGTACTGCCAGGAGGGCAGAGAAGAAATTCCTAATTTTCGGGTGGGAAAAGGGTTGAGATCACTACGGAATCTCACAGACTATCATGCAGACAGCCAGGGAATTTCATAGTGCCAAGTGGGCAATGGATCGAGATCGCTGCGGGATCTCATAGACTACCCGGAGGGTAGTGGAAAATTTCCAATTTTCCAGGTGGGCAAGGAAACATAGATGGTATCAGTTGATTCCATATACTGCCAGGAGGGCAGCAGGAAAATCCCATATTGCCATGTGGGCAGGGATGAGCAGATGAGATTATCCGAGAGTCTCATAAACTCAGAGGTGAGTTTGGATCAGCAGATGCAGCTAACAGAAGAGGAAGATCAGGAAAATATTCAAATGATTGGGGGAATTTAGGTATTCCTACCACATATCCTAGGGGAGGCAAAGATCTGTGTTGTAGATGCAGCAAAAGAAGCAGGATAGCCAGCAGAAACTATCAGAGAAGCATTGGAGTAGACTTTGGAAGATGCCCAAGCAAAAAGAGAAGATGAGAATTCTGAGGAGTGTCTAAATGGTTTCATCCAAGAAGTTGAAAAGAAGGAAGTTGCAACACTGAAGCTAGCAGTAGAAGAAGAAGAAGAGCAGGCAGGTAGATTCCTCACTCCATGGAAGATAGAGTTGGAGATGTTGGAGGATTGGCTAAACAATCTAGAGCCAGCAGGAGAATTGGCAGAAGTTGAGCTGTCTGAGAAGGTGACTAAACAGTACGTCAGTCAAGAGAAGAATGCAGAGATGAACTCTGTAGTAGGGTGGCAAGTTAAGGCCACAGAAGAAGATGAAGAAGAAAGCATAGGAGATCATACTGATTTGTCCAATTGCAGAAAATTTTTGTAGCTGGGGAGACTGCAAAAGCAGAGCCAGCCACCGGAGCAGCTGGACAAAGTGATCGAGGAGATCAGGGACCTGATGTTAGGGTCAGTAGAAATTGTCAGAAAGGAGAAGCTGAGTAGAAGAAAAGAAGCAGCAGTAGCGCAGAAGCAGCAGCAGCAGCAGGGAGATGGAGCAGATGAACAGCTCCAAAATTTTGTTTGGGATCCAGGAGGATTTCAACATCTGAGAGTGGAAGCTCGTCAGCAGGATCTCATGAATTTTGCAGCTGAGGAGTATGATGCAGAATCATCTCTCCACATTAGCCAGCCACATCAACGCATGCATTCAAAGCTGAAGTGAGGCACAACCCTTGTCTTCTATTTTGAATTTGAATGTAATTAAATGTTTAGGTTGTTGAGGCATGAGGTTGTGCCTTTGCGCAAGCATTAGAGTAGGTAGGCCTTTAATGTTTGTAAGGTTGAGATCTAGATCCAATTTTTGGACTTGACAACCCATTAAATGTAATTGAATAGGGTAAGTAGATTGGAGGGAAGAGCTCGAAGAGCCCCTCTTGTAAAAAGATCAATTTTGATCTCATTTGGTAGCAGTTAGAGATGCACAAGAGAGAGTAGAAGAGAAAGAGATGAGACTTTGTTAAAGTTTGAGCTCGAGAACACCTTGTAAAAACAGGCATTTGCCATTAATACAAATAGAAGCAGTTTTTCCTACATGTATTCTGTGTTGAATGAATCTCTTTGAGTGTTCTATTTATGCTGTGAATGTATGTTGTGAATGTACATTTGCAGGTTGTTGATTTCAGGCTTGAGAGGTCTTTGAGGATTCATACAAGGAGGGTGTGACAGAACGTTGTGGGTTCTGATAGCTAGTGCACTCAAGCACTTCTGAACTCTACAGATTCAGACAAAGACGTGCCAGGTGAGCACATAAACTAGAATCATCAATTCAGAGGAAGACCTATGAGTTTGTTGAACACCTCAGGAGGCGAGGCTGTGTAGGGGGAACACAGTTGCAGACAAAATCTCTTAGAGTTCTATGAAGCTCTGCCAGGTGGGTGTTGAGCTAGTGAAAGGAGTGCACAGAAGAAAGAACTTTGTTGGGAGTTCAAATAGAAAGTCAGAATCCTCTGAGGATTCTTGAAGCTCTGCCAGGTGGGCATTGAGCCAATGCAAGGAGTGCACAGAGGAAGAACTATGTTGTGAGTTCAACTGAAGTCAGAATCACTAAGGATTTTGAGAGCTCTGCCACAAGGGAATTGAGCAGGTGCATAGGGTGCACAGGAGAGAACAGAACTGTTGGATGTTCTGTAAGAAGATACTTTTCCAGGTGGGCATTGAGTAGATGTGCAGATAGGCACAGAGAGAAAAATAACTCTTTGAGTTTTGTGATTTAAGGAACAATCCATTGAAGGATATTTGTAGGGTTACTGAACACCCTAAAGGACTCAAAAATCAGGTTGCTTGAGATGAAGAGTGCCAGGAGGGCATTATATTCTCGATCTGAAGGAGAAGGGAAAAAAGGATAAAATCCCTTAGGGGTCTAAGTATTTGAGAAGCTCAGACGGATAGCACCGTGCATGCAAAGACTCTGCAGAAGCATAGAAGTTGTAGAATTCCTCAAGGATTCGAGAGTAAAGCTCAGGAAGAATAGTTCTTTTTCGATGCAAGGAGCCACAACTGCAAGGAGTGCAGAGGCCAGAGAACTCTCTAAATAAGTTCAAAGTTCCCAAAACTCAGGAGGGAAAATGTTTTTTATTTGTGCAGGCGAGGACTCAAGTCACAGAGCTCACAAAGGAAAAGGAGCGAAACTCAAGGCCTTCGAGAATTTGAAATTCTTCCAAGTGTTGGAAGAAAAGTGCCAAAGCTCGGGAGGAGAAACAACTACCGTCAGATCAGCTGAGAGAATCTAGACCATGGATTCATGTCCAGGCAGCGTAGAAAAGGCGCAAATGGAGAGATAGGTTTGGGCCGTCAGATCTTGGTCTAAACAGTCGATAGCCATTGGATCTGTCAAGAGGAGCTCGAGGTTTAAATCCTCATAAGTAGAGCGAAAGTCCCGAAGGAGTTCGTATCAGGATATCGGCGTTCGGGAGTTCGGGGATCTGGAGGATGAGAGTCCGGGTACTTGACCTTAGAAATCCCGACAAGGCAAAATAGATCTGAATCGTCCATCTGTGGGAGGACGCGTGTCGCAGAATCATCCATTTCAGAGATTCAGGCACCGGGGCTCACATAAGTGAGCATCTTGACTTCGTGAGTAGCGAAGCCCCGAGAAAATCAGAGCCATTCGATTGGAATGACACATGTCACAAGTTCCTCTTTATCAGGAGTTCAGACATCAGAGGTTAGAAAGGGAAGTCCTTCGACTTCGTGAGTAGCAAAGTCGCGAAGAGATCAGGGTTGTCCATCTAAGGAGGACAGGTGGCAGATATCTACAGATCTCGTGAACTCGGAGGTTCGCAAGGTGAGAGCCCAAAGGTTGCGTGCTCCAAGTTGCAAAGTCGCGAAATCGTGAGGAGTAAAGGACATCCGTTGGATCTAGAGGATGGGAGGACCGTTGGATCGGGAACCCCATCACATATCGTGTATTAAGGGGTTCGGAGGTTGAAAGGAAGTCTCTTGACTTCACAAGTAGCGAAGTGTCGAGAGCCGAGGCTCATGTGGACGCGTGGCAGAACCACAAGGTGGGGCCCGTGTGACAGACAGGTGAATACATGTCGCCTGGAGAAGGGAGTCAACACTCCATTGACTTCTCGCGTCTCGTGGATTCACGAGATAAGAGCACGAGTTTTCAACCCTTCAACTCGCGAAGTGACGAGTAGCGAGAAGTGCTAGTGTTTAGCCTAGCTGGTGGTCGCATGAGGAAGGCGCTAACAGAGGAAGGGTCATACCCGTATCGACATTTCGGGTATCGCAAGATTGGAGAAGGAAGAGTCAGAGTTTCAACTCACAAACTCGTGAGTTGCGAGTTGCGACAAGTGCCTTTGGAATTGGGCCTTGGTCATAGCACTATGGTCGTACGAAAGGGCAGAGCTCGTGCCTAGTGCTATTCGCACAGAAGGGATTCTGAAAGGACCTATGGATCTATCAAATTGAGATTCCAGTGAGGAATCGAAAGAGCCAATTCGGCTCAAAGGGGTTAAAGAACGATCCTGTGAGCAGATCTCGACCCGAGGGCTGATAGGTCTGCATCATATGTGCATCAACCAAGCATAAAACAACAACTCATAATCATCACCAAGATCAATATGTGCTTCTAATAATATACCAAGACAAATATGCTACATCATCCATAAAACATGTGTCAAAAATACTACTAACAAGTGCCTCCAACCATGTACGAAGTATGTACCAATCATGTATCAACTACTCATCAATATTTACCAACATCATCAACTATACACCTCATGTATGTTCCAACTCATCAACTACTTGTCTCAACCATGTACCCAACATGTGCCTCAACCAAAATCCCTCATCAATTTCATCATCCAAATATGATTTGTAACTCTTTAATAGACCTAGTGTATATGATCACATACCTACAAACCTTCCTTAACTTTTAACAACAAGCGACTAGTATTTTCATCAAACTTTACTTTAGTCTCACATGACTAGTTTTGGATTAGTCAACAACCCTAACTTGAAATAATAATAACTATGTACCTGTAATGAATAAAGATCTGAAAATAGTACATAATTTTCTTCAGTGTGTTTTATGAAAATTTTTCAGGTGTCACTACTTGGAACCTGATCCAAGTGGATATTGGTGGCCACCCACCTTTTCCAGCTGGCTCAAAATAGCTTTCTATCAATTTTGATAATTTACTATTTTTAGCAGTTTTTCGGGTCCTAAACTTCCGGAGCCATTTGAGGCCCTAAACGATGTTTTTTGGGGCATGCTGCGATCGTAAAATTTCACCATCAAATTTTGTGCAGCTGTTGTAGTCCTCATATAGATCTTTCCAATGGGATATCATATTCCTAAAACGGAGATCGTATGAAAAGGTTACGACCCCGGGAATTTGATGTACTAACTTACCCAAACGAGACCCACATGACTTTTGGTGCTTCATCTCCTAGGGTTATGTTTTTGGATGTTTAGGGTTTTTGAAACTCCTGTTTATTGTAAAAAGGCCTTGAGAGCCTCATGGTAATCATATTCTTGCGAATGAGCACAACCGTCACATCTCTTCTCAAAGATAAGCCGCCACCATTCTAGCAAGCTTGTTTTCCGCTGCATTTTACAGTTTCAACTTATTTCCTTATTGAATAGAAAACCAGTTTTACTGTATCTCTATTATTCTATGTTAAGAATCTGGTAATAATCTGCATTCATTTTGTTCTACTCATAAAATTCAGATTAATGGTATCAGAGCGGTCTGCTCCTTGTCATCTTAATGCATGTCCCCAATGAGGTCGGAGTACAAAGAGTTGGGTCTCGAGCTTGTTTCTCTTAAGGAAAAAATATCTCGCACACCCAAGCAACCTCTCATGGAAGGAGAAAAGAAAGATGATGGGATAGGAGATCCTTTCAAACTATTGATTGAGGAATCCCTCATGCAACAAAGGAATGAGATGATGGATAATTTCGTGCAAATCCTTTTGTGACTACCAACAGGAGACGCATCTTCTTCGAGTGGAGGCACCGCCCCCTTCAAGGTAAAAATAAACTTCGATATTCCTATATTTGAAGGGCAGATAGATGTATATGTTGTAGACAAGTGTTTGAATCTACAAGAAGGGTATTTTTATGTCCATAACTTTTCAAATAGAGAAATGATTACTTTTGCACTCCTCAAAGTCATTCTCCATGTCAAAGATTGGTGGGAAACTTTCTGTGAGAAAAAGGAAATAGAGTAACCCTCATTATTTATAGTCACGACCACCTAGGAATCCTTCAGGGATGCTATTAAGGAACAATACTACCCTGTCGGAAGTTATGACGACTTGTAGACCAAATGGACCACACTACGGCAAGAAAGAGACCAAGCAGTGCTAGATTTCACAAATATATTCCATACCTTGTGCACTAAGCTGGGTATCAAAGATTCGGAGTGACATCTGGTGCTCAAGTATCACAGTGCTCTGCATAGATACATCCAAACCGAAATGGAATTTCTGTACATCTCATCCTTGGGCACGGCCTACCGATATGCCATCAAAATCGAGCAGAAGCTCAAACAAAAGACGTGACAATTTGGGATAGGGAACCCCTCACAACAAAATCTAGGAAAGGGTGGCCCCAACCCACAAAAAAAAGGATAGAGAAAATATGGACAGTATCAGAAAAACTAGTCCAAGATGCAAGCAAAGACAGACACCGGAAAGACAAAGAAAGATACCGGGAAGTGCTACGATGTCCATAAGAGCCCTTGGAATAACACTCTTGACTTCCACTCAAAGTAGATGTTGGTGGCTGAAGTGAAAGCCTCTAAATCATATGCAGGTTTTGACTTGGAGTCAGAACCAGAAAGGGGAAGAAGGATCATTGACGCAAAACCCAGTGCCAGCGTTGCTACCACCAAGCTCCATCATGGTGAACCACACGAGCCAGAAGAAGGAAAGAACCTCTTCCATTCACATATGTGGGTAAAAGGCACCCTGCTTCACTTCATTGTTGATAGTGGTAGCCAGAAGAACCTCATCTCAGCAGAGGTCGTCAAGCAGTTGGCCCTGCCGACAACGCCACACCCACAACCCTACACCATTGGATGGATCCTCCAAGGAAGCGATCTTCGTGTCATCCAACAGTGTTGACTGTCGTACGGCATCAAGCCCTTCAAAGACGAGGTATTGTGTGATGTTGCTTCTCTCAAAGTTTGTGATGTTATTTTGGGCCAACCTTATTTATGGAAATGTCATGTTGTATATGAGTCTAGGCCTCGTAGTGTTATTATTACTTTGAATAGGAAATTGTATAGGATACCTGAGGCTGTCCCACCTAGTGCTATTTTCTTCGATCTCTACTAATAAATGCAGAAAGGTCATCTCTCAGACGGGGAAGTTTGTCTTCTTCATGATTCACTCTCAGAATGAGAGAAAAATCACAGCCACATCCAGGGTCTCTGCGGCCGACCTCTCCACACAGTAGAAGAAAGTAGATAAGGTCATGGAAGAATACTCAGATATCTTCTCCTCACCTACCGGGGTACCTTTGCACTGCCAGGTCAAGCACCCCATTGATCTAACCCCAGGTGCACCACTGCCTAATGGGATAGTCTATCGCCGCTCTCTATTAGAGAATGAGGAGATCAAGAAACATATCCAAGAATTTCTCCACAAGGGGCACATCTGTCCCAGCTCATCACCTTGAGGGAGCCCAATCGTGTTGGTACAGAAGAAAGGTGGAACCTGGCGAATTTGCATTAATTATCGGGCTCTAAATAAAATCACAGTAAAAAATCGATACTCGATTCCCTGAATTGACGACCTCCTTGATCAACTCATGGGGTCCAAATACTTCAGTAATATTGATCTGAAGTCTAGCTACCACTAGGTCCCATTAGAACAGACAGATGTATGGAAGACTGCCTTCAAGTCAAAGGAAGGCCTTTTTGAATGGTTGGTCATGCCCTTTGGTCTAACAAATGCTCCAACCACTTTCATGAAGATGATGGATGATATCCTGTGACCATTCACCAATAATTTTGTAGTGGTGTATCTGGATGACATTCTCATTTACAACAAGACTTAGGTCGAACACTTGCAGCATATTCAGCAGATTCTGCACACCCTGTGGAAGCACAAGCTATACGTCAACGTTGAAAAATGATCCTTCGGCATGGACAGGGTCCATTACCTAGGCTACATCATTGATCAACATGGCATACATGTGGATCCAGCCAAGACCCAAGTCATCCGTGACTGGCCAGCCCCAACCACACTCACTAAGCTTTAGAGCTTCTTGGGCCTTGCCAATTTCTACCACAGGTTTGTGTTCATATTCTCCCATATTGCATGTTCCCTCATCCAAATAACCAGGGGTGGTGGTAAGGAAAAATTTGCATGGGTTCGGCCCCAACAACAAGTGTTCAATGATTTGAAGTAGTGCTTGTGCTCAACCCCAGTACTTTCACTACCAGACCTGCAACAACCCTTTGAGATTGAGACTGATGCTTCAGACTATGCTGTGGGTGTCATTCTCACACATCACAGCCACCCCGTGGCCTATCATAGTGAGACACTATCAAATGTTGTCTGTAAGTACCCTACTTACGAAAAAGAAATGTACTCCATTGTGCAAGCCTTCTGCCAGTGGATACATTACATTCTTGGGAGGGAGACAGTCATCCACACTGATCATAAGCCACTCCATTTCATGCAGACACAAGGAAAATTGCAGAATGACTGCCATCAAAAGTGGTCCACATACTTGAAGCAATTCCACCTCAACATTAAGTATAAAATAGGAAGCACCAACTGCATCGTTTATTTCCTCAGCAGACCCCCAATTGCGGCACTCACCATAGTGCTAGACTCTTGCGTCCATGAGACCTATGGATGGCCCCAACTCTATGAGACAGACCTGGACTTCGCCACCACCTACCAAATGTTGGGTGCAAAGGAAGTTGTCAATAATTTCCATCTTCAAGATGGGTTGTTGTGTCATCTAGGCCATATATGTGTTCCATCAAGTGAGCAAGAGAAGTTGATCTGGGAAGCCCACTACAACTAGGTGGCAGGACACTTCGGCGTCGAAAAGGCAGTGGCTATGCTACAAAAACATTTCTACTAACCGAAACTTCGACAGGAGGTCAACAAGTATATCAGATCTTTCATTGCCTGCGTTATTTCCAAACCAACCATTAAGAAACAGGGCCTGTACACCCCTCTTCCTACTCCTGACAGGCCATGGGAATCCATATCAATGGACTACATTTAGGACCTCCCATCCACCAAGCGGGGAAATGACTATGTTTTTTTGGTTGTTGATCGCTTTTCTAAGATGGCAATTTTGGTTACTTGTAAGAAGAGCATCACAGAAGAAGCCACTGCCAAGCTCTTCTTTGAACGAGTTTAGGTACATTTTGTAATCCCACAAACCATTGTCTTAGATCGAGACAGTCGATTTCTCAACACATTTTTGTTGAGTCTCTGGTCACTGCTGGACACCAAGCTCACCAAATCCACGGCCTTCCACCCCCAGACAGATGGCCAAACTGAGGTCGTAAATTGAATGATCGTGCATATCATGTGCATGTATAATTCCAAGCACCCTCGCACATGGGATGAGAGTCTTCCCTATGTCCAGCATAGCTACAACTGAGCCCTGCATAGCTCAACCAACCACAGCCCCTTTCAGGTGGGGTTGGGATTCCAACCATTGGGTCCCATAGATGTTGCACTTCCCCTTGCGGTCACCTCGACGGATTTCTCTCCTACTCCAATTGAGGTTGACAAAGCAACTTGGTTCATTGACAGGATCCAACACATCTGCCAACAAGTTCAAGATATCCTACAGAAGTCCAATGACAAGTACAAGAAGCGCCATGATCAACATCGGGTTCCACATAAGTTTCAGGTGGGCGACAAAGTTTGGTTTCACTTGTAGAAAGAACGCCTTACAAGACCCCATTAGAAGCTTCACCCACTCCATTATGGGTCGTACACCATCACTAAGGTTTTGGGGGATAATTCTTTTGCGCTCAACATTCCTCCTCTCCTTGGCCTGCAACCAATGTTCAACGTGGACCTCCTTCAGCCTTATTTCCCACCATTATTGGACACCTCAGATGTAGCAGAACAGTTGACACCAACAGAGCTCAACCCCAATTGCATACAACATGAATCCAGTGATCAGATTGTGGATACACAGATCAAGGTCACTCAAAAAAAAAGGATCCATCTTTATCGAGTCGTCAAAGGAGGGCATCTCTTGCACCAAGGCAAGTGGCTCACCCAGCGCCAAATTAAGTAAGAAAAAATGTGTTGGTTATAGTACAATATGTAGTATTCTCTATAAAAGTTTCAGATCCATACAACAAATATTCGGTGCGGGGCACGCTCTACACGTATGGATCTGAAACTTTTACAGAGAATACTACAGATTGTACTATAACCAACACATTTTTTCTTACTTAATTTGGATCTGTTATGAAGACGTTATGCCATTTTTACCCGAAACACCTTTTTTAGACTAGTTTCAGGACTAGCCACAAACTCTATTTTCCAGAGAGTGTAACTCCAAAACTACAATGGCCCACAAGATGAAATTATTACCACAACTACTTGGATATGTTTTCTCAATGGCCTATCAATTTCACGGTCTGAATCATTCTAGAAAAAAAATTATTGCAAAAATGGGGAGATGACCTGTAAATAACATACCTTAGAAAGCATCGTCAAAAGAATTTATCATCCCTTGAATTTCGGCCTTCTTTACTTCACCTTCTCTCTAAAATTTGGCTTAGATATCATTTGGTTACCTCATTCACCTGTAGATATTCAATATGCTCAAGTGTGATTTAAAATGAGAGAGCCTTGCCTCTTATTTATACTTTCATGTAGCTTCCTCAAGGTGTTACCTTTTAACCATCTTAACCCACTTTCCTTATTTTAGGGTTAACCAAGTTATAACCACTTGTCCAATTAGTAATTTATCCATTAAATTTATTATTTAAATAATTTTTTTTGTATCCACTTTGACTTATAGTACACTCATCACTTCACTTTACCTCAAGGGGTTACCTTCTAACCATCTTTAACCACTTTCCTTGTTTTAGGGCTAACCCACTTCTAACCACTTGTCAACTTAGTAATTTATCCATTAACTTTATTATTTAAATAATTTATTTTTTATTCAATTTGACTTATAGTACACTCATCACTTCACTTTATTATTTACCTTCTAAAATTTCTTAAACCACTTTGACTACTTTGACCTTCTGGGGCTTCTAGATGACTCATGAGGGTTCTCCAACTTCACATGGCCATAACTCTCTAACCATGAGGAGTTATGTGACGTTCCACATACCACTGGAAATGGAATGAGATGTACTATCCATATAGAATATTATTTCCTTAAAATATATCAAAACTCATACCATTATTCATCAAACAAACTTGGGTCCATTACACAAACCTGGGTTCTCCAACTTCTCATGGCCATAACTCTCTAACCGTGAGGATTTATGTGACGTTCCACATACCACCAGAAATGGAATGACATGTACTATCCATATATAATAATATTACCTTAAAATATATTAAAACTCATACCATTATACATGAAACAACCTTGGGTCCATTACCCAAACCTTTGTGCTACTGGAATTCACTACCAAACTTTCTCCAAGGTTTGATATCAATAAATAAGGGTTGAGATCAATATATAATATCACTATCCAATGGTTGACATCAATGAAAACCAAAAATACATATCAACTATCCATAATCCTAAGCCAATTTTCTGAAAAATGATAACTGTGTAAGATGTTTATCGGGTAGTCCTGAAGGCAGAAGAAAAATTGGCAAGGAAGTAGAATCAACGGAATAGAGGAAAGAGTCCTAAAAAGGAAGAGGAATCATCTGAGAAAAGTTCCAAAAACCTAGAGGATAAGTTGGAAGATACAACATTTAGGAAGAGAGAGAAGGAAGTTCTATAGGAGGACACTATGGAGGAATAAATTATTTTCCCAGAAATAGAGGAAGAGGTATAGGAGGAGAAGTGAAGTGTTATGCCTATGGAAAAACAGGGCACGTGTCTTGGGAATGTCCTAAAAAGAAAAATGAAGGAGGTGGAGAAGCTCATGTTTCTAAAGAACAAAAGAATAATGTGGATATAGAGATTAAAGAATAAGAAGCAGAAGAAGGAAGGTCACTCATGATGAGGAAATATCTCATAAATCCAAAGAAAGAGGTACGAGAACCAGTCCAGAGGAGCATTTTGTTCAGAACTGCTTGCAAGACCAAATATAGGGTATGCAAGGTGATCATAGACAGTGGGAGCACTGATAAATTGCTATCCATGAAGATGGTGAAAAAGATAAAGTTGGAGACGACTGCACATCCAAATCCATACAAGGTGTCATGATTGCAGAAAGGACATCAAGTCATGGTAAGTCGACAATGTAAAGTTGAGTTTAAAATATGTGGTTATAGAGATGACGTTCTATGTGATGTTATTCCCATGGATGTTTGTCATGTTCTTTTGTGGAGACCTTGGAAATATTATAGGAACTCCATACATGACGGGAGGAAGAACACTTATACCCTTGAGAAGAATGGGTGTAAGCATATGTTGCTACCAATAGAAGATAAAGGAGTCAAAGTGGAATCTAGTCCTAGTATACTTCTCATGAGTGGGAAGGAACTCTTAAAATAAGTTAAGAAAGACCATAAAATATAGTTTCATGTTGTAGGTAAGCTCAGAGTCATTCTCACAAGCACTTCTATGAATGATTTTCCTGTATACGTTCAGTAGTTATTGGATGAGTTTATTGATATTGTGGTGGATGAGTTACCTCACACCTTACCACCCATCAAGAGTATTAGTCACCATATTGACCTTATTCCAGGAACAATTTTTCCAAACAAATAAGTATACAGATTAACCCCTCAATAGAATGAAGAGGTCAAGGAGCAAGTCCAAGAGTTGTTAGATAAAGGTTTAATTAGGGAAAGTTTGAGCCTATGCGCAATAACAACTATGTTGAGTCTGAAGAATGATGGAGGTTGGAGAATGTGCATAGATTCTAGAGCCATCAATAAGATAACCATCAGGTATAGATTTCCTTTACCCATAATGGATGATTTAATGGATTTCTTGAATGGAGCTAGTTATTTTTCCAAAATAGACTTGAAGAGTGGTTATCATCAGATAAGGATGAGAGAGGGAGATGAATGGAAAACAACATTCAAAACAAATGAAGGATTGTATGAGTGGATTGTTATGTCATTTGGATTAACAAATGCACCAAGTAAGTTTATGAGGTTGATGAATGAAGTTACACTTCAAGATTTTATTGGTAAGCTTTTATTGTTTATTTAGATGATATCCTAATTTTCAGTGAGACTAAAGAGGATCATTTAAGACATTTGAAGATGGTGTTGAGAAGGTTACATTAGGAGAAACTATTGGTGAATTTGAAGAAATGTTCTTTTATGAAAACATAACTTGTGTATTTGGGGTTCGTAATCTCTTCAAATGAATTGAAGATGGATCCATAGAAGGTGAGGGAAATAAGAGAATGTCCTTCTCCAAGAAGCATGTTTGAGTAAGGAGTTTTCATGGGTTGGCGAGTTTTTACAGGAAATTCATCAGTAATTTCAACGGTATTTATGCACCCATACTAGATACTATAAAGAAGTAACATGGATATTTTAATTGGACAAACGAAGTTGAGAAGGGATTTAGAGTGTTGAAAGAAAATATAACAGAACAACCTATTTTGGTTCTACCATATTTTAAGAATACTTTTCAGGTCAAATGTGATGCAAGTGGAGTGGCCATTGGCACAGTTTTAAGTCAAGATAATAAGCATGTTGCTTATTTCAGTGACAATTTGAATGATGTTAAGAGGAATTATTCCACATATGACAAGGAATTTTATGTTGTAATTCAATCTTTGAAAAAGTGGAGACATTATCTTATCCTGAAGGAATTTGTTTTGTATACTGACAATCAGGATTTGCAGTTTATAACCAGATAAGGGAAATTGAACCAGAGAAATTCCAAATGGGTAGAATTCATGCATAAATTTACTTTTGTTATTAAGCATATTAGTTGAAGCGCTAACAAAGTTGCAGATGCTTTGAGCAGGAGATGTTTGATCTTGTAGGAATTCCAAATGGAAACTTTGGGATTTGAACACCTCAAGGAGATGTATCAAGAAGACCTATATTTAAAGGAAGCTTATGAAGCATGTGAGAACCCCTTGATAAGAGACAAAAATAAATGGATGGAGTATTTGATCCAATATGGGTTGTTATTCAAGGGAAGTCGGTTGTGTATCCTGAAATTCTCAATGAGGGGCAATTTGATAAAGGAGAAACATAGCGTAGGATTGGTTGGACACTTTGGCCATGATAAAAACATATGTGCGGTTGATTTCTTCATACTATTGGCCAAGCATGAGGTATAATGTGAAGAAGTTCATGGACAGATGCAAAATCTGCCATGATAAAGGAAAACAACATAACACTGGATTGTATCAACCATTGCCTATTCCAGACAGGCCATGGGATGCTACAAGTATGGATTTTGTTCTGGGATTGTCGAGAACCCATAGGGGAAGTGATTTAATCTTTGTGGTGGTTGAAATATTTTCGAAGATGAAACATTTCATACCATGTTAGAAAACTAGTGATGCTACCCACATAGCAAATTTGTTTTTCAAGGAGATTGTGAGATTGCATGGGTTGCCCAAAAGTATAGTTTCAGACAGAGATACTAAATTTGTGGGACACTTTTGGAGGACCTTGTGGAAGAATTTGGGGACAAGTTTGTCTTTCAGTTCAACATTTCATCCTCAAAAAGATGGACAGACTGAGGTAGTGAACCAAAGATTAGGGAATATGTTAAGGAGTTTGGTTACATAACAATCAATGGGATCAAATTCTTCCCCAAGAAGAGTTTTCATATAATGACTCACCGAATAGGAGTACTAGTAAGATTCCATTCCAGATAGTATATGGAATGCATCCAAGAGGAATTTCATAATTGATAGATTTGGGACGAGATGAATTCTGAAATGCGGGAGAAGAAGACTTTGCTGCAGAGATGCAGAAGTTGCATGATCTAATCAAAGGAAGGCTACAGAATAGCAAATAGAAATACAAGAGAAGAGTAAACCAGAGAAGAAGAGAGGTTAATTTTGAAATTGGAGATCAAGTCTTAGCACACCTGAGGAAGGACATATTTTTGAAAGGGAAATATAACAAGTTGAAGATGAAAAAGATATGACCTTGTAGCATCCTCAGAAAATTCTCTACAAATGCTTATGAGATTGAACTGCCAGAGGATATTATAATATCATGAATATTCAATGTAGCAGACTTATACCCTTACAAGATGGATGATACAAAAGGGACAGATGATCAAGAGGATATGCCCATAGCAGTGAAGCCACATATACGGAGGGGACAAAAGGGACATATTCCCATAGCAGAGAAGCCATAGACAGATAATATTTTGGACCAGAGGATTGATAAGAAGACTAAGAGAAAATTTTATTATGAGTATCTCATTAAGTGGAAATATCATCTAGCAGAATATGCTAGTTGAATAAATGAAACTAATATCTAGAAACATGGAAAAACAATGGAGGAGCTCATGGAAAGGAGTCTGTGAATCTTTTTCTCTAGAGGAGTATGATGCAGTATCATCACCATCAACATTCAATGAGGTCAAGTGGAGGACAAATCAACATCCATGTCACACATTATAATTTGTTTGGATTCTAAGGAGAGCGTGCCACTTTAATATTTTGAAAGTATTCTAATTAAAGGCCCCGTAATATTTTGAGGCAAGAGCCATTGTAAACAATCCAGGAGAATGTAATTTCTTTAATGACTAAAGGATTGTACAGATTTGGAGGATCGACTCATATCTATATTGTAAATGATCATTTATTTCTAATAATATTAGTGTTAGAATGATTTAAATATGACGTGAAAGAACTAGAGTAGTCAAAAGGAAGGCTCGAGAATCCCCTCCATGTATAAATGTATGTAATCTATTCCCAAAAGAGGTTGTTGAAGATTATTGTATTTACCACTCAATATTATTGTATTTGCTATTGAAGATTATTGTATTTGTTGTTGAAGAGAGTTGTAGAGAATTGTTATTGAGAGGATTTGAAGGCTATTGAACTCTTTGTAAATGATTTGTTGAAGGAATATAATACAGGAGATTTGCTTCACATGTGTAATTTTTCTTATCTCTGAGTTAATTGGGTAATGTTAGGTTATTTATTTTATGTGTTTATATGACGGTGTGTCTATTTAATTGTTGAATGAATGAACCTTTGATGTTCTATAAGTTTCAATTGTTTCTCTTCTGAAATCCCGGTGTAAGGAGTGCGTAGTGGTCACACAAGGAGTGTCAAGGCAGAGTCATTTACAGACTCAATAGCTCAGGAGAGATAGAATGAATTTCATAGAATGAGTGCAATGAGTGCACATATACTCGTTGAAGTATAAAATCTCGATGAATAGACCCATGCAAGGTCTGCACAAGGCCAACACTTAGTGAAGTGTTGAAAGGGTATCGAGAAGAGAAAGTGCAAGGAGTGTGAGGGATGTTTTTCTAAGTCTCAAGCTCAGGAGAAGTAGCACAAGTTGTGCGCCAAGGTTCAAATCACTTAGAGTGAAAAATCTCAGGAATAATAGCGAACGAAGTTCCTTGGAGAAAGGATTAATCTTGTTTGGAGGATGAGCAGACGAGATCCATTCGGGAGAATCCATAGTTTTTCACTATCATCAGATCTGGAGAAGGTGCATAGGTGTTAACCCTTTAAGTCCTTCAAAATTTAGGAATTCGGTAGTTTTAGGGTGTATGTTGTGGAGGAAACCAATTTCCCGAATTCCCGAAGTTCGAAGTTAATTTGGACCATTGGTAGATCGGGGGGACATGTGTTCGTAGATAAACAGTCATCTGAAACTCCGCTTATCCGGTGAACCTGAAGTGTTGTTTCAAGAGTGTGAAAACTCCTGAAGCTCTGAAGCCCAAAGAAGATTGTGACCATTGGTGTCAGGGCCACGTGTTGGTAGATTTCTAGTGATTTGAGAATCCGATAGTCTGGTAGAATAGAGGAGTAAAGTGTTTTGGCTCAAGAACTCCCGAAGGCTCGAAGGCCAGAGTAGATCTTGACTATCTATTTTGAGGGACACATGGATCATGGATCCATCCCTTAACCAGTTCGACACTCCATAGGATTTGGAGTGTTATAGCGTGAAAATCTCTGAAGCCCGGAGCACGAAGTAAACGTAGGCCTTCAATTTGAGGTGAGCATCAACCGTTTGATTCGCAAGTTTGGAGTTTGTGATTTTGGAGGAATTGAATGTTGGAGTGGGTGAAACACCCAAAGTCTAGAGTACCAGAACTTTTTGTGAGCCATAAATCCTGGCACATAGTGTGAGCCATTGATCCCCGCCTTTGTTCGACTATTCACGAATTCAGCATTCGGGAGAAATGTAACGTGTCATTGGTAGAACTCCCTAAGCCCGGAGCTCTGAAGTGGTGGAGTTCCTATTGTTTAAAGGTTTTAGCCTATGGTTTTGGCCCAAGGTCACATGGATTTATCCGCTGAGGTGATAATACCCTCGCGAACGCAAATTTTCATGCAAGGAAAAGGAAAAAGGCCTGCGGTATAGAATTTTGTGGGTTCAAGGAGGACCCAAGAGCTAATTCATCTCCCTAGGGAAAAGATATCCTAGACCAGGAGGTCATGTGAGACCTAGGAGTGGTGGGGGTTTGCATCAGGAAGCCACTGACAGAACATACATCTCTATGAGGTCATCAAAGTAGGACAACTACTTCAACAAGAAAAGTGGCTCACCGAGGTTGATATTCAACAAAATTTTCCCCATCTCCTAAGAGAACTTGACACAATGGGAACCATTTCTTCCTAAGGGTGTAGGATTGATCCATGTGGATATCATTGGCACTCACCTCTTCCACTGACTCATCACAGTTCTCCATCTTGGTCATTTTTGTTATGATTTTCGGGTCCTAAAATTATGATAATGTTTTGAATCCCTAAACGATGTGTTTTGGCCATTTAGGGGCCTTGGGTTGGCATGGCATGCCCACGCTCTTCCAATAATTTTACTTCTTGATTATATATTTCCAAAAAGATACTAAATTCCCCAAATAGATATTCTATTCAAACATTGCACCCCTCAGAAGTTGACACATCAACTAATCACCTTGGGGCCCACAAACCTTTTTGTGCTTCACCTCCTAGGGTTAGGGTTTTGGACCTTTAGGGTTATTTATTTATGTTAAAAGTCCAGTCTTGCATCTCATTGTATTATGTTTTGGAGAATTAGCATAGATGACATCTCTTTCTCTATAGAGATAAGCTACCGATATTCTAGCCAGATTGTGTTCTACAATATTTTGTTATTTTATTCATTAATAGAAGTTGGGTTTCACTATATTTCTTTTTTCTTTGGTATAGATTTTTTTGTATCTCATTTTGTTCTCAATATAATCCATATCAATTGATCTCCTTCAACAAGTTGATCGATTTATCTTATTGTGGAGCCAAGATAAGCCCTTTGTCCCTTGGTTTTCATTGGCTTTGTCCTTTTAAAAAATAACAAAACAGTCAACCTTTAATTAGAGAAGTTATTTCAGGTCCATTTCGAATCAATCTTGGTGTTGATCATCTAATTGTTCCATTTTTTATTTTGAAATTCAAGTGTTTTATATTGCACTTATTAAGGATATTTATGCATGAACAATACTAAAGGAAAGTATTATTTTATTAAAAAAAATTCACAAGAAATGTAAATAAAATATGTTAATTTAGATAATTCTATATTCTAATTAGGAAAACGAAGGTAATACTTTTATTTCCAATAAAATTTATAAGCGAAACCAATATTTGAAAGAGAATACATGGTTTCAAGTTACTAAAATGCACACCAAAATTTTGACCTAGGGGAACTAAAAGAAAAATATTGTGACAATTTAATCTCATGGAAGCTTTAAGAAAATATTCAATGCTTAAACAATAATTAATCAAGTATATAGTATCAGAACTAAACTACAAGGGATTTGATATATTTGGAAGAGATAAACTTGGTGAGCTTTGAAAAGTGGTAGTTCATATATAACTAGTCCAACAAAAGAATGCACCAAACTCAATACCGGAAAATTTATAGCATGCAAACCAAGCTTTGGAAGGAGAAGATAATTGAGCATTACCTATGAAACCTTTCCATTATATATTCAATACATCTAAAGTGGATAAAGAATAATATGATTGATATTGAAGGAGCAACCTTAGACCCTCTTTATGAAAATGAATAACATGGATAGGTCAAATTCAAGAATGTGCTAAGTGCATCTACCAATGTATTAGAGTTTAACTAAGCCCTGAAATAAATGGATAGGATTACTTGACTAGAGTGAAGGAGTATATTATACAAAGTAAATGCTACCAAGTAAGCAACTTCAAGTTTATATAGTGAAATGAAACTTAAAATTTCACACTACAAGATTCAATAATTGTAATTAAGATAGGTTTGAACTATGGGGCAAGCATAATACATCTAGGTCAATCCACAAAGATAACCATTAACGCGTGAAACATTCAAAACAATTAGTCATCATTCATATTAGAAGGAGGAGTTGAGGGTTCAACTTACCTCTATAAACGCCTAATCCACATATATATTCTTCTAGTGAGTTGTCTTAAGACACTTAATTCAAATAAGAGACCTCCAAATTGAATCTTGATGCTACCACCATCTCTAAGAGATAATTAAATATCCTCTTCAAGTAGTTACAACCATGAATCATCTATCAATAGTAAAAACCCATCACCAAGACCAATGAGTTTCTCATAGAATTCAATCATGCGAGGGAAACAATTCTCCATGGGAGGAAATGAATGAAGAAAAACCATAGATTATCTTATAAATGTCCAAACCAATCATGTTCATTGTATCCAATATAAATTTGTATGGAAGGCTAACCATCAATAAAATCAATGCATATTAAATGCATGATGAGAGGACATTGAATTAACAACATGTATCACTAAAATTAATAAGTATACAATCAAACAATCAAAATAACATAACCATTTCATGCACTTACAGAATGATATCAAAGGAAACTATAGCATGATCATAATCAACTTGTAGTAGACATCATCACCATCCACCCAACAAGATATGCAAGTTAAGTACTGTGATTATTGCAACATTAGACCATTACATTGAGTGAAATTTACGCCACAGGAAGATAATGCTAATGATAGTTAAAGGATGTATCTCTTTCACACCTTTTTATACCATCAAAACCATAGATCATATCCTTCATGAATCAAAGAAATATGCAACATGAATATCAAAATCAACATTAAAGTTGATACCAAGAATCATATGCCATATTATTACCATAGTTTTTTGAAGTTGGAAAAACTTATAATACCTTAGTTGTCAACCAATAGTGAGGATGACCATCATTGTATTCTATCCACAAATATGGTATGAATCATCACCTTTATTGAAGGAAAACCACACCAATGGAAATAATTCACTGGTGGTTTGTAACAGGGAAAACTTCACTTCTACTAGATGCCTCTAGGTCTTGGGCCATTTACCTATTTCCTTACATCCGAGGAAAATGGGATATTATCCAATCAGAAACGGTTTTAGGGATTAATCTAGGACCATAAGGTATTTTTATCCTAGATAATATCTACAAGAAGTACAATGTCCTTTTTGGTCATCATTGGGGCTACCTCTAGTGGGGTCATGTTCTTTCTACTAGCATCTAGAATTAGTCCCATACATAAGACTAGATATTTTTTTTTGTTTGTTAATTTGTGCGGGACCTGTTGGCTACGCGATTAACCTGTGGCTTGAGAAACCGTGACTCAGGGGCATCTAAGCCGTCAAAATCACCTGGGGATCACACACGGCCTAAGCCACACCAACCCTTAACATGGTTGGATTTTTTGTCCCCGCAGGTTTCGAACCGGTGACTTTAACAACACGGAGTGGCTTAACAACACACTCTGTCACCGACTGTCCTACACCTCGGGGACTACATAAGACTAGATATTACCTTGGGTTGTATTTTATCCTTTTTCCCAGGACATTACGATTCATTTGAAGCAATACATATAAATTATCAAGTTGAAGTCAAACACTCAGAAAAACATCACCACCGTATATCACATATGATAAAAATAGTTCCATTTGAAATCAAATATACATCAACATGTTATTAAGTCAATGCTCTCAAATCAATGTCAAGGTGAAGTTGTTGTGAAATTAAAGGAAGCATAGGTGCAGAATAAGCTTCATACACTAATCATTGAGAGAAGAATGTGTAGAAATTAAATAAACACAGTTGTAGTAATAAACAACACATAAACATACAACCATCATACAAAAATTGCCTATGGAAAATTCTTTCAAGAGAAAAATGTCACACTTGAAAGAACACTCAATGTATTATTCAAGAATTAATTGTTAGAGTACACTTGAATGGACATCAACATGAGATACATTTTATTAATGTGATACATGTATAAATACATGATCTTGAACTTTGTATTTATCTCCCAAGAGGTCTCTTGGACTCTTGATGACAGTTTGTACTCGCTTGTGACTTTTATTATTCCTTCTCAAGTGAATATGATAACCTTAATGGATTATGTTTCCAACATCCCCCCCTCGGCCAAATCAGAAGTGGTGTATGTGAGTCCAAGAAAAGAGTTGAAATATGGAAGTGGACAGATGCCAATTGTTGAATGTGCTCTCTGGATATGGTGGTTTTGGGATGACTAGAAACCAAATGGATAGAAGAATCCGATGTCTTATACTAAATGGTGCTTTAAAGAATACCATAAATCAAATCATGTTGATGGAACACGACTTTGACTCTAGATCACTTTTTCTTTCTCAATTGATAGGAATTTGAAACATGAAGCATGATTGTCAATCATTGATATTATCCCCCCTGTTAGGTACAAGGTGAGAAGATGAAAACATTTCCACAGCAAGATGTGTCAAAACTAAAAAATTAATTCTTTGGTATGACCAATATATCTTCTTGGTTGTTGATGACCATTGCCAAGAAGTGATCCCCTCAACATGATTCTTTACTCTTGCAAGTTTCTTACATTTGGAACATCTGTCTATAGGATGATTATTCTTTTCACAATGTTCACAAGGATGAATATCAAAACATTGATCTTTCATGTGGCCAACTCGATGACAAAGTTAGAATTTAGGAATTTGATCTTGAACTGGCACAAGTGAAGATGAATTTTCTTGAAGGAATCCAAAACTATAGAACTTGATTGGTTTGGAATAATCTAGAATGTGAGAGGTCACTTCCATTTTGTATCCAAGACTTTTTCTTCACTTGTTGTTGATGATTTCTTTCCAAGGTCTGATGATGGGCTTGAAAAGTGCAAGCGGAACTTGTTTATGACAAAAGTTATCTTCATTTGAATTTTCTTCTAAAGTGGTGTTATTGATTTGATCATGTGTTGATTGTTCATAGGATTCATTCTCAAATTAAAAAGAGAATTGTTCTAAATAAGGACTAGTTCATAATGTTGATTCTTTTATTGTATTTCATCTTGTTGGAATTGTGATTCAATCTAGATAATTTTGATATTGTCTCGTGAATCTTGTAAACATGTTAGAACATTAGTGGAAGTTTCTTTGTCAAATATGACCATATTGTCGACAATAGAGAGTATTAGAGTTTTCATTAACTCTAGTAATTCATCATTTCAATCCATTTAAAAACTGACTTAAACCTCAAAGTGTTTCTTGCAACTCCACCCTTTAACAATCAAACTCAACAATTCAAACTTGGAAAATGGAGGGTGTCAACTTTCATATATCAATAATCTAAAAATTTTCTTGATTCTACTTCGAAACTGGAGAAAAATTAATCACAGTTTTTCAACCCAAGTTTCATGGATGTATAGTGTTGTATCATCTATCTATGAGTGAAAGATAGCATATTGTGCAATAATATTTCCCAAGTGAATCAAATTATGAGCAAGAATACATTTCTATAAATAGCTACAACATAGGAAGATAGGGTTGATTAAAGTCCACACTACTATGGAAAGGGACTCTACTACAGACCACTAAATTGTGTGTAGAAAATTTAGTAAATATAAATCCAAAACCTCTCTTGTGGGCTTATTCTTCATAAATTGTGATAGGTATGAAACATTGCATCAAATTGTACCTACATAGTTTGTTGTGCAAGCTGGAGGGTTCTTTGAGATTTCAAACTCTGGAGAACTTGAAATATGAAGCAAATCTTGTCTCTTCTACTACCAAAATTAGTCTAGTAGAATATGTCAAGATGCCAATGTCTTAGGCATTAATAGTTTGTTGGAAAAGTGTAATACAAAAAATTCATATCTCTAAATGTGCTTTGGCGTGGATTTTGGAAACATGTTGTTTCCTTCTTGAATGTGTGAATGATGAAATCATATCAACAATAAGATACTAGTGTTTGCAATCATTATTGCAATTCAAGAACGTCGACCATTAGAAGTGGTTGCATTGCCATGATTTCATTAAATTTTCTCTTGTTCTATACTGATTGATGAGAAATAAAGGCCTATGTACATGAGATACAACAACTGTTATACATGTCGTATTTATGTAGCATTATCCCTTGATGCCATTAACAACTACATTATATCGTTTCTTCATAGACATACAATGGTTAGAGTCTTTTGACTAGCCACTAGATTCAAAACCTTGTTGTTGAGATCAATAGATGGTCAAGTTTATTGAAACGGTCCCAACTAATTTCCCACTGATTTGGATATGGGAAGATCTTGTGGCTCCTATTATTCTATTTTCAGTTGAAACAAATTAACTAAAAATAGAATGTGGATAGGTGCACATTAAATTGATCATTTTTATGTAACTGTGGGAGATATGTTATATACCTATATAATCCTGTAGAGGTAAGTGGGATGAGTGTGAGATATGGTTGTAAGCCTGTGTTTTGGTTGTTGTAATTCTCCCTTGAACAATAAGAATATTGATTATCATTTCCCCATGGATGTTTCCCTTTTAAATGGTTTTACCACATAAATCATTGTGTTCTTTGTGTGATTCTTGGTGTTCTTTACTATTTTTTCATTAAATCTATTTGTTGTTGTTCTTCCATTGTGCAACAAGTAGTATCAAAGCTCACAAAAGGAAGTAATAAAGAACAAAGACATAGTTTTTTTTTTCATTGAAATTGCAAATCATAGAGGATGGATTTGTTAAAGTGGGGATATTTGTTGGCCTATCATTGGTAATCCCATTTATAGTGGGTGATAATCGGTCCCAACCTTTAGCCCCTACAAATTTTCAAGATCATCGCTCCCCAATACCTATGGGTGGCGCGATACCCGTGGATCATCACTCCCCATGACCTACAGGAGGGGCGATAATAGCGATAATTTGTCCATCATCGCACCTTGAGACTCGTGAGAGGGGAAATAAGTTGTGGTTTGGGTGTTTTTTCTAATGGAAAAAGTATAGAGTGCAAAGTTTGAGGTGGAAAAATTCAACGGGACAAATAAATTTGAGCTATGGAAGCTCAAGATGCGGGATTTGTTTGTGCAACAAGGATTGAAAAAGGCATTGGCAGGAAGGTTAAAGAAACCAACAGATATGTCGAACGAGGATTGGGAAGATCTAGATGCAAGAGCTCTCAGTACCATTCATCAATGTCTTACAGATGACGTTTTGTTTAATATTGTTGGAGAGGAAACAAAAGTTGGATTATGGAGCAATATGGAAATCCTTTGTATGAATAAATCCTCGATGAAAAAAATCTACATGAAGAGGAATTTATACGGTTTGTGAATGAAAGAAGGTACAAAAATTGTAGATCATTTGAATGCTTTTAATACTATGATTTGTCAATTAACTAGTATGAATGTAAAATATGATGATGAAGAAAAGGAAGTCACACTATTGTGTTCATTACCTGAATCTTGGGATCATTTAGTCACATCTATGTGGTTTAGCACAACAGACACCGTTGAATATGATACTATTGTGGGAGCCCTCTTAACTGGTGAGATGAGGAGAAGTTCCAATCAAGAAACCTCAACATCAGAAGCAATGGTGACTAGAGGTCGATATAAATAAAGAGGGAAGAATCTGAGAGGTACATAAAGATCTAAGTCAAAAGGAAAGAAGAGTAAGTTAAAATGTTGGTACTGTAACAAATCAGAGAATCTCAAGAAGGATTGTTGGAAAAGACAACAAGCATCCAAAGATGACTCCACAAAGGAAGAAAATTCAGCTAAAACAAGTTAAGGTATGGTTGATGAGGTATTATCTACTTGTAATGTTTCACAAAATCATCAAGATTGGTTGATAGACTCTGGTTCTTCCCATCATATGTGTCTTCTTAGAAATTGGTTCTCAACTTACGAATCTATTGATGATGATGTTGTTTTTATGGGAAATGATATGTCTTGTAAAATTGTTGGGATTGGTAGCATTAGGGTTAAAATGTATGATGGTACTATGAGAATGCTAACAAAGGTGACGCATGTACCCGAAATTAGAAAAAACTTAATATCTATGGGAGTTCTAGATTCTGGTGTTTATAAATGTACAGTTCAAGGTGGAGTACTGAAGGTGTCCAAAGGAATATTAGTAGTTATGAAGGCTAAAAGGATTGGGAATCTTTATCTTCTATAAGGAAGTAATAAAATAAATCAAGCAACGGTAGTATCTGAGGGTGCAAGTGATTCTTCTCATTTATGGAATCAACGTATGGGTCATATGAGTGAGAAAGGGCTTAAGGTACTGGTACCGTAAGTTACTTCCAAGCTTAAAATCTTTGAATTTGAATTTATGCAAACATTGTATTTATGGAAAACAGTGTAGATAGAATTTTAAAACGGGAAGACATATCAGTAAAGGTATCCTTGATTATATACATTCAGACGTTTGGGGACCATCTCCTAAAGTTTGTTTTGGAGGATCATCATATTTTGTAACATTTATAGATGATTACTCTAGAAAGGTGTGGATTTATTTATTAAAAGGAAAATATGATGTATTTAATGCTTTTAAGCAATTTAGAGCTTTGGTTGAAAAGAGCACTGACATATCAATCAAATGTTTGAGAATAGATAATGGAGGTGATTTTACATATAAGGAATTTGAAAAATATTGCAAGGAAGTTGGGATTGAAATACATAAAACCATGGTTTATACTCCTCAACAAAATGGTGTTGTTGAATGCATGAATATGACTCTTCTAGAGAGAGAAAGGAGAATGCTTAGTAATTCCAAGTTGTAGCAGGAATTATGGGTAGAAGCGGTTCTTACATCATGCTATCTGGTAAATTAGTCACTATCAACTGCAATAAACTGTAATATTCCATAAGAGGTATGGACAGGTCATCCCTCTGATTATTTGAATCTTAAAAATTTTGGTTGTCAGGCCTATGCTCTTATTCCTAAGGATCATCATTCTAAGTTAGATCCCAAATAAAAAATAATTTTCTTTGTTGGGTATGGTGATGGAGTTAATAAATACAAATTGTGGGATCCTACTACCCACAAAATCCCCATTAACAAAGATGTCATATTTGATGAATTTCCACTCATAAAATTAGATGTGGTAGATGTTAAAATGAAACAGGAAGAGGTACCACAAACTCAGCAAATTCAGTTGAAGACTCGATCATATATGGGAGAGGAGGAACTTGAAGATGTTCATGAAGAGGCTCCTATAAAAGAAGATGAGGATATAGAAAATTTCCAAGAAATTGAGGAAATGTCACAACAATCTCTACGAAGATCTACATGGGTCATAAATTTTCCTAAGAGATATGAAGATTATGCTTCATTGGTTGCTTTGATTTCTAATGATGGAGAACCTAGTTGTTATCAGGAAATAATGGAGGTATCTCATAGTGATAAATGGAAAGTAGCAATGAAAGAATAAATGGGTTCCTTAGAGAGGAATAAAACATGGGACCTACTAGAACTTCTAAAGGACATGAAGCATGTCAATTGCAAGTGGGTTTACAAATTGAAGAAAGGTGCTAATGATAAAGTTGAAAAGTACAAAGCAAGATTGGTAGCAAAAGGGTATTCTCAAAATGAAGTTATTGATTTCCATGAAATTATTTCACCAGTTGTTAAGCTTGTTTCAATTCGTTTTGTGTTAGCACTAGTTGCTTTACTTGATCTGGAGTTAGAGTAGTTGGTTGTTAAAACAACGTTTTTACATGGTGATTTGGATGAGGAAATATATATGGAACAACCATAAGGGTTTTTTCAGGATCGCAATAAAAGGTTTGTTTGCAAACTCAAGAAGTCATCGTATGGCCTAAAGTAGTCTCCTGGGAAATGGTACAAGAAGTTTGATTCCTTTATGGCAAGACACAATTTTACAAGAAGTGAGTATGATCATCGTGTTTACTTTTAAAAGTTGGAAAATGGCATATTCATTATATTGGTCTTATATGTTGATGATATACTTGTAGCAAGAAAAAACATGGTTGAAATCAATAGGTTAAAGGCTCAGTTGGCTAGAACTTTTGATATGAAGAATCTAGGAGCAACAAAACAAATCTTGGGCATGGAGATACATAGAGACTGAAAAAGTGGAAAGTTGTGGTTATCACAACAGAAGCAGGTTGAGAAAATACTTATTAGGTTCAGAATGAATAATGTGAAACTAGTAAAAATCCCTTTGGCTTCTAATTTCAAGATTTCTTCAAGTTTATGTCCTAGTAATGATGAAGAAAATGAGTATATGTCTTGTGTACCGTATGCTAATGCAGTAGAGAGTTTTTTGTATGCACTGGTAAGTACTAGGCTAAATGTTTCACATGTAATTGGTGTTGTAAGTAGATACATGGAAAATCCAGGTAAAGATCATTGGACAACAGTGAAATGTGTGCTTCAGTATCTTAGGGGCAAAATTAATTATTGTGTCACCTATAATGGTTTCAGTAATTTAGTCTGTGGTTATGTCGATTCAGATTTTGTAGGTGACTTGGACAAAACGACATCCACTTCAGGATATGTCTTTACTCTTGCAAGAAGATCTGTTAGTTGGATGTCAAAGCTTCAAAACATAGTTACTTTATCCACTACTAAGGTAGAATATATAGTTGCCTCACATCCTTGCAAGGAGGCAATTTGGTTAAAAGGTTTGTTGGGTGAGTTTGGTAGGATGCAGGACAAGGTGAAAGTATTATGTGATGGTCAAAGTGTTATTCATTTGGATAGAAATCCAAATTATCATAGTAAGACAAAGCATAGTTTTATTAAATACCATTGTGTAAGATAGGTTATTGATGAAGGTGGAGTGGCTCTCAAAAAGGTCCATACACAAGAAAATTTTGCAGACATGTTCATGAAACCAGTATTGTTAGAGAAGCTACGATGGTGCCTAGCTTCTATTGGCTTATAGGAAAGGTGATGAATAAATTTGGGTAAATTGTTGTCAAGGTGGAGATTGTTGAAACGGTGCCAACTAATTTCCCATGAATTTGGATATGGGAATATTTTGTGGCTCCTATTGTTCTTCCTTCATTTGAAAAAAATAAACTAAAAATAGAATATGGATAGGTGCACATTAAATTGATCAGTTTTATGTAAACGTGGGAGAGATGTTATATATCTATGTAAGCCCGTAGAGGCAAGTGGGATGAAGTGTGAGAGATGGTTGTAAGCCTGTGTTTTGGTTGTTGTAATTCTCCCTTGAACAATAAGAATATTGATTATCATTGCCCCATGGATGTTTCCCTTTTAAAGGGTTTTACCATGTAAAGTGTTGTGTTTTTTGTGTGATTGTTGCAGTTGTTTGTTATTTTTCCATTAAATCTATTTTTGCTTATGCTTTCATTGTGCAACAAATTTGTAGAGAACTATTGGTTGTAATCTCCATTCATCTCTATTCCCTTGTGACAAATAGTGGAAGTATGAATAATATGCCCATCTCGAAAGATTTTTTTTTTTCAATCAAATTAACCATGCCACCACACACACTGATAGGAACCTCCAATTTAACATTTGGAGTCTTACTAAACCCTGCAACACGTAAGGCTTCTTTTGATTGGAAAGGAATCTCCAACTTTTGTAGCCTCCCCCTCAACATAAACTCATATTCTAGTCCAGTAACTTGATGTATCATCTCAACCTGGGGTGAAGCAACTTGGTGGTACTTCACACATTTCTCAGCATCCTTGATGAATTTGGAGATGGTTATGGAGACATTAACTTTCAAATTTAAATTTATTTCAAATCCACGAAGACTCAAAGGATATTTAAGGCGTTGCATGATATGCTTCTTATTTAAGCCCAAAACATTTTAACACAAAAACCCCCACAAAATATAAGGGAAGCCCATGCCTCCATATCCCTATCCAACAAGCTTAAATGCAATATCGTGTCATGGTAGTTGCAAATTTCTGGAGAAAACTATCTAAGAGTTTGTGAAACGTCTGAATTTTCGACTGGACACCCCACCCATCATCAGAACATGTCCATTTGAAACGTCTGACATTTCACAAACTCTTACATAATTTTCTCTAGAAAGTTACATCTACCATTATGAAGAACTGCAGAAACCTACACAATCAAATCTCATGTCATTCCAACAATGAATTGAATGACTAACAACTCAAACAATGATAGAAATCAATTGTGTTTTCTTCCCAATTTCTTGGACAATAAAGAAATTAAACTTTGAGGAGAGTACATAATGGAGAGTGAACCAAACATAATCAATCAATCCATGGCATGTTAATGTTAAATGCATGGGAGAGTAGTGCATTAGTGAAGGAGAAATACAATCTTCACAAGGTTACCATGCTGTCCACTCCACATCCAAACTATAACCCTAGAAATCATAAGGGTCATCACAATTGTAGTTACCATGATGCCAAGTATAGTATCCCAAGGCACCAAGCATCATATAAAATTCCAATGGTAACTCATCAATTGATCAGGGTTGATAACACGATTCGTGTCACTGTGCATATTTGTACCCAATGAACCATACAACACTTATATGATCAAACGACTTTGCAATAATGCCCAGATTTGATCATCGATACAACATTATAAAATACAAATTATTTTCAAAGTAAAACCAAACATTGAAACTTCTTTCCATCACCATTATCCGAGGAGTAAACCAAAACCATTTATTGTAGAAAGAACATGATCACCAATGCATGGGGAAATAAAATCACAATCATTGTAACTAGGAGCAAACACAAGCACAAAGCCACCACAATATACCAATTAAGAATACTTTTTGCAAAGATGCATATGCATACGATTTGATCAATCCTTAAGAGCTATGAACTCAAATCATTCATAAAATACTATGCTAATCAAAGATCACACCTTGATCCATTCTATCTTTCCCAACACAAACAACATATACTACAAGCTTAGCAAATCTTCTCATCATCACAACAATGACACAACACAACCATGAAAATGAAAGTCATAAAAAAATGAAGAGTTATGCAACCATATGAACTTGAAAACCTTTAACATATAATATCATAAACATTGAACATAAAGATTTATCATAACAACTTTAAAAGTATACAAACAATTCATCACACACTACCATCAATGCTATACTCAAAATACCATCACCAAGAAAACAAAGTTATCAAACTTATGAACTATGCAGCATTATCCTTAGATTCTATCAATATGCCAAGACCAAACTATTATCAACATGCAAAAATTAAAACAAAACAAAAGTCAAGTCACCACTTTACCATCCATCATCATAATAATCACCAAAATGATTTATTCAATTTTTCAAAATTTGATTTAATATCTTGTAAACAAACTTGGGGATGAAACCCATATCAACCAAATAGATGTTTTATAAGTGAATAAGTCATGATATGAAAAGTTATATCCATTATTTAACAAAGTATAAGAAGTCTTTTCAATTATAAAATTAATTCAAATCAAATTAACAAAGCTTGACAAAGACTTTTCTAATATTTAGTTCAAAACTAATTTAACACAAAAACACATATGGTAATACTTTAAAATCAACCATGTGCTATGTTAAAGACTTTTCCACTATTTGAATAGTTCAAAACAAATTTAAAATCTGTTTTTAAAACCATATGGAAATACTTTACAATCAACCATGTGCCATAAGAAACATCGATAAAAAAAACACATAAAGAAATGTTGCAGCAGTACCAATTTATTTAGTTTGACAGGTCCATAGCAATAATCTCATACTAGTATTTGTAAATAAGATGGAATCAAATTTCTTAGTATGAGCAGTCATTATAACCTTGTTCATGGAAACATGGCTACATATTTCATATAAGAAAAACACCACTTTACCACACTTTAAACTGATAAATAAAATGGAACCTCTCACATGTTTACATAATTCTCCCCACCCAAAAGCTGATTATGTCTATAACGGGTTCTTACAACATTAAACTAATGGGTATAGGTTTTTACATGAAAAAAATATGTGAGTCTATGAGTAACATCTGCATTGAGCTTCTCATAGAATGAGTAATTCGGACGAATGTCCGTCTCACTAACTCTGCAACATTTTCCCATTTCGGACTCCTCTCTCTCGCTCTTCACCCTTCACCTTTACATCAAAACTTTCAATTAATGTAACTACAAACATATTCTGCAAATACAACTACTTATGAAAACTTTTAACTACTTTTTTCATTATTAAATCATTTTAGAACCATGTTAACTTCAAAACTATTAGAAGCAAAGAGGAATTAAAAACAATAGAGATGGAAATCTGGTGATGTTTATATATATGTTTTGTATCCGATAATGTCAGTATTATGGAATAACCAAATAGATTTCACAATGATATCACTGTGTAATGTAACCAAGACTCACTTTTGGGCATATCACTGCAATTCAAGCTCTAACACATCGCGATTTCAATATTCAATATTTCATCAACCAGATTCAATTTATCTCTGACACCATAATTAACCTCTGAATATGAATGAATATGCACACTATCATGCTATGCATCTTTCTAGTAATCATGCAAATGAATAGCCATGCAGTCACACAAATGCATAAGCATATTTGTTATCACCAGAATTTCATCCACAAATGGTTACAGGAATCCAGCATCTTCAAAACACCCATTAGTTCACTCATGGACCAAAATACATTTCCAAAAGGTACAAAACTATACAACCAACTATAAAATCAGCATGTGCTAAGACTACACAAGGAGCACGTGCACATGCGCCATCCATAAACGCAAGAAAAGCGCACATGCGCCTGATGCGCGACTGTGGACGCAAAAACCCGTGCACCCCTCAAAATGATGCATTTATGATATTGGTCGGCCTTCCACCCACTTATGGTTCATCTTCCAAATCGATTTGACATCCAAATCTCATTTGAATTCGATTGGGGGGCTGGTGAAAGACCTAAAGGGCCCCATGGATGATTTTAGGGGCTAAATTTCGCTCATGGGCTAATTTTCCATGGTTTTTCCAAAAACGAGATTCGCTATTTTAAAAATGATTCTCCCAAATTCTATAGGATAAAATTATTTTACCTTAAAAATCGCCAAAAAATTATAAAAACTATATAAAATCCTTATAAATTTGAATATTTTTACAAAAATATCGCCAAACATTTATAGTTGGCATATGAAGGATTAGTAATATTTGCCAAGGTTTCTACATTTTAAAATAAATTTCCATCCTTAAAATCATCCCTAAAGGGCCCCTTGTTCACACTAAGAACTGGTTGCATAATGCCTCAAAGCTATGCTATAAAAAGAGGCCATGGGTGCACTATATTTTCAAGGAATTCATTTGTATTGTTATGTTGCTTATATTCTCTTGGAGAATCCTCTTTTCTTATCAAGAGTATACAAGCACCATTTCATTTAGCCATTCATATCACCTCTTGAGTGAATGGGCTTTGGATTCTCTTCACCATTTCATTCTAGTTTGTTACTTGTAAGAAGAGCTCAATATTTGGGGGTCCAAGAGCCCTCCCTTAGAGGAAGAGGGGACCCATATATCTCCCTTTCTCTTTGGTGTTTTCTTTCCACTAATACAATCCTTTCCATTGGTGGCATGTGTGTTGTTTATTTTTGTTCTAATATCCTTATGCACTCTAGTTTAGCTTATTTTATTGATCTTAGCTTAGTTCTTTGTTTATTCTTTATGCTTAATCTTTCTAACCCTTTCTTTCACTGTTGTCTTTCCTAGCTAACCCAACTGGGCTTGAAAGCATCCCTATTTTGCTCATATAGGTGACAAAAGGGGTGCAACATATTGGCGACTCCACTGGGGAAAGGTATCAATTTCCTCCACCATTTGGGTTATTTTAGCTCTTCCTTTTGTTTCTTTAACTTGCAGGAACCATAACCAACCCAAGCCAACCTGCAAAAAAACAAATTCAAAGCTGAGTTGAGAGAAGTTCATCCGAAAAAAATTTCACGACCATGTAATAGAAAGTGCGCGGGTTTTATAACCCACAGGCGCGTCTTCCGAGTACGTGTGCGAAACCCCCTGTGTTTCTCAGCGTCCTTTGCGCACTACGCCCAAAGGTCATTTTTAATCTATGCATTGGCGCCCAATGCACCTCTATCTACTCTGAGACCTGCGCATATGCCTAGAAAATCAAACATTGTAAGGGCTTTTGTGATATGTTGAAAGCCCATAGCCTTCTCAAAATTGATTCCATGCAGATTGTAACATGCACCACACTTAGATACCCTCTCCATATGAAGGAATTAGTCAAAACATATGCACTTAGGGGGTTAAAATCATTATTTTATCTTTTGCTTTCATTTTTGCCACATGGATGGCTTGTTTTGATTAAAGTCTAAGTTTGAATCATTCTACATTACATATAAAACTTGCATTGGGACTAGAAATTGGATATCAACCATTGAGTATACTCTTCTCTCGCACCCCAAAACGATCTTGAGAATCAGAAAGAGATTGAGGGGAAATTTCTTCTCCCTTAAATAAGACAAAATTTGTAGGAGAGGACAACGGCCCCTTCGGGACTCCTCTTAGTTCATTTTTCAAACACATCTTAAAATTGTAAGGGCCCATACATGCCCACATGCTACAAATATACGATAGTGATTGAATTTTACTTTCTTAGATTAAATCACTAGGGAAGTTTAAAGGTTTTGTAATGGGCCCATACATGCCCACATGTGTACAATCTAGGATAGTTTCAAAGCTTTCTTAGATTAAATCACACTAGGGAGTTAAAGGAATAGTAAGGACCCACATGTCCACATGTTAGTTTCCTAGGGACTTTAAAATTACACAAGGCTATACCAATGACACATAGTAACTTAGGTAATCAAGACTTGTAAAGGACCAAGCGAAGTCCACATGCAGCAAGGTGACACCTAAATTATTAAAAATTGGTACACTTTCACTTGTTCACACACAAAGTTCACCAATAACTCACATAGTTTTATCTAGAAATCGTGGAGGTAAAAGTAAGTTTCCTCCAATGGGATTCTGAAATGCCCCACCCTTTTCTTGACAAGACTATCCACTCCCACTTAATTTCAACGAGATCGGCTCACACCCCCAATCTCTCAAACAACCACATCTAAATTTTTTCTAAAAACTCACTAAATGTCCTCCATAGGAGGTACCAAAAGAATTTTTTAGTCTAGGTAGGATCTTGGGGATAGACATCCAAATAACTCCCTGTTATCTAGTTCTCACATCTTCAAACAGTAGAAGTTGTCAAATAGGGAACTTTAAAATCCTCCAAGTCAAGTGTTCTTAACACCATAAGGCAGGGAGATACCCGTGAAGGGTCGAAGGCCAAGGTCCGGTTGTTCTGTGTGTCCCACCTTGAGGCACCCACCTCTTGGATGGGATCCAGCCCATGACCCATTTCTTAGGCCGAAAATCTAAATGTCGCCTTTGATCAAGGTACCTAGTGACCAAATTTTAGGACATCTAGCCAGGTGGAAATTTTGGGCTGCAATTGCACCTTGATCAGATTTTGTGTGGCTATTGGGAAATATCGCCAGCTCTTTCGGGATATGAACCCTCTACCCCTCATTATAACTGATTACTTCATCCTTCACTAGTTCCTCTTCTGGTGGCTTCAGACCCCATTGTTGAGTGCTATTGGAAGGTCCAATGCTATTTGACAGGAAGGACGTTACATATTTTTTGGACATGAGCATTTGTTTTTATTTGTTCTCCCACGCAGACAAGAACCACCTACCCACATGTATGCTTCTTTATCAATTGATTTGTGTATGATGTTCTTGTGATTACATACGATTGTGAGATATATTGTGAAGATCCAAGTTATACAAAGTCTCTTGTTCATTAATTGCTCTCATCACCATTTCCACACATCCACTTTGCTATTTGGACATCATAGGGGACCCACAGAATCCCCGTCGTTCTAGATGCTTGCTAAATCTCCCTCCCATTCTAGGAGGAGTTCCTAGTCTTGCCAACTCAATGGCTCCACCTTCTCACACCCATGTGAGTGCTACTATCTTGGGATCCGCTTTGCTCGGTTCTACTTTATTTGGGTACACTTCCCAAGATCAACCATCCACCCACATTCCTATACAAGGAAGTGGGGGGCACACTTCTTCCCCAGGAGGAAGTACAACCCCACCTATCGCCCCTAATGGGTCATGGAAACACATCACTCACACCATGGTCGGAACAAACCCTCTTTCAGGGTCAGGCACACAAAAAATTCCCACCATGGCTGGCACTAATCTTCCACCACAACCCTAGATGCCATACTTGGCTTCCCTCAACATACCAGATCTGACTAAACTCACTAATGATCCTATATTGCATGACCCCACATGGTCTGCAATGCCTACCAAACTACCTTTAGGCATCCCCAAGTTTGAAGGAAAAGCGGGAGATGACCCAACCAACCATATCATGAGCTTTCATTTATGGTGCTCCTCCAATAGCATTATGGACGACTCTGTCCATTTGAGACTATTTCAATGCACACTCATTGGCCCATTAGCCAAGTGGTATGTAGAAGAAAAATTTGGGTCCCATGCGACCTTTGAATCTTTAGCCAAAAGCATTGTTGACCTTCTTTCAACTCCCAATCCTTCATGACAATGGTCTTGAATTACTCTCAGAGTTTAAACAAACCTCTGTTACACACATCACTGACCACATTCATGAATGGCACCGACAACGTATTCTATGCAAAGCAGAAGCCACCAAGCAACAATGCCTCAATTGGTTTCTCAAATTACTTGTTTCCCTCCTTTCCAAAGATGTGGTTGCCACCTTCCCCCAATCAGAAGAAGAATTCATCAGCAAAGCCTAGTAGTTCGAACTCATTTATTCACAGTCATGATATTTGTATACAGTACTACCTGATGCCCCGAGACCCATGCCATTTGGCCAAGACAAACCTGGGATGTCTCACTCAGCGAATGGATTGATTGGTACCACTACACACCACAATTCACACCCCCAACAACCACCTATGTATGGAACACCTCAATATCAACCAACATATGGCGGACCCCCTTATTTTCCTCCTCCCCTTTATCAACAACCATACCCCTTAAATTTTCCTCCACCCATCAACAGACCACCACCGACATCCACAGTATGCCCAGCAGCCCAACCAAGATCTAGTACCCCCTCTACCTCTGCTTACACCCTAAGCACTAGTGAAAGTGCCACGCCTTCCTATGCACCCTATGGATCATTACCACAACATAATCTATACTTTCCATTTCCTAGTCCTCCCCAGCCCATTATTTCACCACAAGGACAACCACTTGTTGGGGTTAATTTTGTTCAACCCTCTCTCGTTCAACAATATCAAAATTTTGAACAGTTGAATATGGATAATCTGGCCCATCAGTCAAGCAATGTAAAAAAGAAAGGAAAAAACCGAAACAATAATCCCGGACCAGGAGGAAACCAAAACCAACCCCAGCAGAACCAACCTGTCAGAGGCAACCAGAACCAGGGGAACCAGAACCCCCAAGGGTGCAATAACAACAAACACCAAGGGAAGAACAACAACAATATTCGTACAAACTTCCCTTGTTCCCTTTGCGGTGAGTATGGCCATTATACTCATCATTGGTCTCAAATTGCGGACTTCAAACGGATGAAAGAATCTGGTAATGGACCACACCTGCCAACATCGCCTGCCCCCTAGAAGGCCCCACAACAATATGTGCAGCAACCACCCCTAGCCGTGTTGCAAAACCCCATACCACACCAAGGGGTGATGAACACCCAACAAGAGATGCAACCTGCCCCACCACAGGCAAGACCATATCACAATGCGGGCATTTTTGTAGATCAAACTATCCTCCTCACTAGTGAGGAAAAAGTTCTTCTCCAAACGCACAGTCATCAATACAGTGCCCACCTTGACAATACTCCCACTACCTCGGAAGAAAACCCCATCACCTCAGGACTGCCCTTGATGATTCCACACCCTAATACTGAAACACCTCTTCGCATCCCTCACATCCCATTACGAAGGAATGTCACCAACCCTCAGGATAGGGCGGCCCACAACTATAGTCTGGTATACGACTTGGCACAATCTCCCGCCGCCATGTCAGTCTGTCCTTTAAACTTGTCCCACTCAACGAAAGTCATTACTTTTCTCCCTGGGGGCAGTCGACCCTGCTGATACCCGGCTCATCACATTTGATCTCGACAGCGGAGAACCTCGCCTCCCCGCTCTTGTTTATTTTAAAATACCATTTAAAATCTAGAACATCACAGTCCATCGATGCATTATCGATGAAGGTGCATCTACTTGTATCATGTCCAAATCCGTATGGCAGAAACTTGGCTCCCCTGAGCTCATACCATCCGCCATCACCTTGAGATCTTATGACGAATGACCATATTATCCCGAAGGGCTCTTCCAAAATGTCCCTGTTGAACTCGGAGAAACAACCATTCTTATCGACATTGAGGTTATCGATGCCCCGCTCAATTACAATATTTTGTTTGGTTGTAGCTACATGTATGCTATGAAGGCAGTTGCCTCTTCTGTGTTTCGAACCATGATGTTTCCCCATAATGGAAAGATCATTATCATCGATCAAGTATCACATTATGAGCCTAACCCTTCATCCAACATCGAAAACATCCTCCCTTTTTTCCACACTAATACGGATGCCTATCCACTCATTGAGACGGGCCCCAGAATTTTTAAGGACCCATCCTTGCTAGGGACATACCACGGAGCACCACTGCTCATCCATCCCTCAACACAAGTATGTGTCATTTCCACCAACGGAACGACAACTGAAGATAATCTCCCTCCCACCGAGGCCTCTTTTATCCCTGATGTCCCACTATTCACAAAACTTCTCCCTCAGGAATCCCTTGGAACTTTTTTATCTCTACCTATTCCTGATCTTCCCCTCCCCTAGGGCCATACCCCAATTTGGGAAACAGTCCCCCAAGCCATTACCCAAATCCCTTTATTTTACCCCCCACCGGGCATACAAGATTTCCAGGTAGCTGCAATTCTCACCCTTCCTAATATGGTGCTAGAAATCCCAGTATGGTATCTACATCCCCCTGCGATGATTCCTCAACCATCCCTCCCTCCCCAAACTGAAGGACTCCTGATGCAGATTTCAATCCTTACCCCAACCAAACTGCCCTCCCCCCCCACTCGCTAATACCACTGCTACAGCTAGGGATAGATGAAAAAATAAAGATCCCACTGCTCCACTTTCACCATGAGTACAACCTCCTTGCACACTCTACGATAAATAAGGACACCCCACAAATCGATGTCCTTCTCTCCCCGAGCTACGTAAATTGATCCAACTTCCACGGGCACCCACCTCATCTAGCACACCTAGTACTCCTACCCTAACTACCACTACAGGTAACAAAGGGCTGCGTACCAAATTTTCATGTGCCATATGTTCAGATTATGGCCATTGTAACACCCACCATTTCCCTACACTACCTCGATTTCGAAAGACGCTCACAGCAGTATGCCAGAGCTTTCAGCAAGAACCCACCCCATCTGCATCATCTCCAACACATGTTACCTACATCCATTATGTCACGACCTCATTCAACGAACGTATGAGATTCCCTTTCTCTCTCTGTGAATCGTTAGATCATTTCACATACCAATGTCCTATGATCATTGAATACAGGCGTTGCCAAATGGCCCTGATTCAAAATCCTACACCCCCCCCCCTCACGGTAGAATCGATGATTAACCATACCCCATCATTAGAATTTATTCATATCCTTCCTCCTGAGTCTGAGGCCCTCCCTACCCCTCCATGGTTCTTGGATGATTTATACGAGGATTTACCCCCAAATCCCTCCAATTTTCCAGTTCATTTCCCCACGAAAATTTTACGCCCGACTACCATTTTTAACCCACAGTATCTCGATATTTGGTTTATGTCGAGCAAACCATCGCAATCCCCTTGCATCACCCCTCTACTTCTTTACCATCATATGATCATATGACAACCACATGGTGACAGTCACCAAGGTCACTCCTCTCGATCCCTTATCTTCTCGATAGTTTCACTGCGACAAAGACATCCTGGAGGAGTTAACTAAACCCAATTTCCCATGGGATGTGCTCCACCATAGAGCGCTCATTCCTTCATAGGAAGCCTTCGCGCCTCCTAGCCAAAATCCCATATACGCAGTCAAAACCAAATATTTTCTCCCATTCGGGCATATAGATTGGCTCAATAACCCTATCCCTGTCCCTGATGCTTTTGAAGAAGGAAATATGGCCAATATGTCCCTCACCATCAAATATAGAATTGTATAGGAAATCACCATTGGCGTCGCATGCTCTTCTGACGAAATCACCACCTACAAAGCTCTCTTCCAGGAATACCGAGACATTTTTCCCTGGTCCTACATAGAGATGTCTGGCCTTGATCCCTCTATTGTCGAACATCGTATAGACACCTGGCCTAATATCACACCTGTCCGCCAGAAACAACGACCACTACACCCATCCAAAGAAGTGGCCATCAAGGCCGAGATTGAAAAATTATGCACTGCTAGGTTCATCTACCCCATCTCCTATATGTCATGGGTCTCCAACCCCATATGTTTCAACAAAAAAAGGGGTACTACCCATGTCTGTACGGACTTTCGGGATCTCAATTACACTTGTCCCAAAGACAACTTTCCAACGCCCTTTATCGACTAAATTATCAATGATTGCGCTAGTCACGAGGCTTTTTCCTTCATGGATGGTTTCTCTGGATACAACCAAATTCAAATTCACCCAGTCGATCAATACAAAACCACATTCACTACCCCCTGGGGCAATTTTACGTATCGTTTTAACCTTTTGGCCTCAAGAACGTCGACGCAACTTTCCAAAGAGCCATGACATACATTTTTCATGATCTAGCTCATATCATCCTTGCATACTTGGACGACCTCATAGCTCAATCCAAGAAACACACTCAACATCTCAATGATTTATGAATCATCTTCCAATGGTGTCGTCAGTACAACATCCACTTGAATCCCCTCAAGAGCGTTTTCTGCGACACTCCTAGGCACCTCCTTAGGTTTATCATTTGCCAACGTGGCATTACCGTGGACCCCCTCAAAGTCCAAGACATCATATAAATTCCACCCCCTTGAAATTTACACCAACTACAGAGCCTACAAGGCAAAGCTAACTTTTTACGATGCTTTGTCCCAGATTATGCCACTCCTGCGCATGGCTTCCTTCGCTTTCTTCGCCACGACATCCCATTCCAATGGGATGAACATGCCCAAACCACTTTTGATGATATTAAAGAGGCACTCTCAAATGCCCCATTGATTAGTCCACCCGACTATAACAGTGACTATATCCTCTACATATCAACCTCAGTCGTCTTAGTAGCAGGAGCTCTCTTCCAAATAGGGGATGACGATCGTGAGCATGCAATTTACTACGTTAGTAAAAATCTTTCAGGGACACCCTTGAAATAAAATCATGAAGAGAAACGCGTCCTTGCAATTGCCCTCGTAGTCTAGAAATTACGCCATTACATCTTGTTTTGCACTACCAAAGTCATCACAGATTCCAACCCAATGCACTACTTGCTCCATCACCGGCAAATTTTCCCAATGGATCATCCTTCTTCAGGAGTATGGCCTTGAATTTTCAACACCCAAGAGCAAGAAATCCCTCGCCCTTGCCAAACTCATTATGGAATTTCCCTCCGATACTACTAGTACCCCTGTCAATACTGACTTCCTCGATGAACATCTCTTTTACATCCCCTTAGATGACCCTTGGTACAACAATCTTATCGTATACCTCCGAACACAGAAATTCAGAAACCACCTCTCTCGGGACAATCGTCGACGCATTTGTCACTGGCCCCCCCGCTACCTCCTTCTCGATGAAATCTTATATCGATAAGGGGTCGACACCATACTACTTCGATGTTTGACTATCAACGAGGCTAATAGAGTCTTGAACGACTTCCACAGCAGCGCTTGTGGGGGCCACCTCTCAAATATGTCCACCATTGAGAAAATCATTCGCGCCAGTTACTTTTTGCCTACATTGTTTCATGATTGTATCCACACTGTAAAACAATGTGACAAATGTCAGTTTTATGCCAACAAAGCACGAGCACCACCTGCTCTTCTACACACAGTCATTACTACCAACCCCTTTTGCAAATGGGGCATCGAATTCATAACTTGCAACCCTCCGTCTAGCAATGGACACAAATACATCATAGTTGTAGTCGATTACTTCACCAAGTGGGTTGAAGCCATGCCTAATGTTAGCACAGGGGAAAACTCGGGGTTCAACACTCAAGAGCGCACCAATAAAACCCTAACTATTGGCCCTTTCAACAACACCTGCGAAGTAGATGAAGTCTCACCCGAGGTAGAGGCAGGGGTGGTTTCAGGACTCGAGTGTCTAAAACCTTAGCTGGGACACCAATCTGTGATTATATCTATTACAAGGCACTTAGCATATATCATTCATCTATATTTAACCCTTATGGTACTTCGCATATGGCACAGAACATCGCAGTGAATACTTAGACTAAATATGATTCAGTACTTAGCCACAAAAATATATTAGATTCAACAGATCAAGCACTAAACATCTTATATATCAGATCTAACATTCATTCTTTTATCATAAGCACAGAACATAACTATATATACTTAATCACAACAAGCACTTAGCCAAAAGGAAACAACACTTAGGTCAATGCACAGAGCACATTATAGAGGTTACCGTGGTTCACCCCCACCCTAGGGCTATGTCCACAAAGTCTTCTTCTTTATATTATCTCGGTCAAGGAGTTACAGCACGGAGCTTCAATGACCCTTACTTCACATAGGATAGAAGATCTATGTAGCTCACTAGATCCTTCTTCCTTGCGCTTAGCACAAAACCACAACAACTTGCACTTAGCATTTCGATCTCCTTACAATCATGCACAAAGAACTTGTGATACACATCTGACCACACAGGTCCAGCTACTAGCACTAAGCCTTTATCTATACATTTGCACAAATTTTCCCCCCCTACTTACATTTCCTAAGTATCTATTTATAGATTACAAAATGGGCCTAAACGTGGGTAAACCCATGGGCCGACATCCCTTTCCCTTTACATCAACCCAAAAACCCTAAAAAGTACCCAAAAATAGGTCTTGCTTGCTTCGCGTTGTGCTCCATATTTGTCAAGCTTTCGCAGTCCCAAAATGGTTAAGTATGACCAAGTATCCTTCAAAACTTGGTCGAGGGCCAACAGGCCCCCAACACTCACCTGTGACTCGTCCCGAGTCACTCAGGTCTGTTCAATTCCACCTCGAATGCCTCAAGCTTGGCTCGAGTTGCTTCGACCTGTTGTAGTGCGACAACCTCTTACTCAGTAAACTCCTGGATCACTATGTCATTGAGCGGTCCTTCTATGCGTTTTTCTATAGTGATGACAACCTGTTCGAGTTCAACTTCCTGGTTTTCAATTTCAACGAACAGTTGGCATGCCTTTTCTTGGATCGGTTGAAGTCATTGGGAGACTTGCATCACTTTACTTTGCAGCGCATGTACCTATTGTTGGGATGTGCATTGTTCTGCAAACCTCTTCATTCTTTCAACCAGGGTCAAAGTCTTTATCTGTGCTTGTAGCGTGTTTGGATGTTGCTTGGCTTCTTGGATTTGTGCCTCTAATGTCTGCAATTATGGAGTCTCTACGATGGTTTCATAATTCTGGGCACTTCTAGCACTCAGTTTCTTTCATTCCAAAGAAAAGGTTTTTAACCGACCAACTGTGCTTCGAGCAGTGGCCTCTCTTAGATCTCTAATTTCTTGAGGGGTCTTGGGCACGATGTGGAGCTCTAGATCCGTGATGCGCTGTTGGAGTTGTTGGATTACTTCTTCTAGTTGGGTCACCTGCTGTGGAAGATGGTCTTTCATCTTCACCTCTATGACTTTCAAAGGGTGCAGTGCTTTATGAATCCTTTCTTGGACTTCAAGTTGCTCTGCTAGCAATTGTGCCTTTTCCTCATCCCATTTCTCTTTCAGGGAAATATTTTCTTGTTATGCCTCCTTATGTTGTTCTATAAGTGTTGTCTATGCTTGCATCAAAGCTTGGGTGGCTTGCGCTGTGTCTTCTTGAGCTCGTCGAAGGCAAGCTTCGACTTGATCATTGATCTGGTGTAACTGTGTGGGCTCATCACCTTTTCCTGATGTTTCGCTTATAATGGGTGCTGTAGAAACTGCTTGGTTGGACTGGAGTGCCTGCTGCACTTCTTTAAGTTCGCCTTTGATTCGGTTGAAGAACTCCTCCTGCTTTGCTTCTTTCTTTTCTGGGAGCTCAAGTGAAACGTCGTTCAGTGCGGAAATTAAGAAGTCAAAGTCATCTGGGGTAAGGGTGTTTAAGGATAAATTCATGAGTGCGGACACAGACCAATCTCCCTAGATCCACCTGGATCTGGAACAAACCGTGACAGAATACTACTCTTTCCCTAGATCTAGATATTGAATGAACTAAGAGAAATGGATGGTGGACATACCTTATGAAC
>ML779140.1:1271568-1300557 GCA_009831015.1 Picea engelmannii
CTTCTTGAACCTTAGATTTTTCTTTTAGAGAAGAAGTGATTGAAGGAGGGTGGTATCCATAGAGTGCCATAAATGGTGTCATTTTTGTTGCAGTATGAAAGGAAGTGTTATACCACCATTCTGCCAAGGGTAACCATTTGAACCATTGTGTTTGTTTATCAAAGACAAAGCAACGAAAGTAGTCTTCCAGACATTTGTTCACTATCTCGGTTTTTCCATCAGATTGCGGATGATAGGATGAGCTATGAGCCAATTGAGTACCCAAACAAGAAAATAATTGTCCAAAAATGTCCAGTGAAGATGGGATCTCTGTCACTTACAATAATCTTTGGACTTCCATGTAGATTTTGAATTGTCTCCATGAATGCGATGGCAACTGTACTGGCTTTGAAGGGATGAGAGAGTGCACAAAAGTGTGTGTACTTGGTCAGTCTATCAACAATCACCATGATGACACTCTTTCCTTCAGACTTCAGTAACCCTGTGATGAAATCCATGGAAACCTCCTCCCAACGCTGACTTGGGATGGATAATGGTTTTAAAAGACCTGGGGTCTTAATTTTTTCCACCTTATTTTGTTGAAAAACCAAACATTCTACCACAAACCTTTGAACATCAGTTTTAAGGCCATCCCAAAAAAAATCCTTCTTGACCCTATGGTAGGTTTTCAAAATCCCGAGTGCCCTCCTACTGGAGAGGTGTGCAATTCCAATAGTAACTTTTGTTTGAGTTGGGAGTTCTTACATAAATATAAGTGATCTTTGTACCATAGTGAATCATTTTTCCATGTAAATGTATCCGATGCACCGGAATCCTGCTGCAACCTTTGAATGAGAGTCCACACTTTTTCTTCATTTTTCCATTCATCCCTTGCTTCTATTCTCCAATCAGGTTGGATGATCGAGATAGCATAGAGAAAGGCCTCAACATATTCATCCTTTATTGAGAGTGCATCTTCCACAACATTTTGCTTCCCTTTTTTATAGATGATTTCAAAATCATAAACTAATATCTTGGTTACCCATTTTTGTTGTTCTTCTGAAGATAGTCTTTGTTCCAAGAAGTATTTAAGACTATCATGATCTGTTTTGACCTTAAAGTGCCTACCTATTAGGTAAGGACGCCATTTCTTCAATGCTTGTAGTATTGTCATCATTTCCTTATCATAAATGGGTTTGTGTAAGTCATTTCCCTTGATTGGTCGACTTTCAAAAGACAGGGGCATTCCTTCTTGCATTAGGACAACACCAATTTCATTTCCTGAGGCATCACATTCCACAATAAAGGTTTTTGTGAAGTCTGGAGTGGTCAAGACAGGAGATTTGCACATCACCTCTTTAAGTTGTTCAAAAGTTTTAGTTGCCTCTGGAGTCCACGAAAATGCATCCTTCTTAGTTAGTGTCATTAAAGGTGTTTCTATTTAGTGTCGAACAAACTTACGGTAGTAACCTGTCAAACCCAAAAATCCTCTAAGATTCTTCACTGTTTTGGGAATTGGCCAGTCCATCATGGCCTTAATCTTGTTAGGGTCTACATTGACACCTTCATGAGATACAATATGACCCAAATACTCTACCTCCTTCACTCCAAAGAAACATTTGGATGGTTTGGCATATAGTTGTTTCTCATTTAGTAGTTGTAACACCTTGTCAACATGTCATGCATGATCCTCCCAAGACTTGCTATAGATTAGTATATCATCAAAAATACTAACACAAATTTTCGAAGGAAGTGCTTAAAAATGGAATTCATCAACCCTTAGAATGTGGAAGGTGCATTTGTAAGGCCAAAAGGCATGACCAAAAATTCATAATGGCCTTCATGAGTTCGGAATGTTGTTTTGGGGATATCTTCTTCCTTCATTCTAATTTGGTGATACCCTGAACGAAGATCCAACTTTGTGAAATAGATTGCTCCATGTAGTTCATATAAAAATTCATATTTGACAGGAATAAGAAACTTATCTTTAATAGTGATCTTGTTGAGCTCTCGATAATATGGACACATACACCATGAGCCATCTTTCTTGAATACCATTACCACCTATGCAGAGTAAGAACTTTGGCTAGGTCTAATAATGCTAGCCTCTAACATTACTTCAACCATGCGCTCAATTTCACTCTTCTAGGCATAAGGGTATCTGTATGGCCTGATGTTAGGAGGGACACTCCCAGGAATTAGGTGAATATCATGATCATGATTTCAAGTGGGTGGAATACCTTTGGGAATATCTTCAAATACTTTTGAATGTTTATCAATGATCCCTTGGAGATCTAAAGGAATAGATGTCTTGGATGTTTGAACATCTAGTGAGCATAGTTGTGCAATAACACCTTGATGCCCCTTTTTCAATAATTTTGTCATGCGCTTAGAGCTTATCACCTTACCTAGTTTCCCTATCATACCTCTTAACTCAATTTCTTTTCCTTCTAATGAAAAGTTCATGAAACGTTCTTGAAAATTAAAATCCACCGTTCCTAATGATTGTAACCATTGGATTCCTAGTACAACATCAGCACCACCCATGGGTATAGAAATCATTGGACTATTCATTACATATTCCCCCATAGTAAGATTGATCTTATTGCATTTTCCTGAGCAATTGATATTTCCTCCATCTGCAATCCTTACTTGAAACTATGGCACTGGATATACAAAGAAATTGAGATCTTTGGCTAATTTATAGTGAATGAAATTATGAGTACTGTCATAATCAACTAGGACTATTATCTTTTTCTTTTTGATATATCCTTCGATCTTGAGGGTTTGAGGAGTGTTAATTGTAGCCAATGCATTACACGATATTGTGGGAGTCAACTCTTCAGACGAAATTGCTTCTACGTTTTCATCTTGAGATGGTTCTTCCTCTTCTTCTTCTTCTTCTTCCTCTTCACAATCTATGTAGAATAATTTCTTCTCACCACACGTATGTCCCTTAGTCTACTTGCTGTCACAATTAAATCATAAACCTTTTGTTTTTATTTCCTCTAATTGTTGAGGTGTCAACCTTGTAGGTTGAGGTGTTTTAAAAGAAGGAGCGTTATTCTCTCTATAGTTGTTAGGATTCATCCTTCTAGTAGCCATAGCCATATTTTTACTTTCAACATTTCTTGCCACCCTAAATGCATTCTCCAATGATTTGGGTTCCCAAAGGAAAACATCATGTTGAATATTATCTTTTAAAGTTCCTATGAATACATCAATCAAGTGCTCATATGGAATATTTGTTACCTTTATATTCAATTTTTGGAAGTTCCCAATGTGCTCTGTAATTGAACCCTTTTGCTTGAGATTTATCAATTGGCTAAAGAAGGTATTGCTCCTTGTATCCTCATAGTGTTCTTTCATTTCTTCCGTGAAAATTGTCCAAGTGACGAGTGATTTGCGAGAACAAAGCCATCGATACCATACAAATTGATTGGGTTCTAAATATAAAGAAGCAATGTGTACCTTTTGTGTATGTGACACATTATGTAGATCAAATAATTGCTCCATATGAAGTATCCATGTGATTGGGTCCTTGCCATCAAACTTCCTCATATCAATCTTAGGAACGTTGTTGGTCTTCAACCCAAAGTTGGAGTTTCTCCATTCTTGATTCATCTTCCTTGTGTCCTCATCATGAATTTCATGGGACACATTTTTAGTTTTAGGTGTCCTCTCTATTAGGAAATTTTTCATTCCTTCCATGATCTCCCTTTTTAAACCATCCATCTTAGTATCCATTATTGCCTCCAATTTAGCTTCAATTGAATCCATCATCCCTTGTAGTTCATCTTTTGTCATTGTCTTATTTTGTAATTAATTTATGTCCCTACACATTTCTTCACCTTCATCAAGAGTCCAAGTAGGAATTTTTGGAGGATTATTTGGTGTAGAAGTTCCCTTTTTGGGTGGCATGTTGGCCAAGTATCACTTTTGAACCTTGATTTTGAGGTGGTTCTGCTAGACAATCTTTCTTCTGTTGTATCTCCAAAGTTTCGGCCCTTATGGGTATGAAACTTTATTTTTTGTAGTTCTATGATATTTCTTCTCTACAATGCAACAGGTCTGATCAAAATTTCATTTTCCAAGTGGAATTTATGGTAACTTCCCCACAACATGATGATTTTTGGCCTTTCCAGAAGATCTCACTTGTATAGCATGCCCGCACAAAATATTTGATATAAAATTTTGAAACATGTACCCAAAATACTATAGACTGTCCACTATCCAATGCAACTAGTTTGACTCAATTTGTATACTCTACGAAGACGTTATAATATTTTTACTTGGAACACCTTCTTGAGACTAGTCAATAGGACTAGTTAGATATCCTATCTTCCACAGGGTGTATCTACAAATGTAAGATAACCCAGAAGCTGAAATTTTTACCACCGATACCTTACTAATTTATGTGAATATCCTCTGGAGTTCAAGGTCTGAAACATTACAGAAAAAAATTTATAGCGAAAATTCTGCAATGAATCAGTTCAGGATGATTCCATAACCCTATCTTACACAAGATGTATCTCTGAAAGTATAAGGCCTCAGGAGTGGAAATTCTAACCTAACGTACCTTGATCCGTCTACTAAATATCCTCCAAGCCATTATTTTTGAAACGTTGTAGAAAAAAAGTTATAGCGAAAATTCCACGGTGTCTCCGATGTAGCAACGAAACCCCAAGACCTTGAGCTCTGATACCATATGTTAAGAACCAAATATCAATATAACATAGAAAAGCCTCAAAATAAGTACTCAACGCCTTGAAAAGGAGATAAATTCAGATAATAAGCTTCTTTGAGGGGGCAACCTCCTTATGCCCACATAAATGTACAATTACAAGATGATTCAAAATGAAAATGTCTCCTTGGTATATATAGGAGACTAGGAGGTATAATTACAACTAATGGAATAAAGCCGACATAAATAAAATAACATTACTAATGTAATATGCCCCAATTAAGGGGTATGAGCCACTATTTAGGGCTTAACAATGCATGTAATAATTTTGGACATAAAGCTATAAATTGCAGAGCTAACAACAAGAACAATAACTACTTTGAGAGCCATACACAAAGGGGTTATTCAAGAAGACCTAGTGAAACAGAGAGAAGAAGTTACAATAGGTTTGAATCTTTTAGCACTGAAGTGGAATGTTACAAATGTAACAATTTTGGACACATGGCCAAAAATTGCAGAATGACAGTCCCTCCTAAAGAACCTCAACAGAGTCACAAACAAGAACCTCATAAAACAACATGGATAAGAAAGCAAGATCAGTATAGCAATGAAGAATGCACAGTCGCTCTACAAGATAAACAGAAGAAACGTGGTTCATATGTTGATAGTGGATGTTCAAAACACATGACAGGTGATAGAGACAAGTTTCTTACATTACGAAAGAAAAGAGATGGATCAGTCTCTTTCAGAAATGTTGTTCAGCCAAAATCATTGGAAAAGGAACAGTCCAAATTAGGAACAAGAATGAAATGGTAGAAAATGTTCTACTAGTAGAAAATATGAAACATAATCTTTTAAGTGTGAGTCAAATGTGTGACCAAGGTCATAAAGTTACTTTCGATTCACAAAAGTGTGAGATAAGAAAAGAAGGTTCAGGGAAATTGCTCGCTACAGCTACAAGAACTTCAAGAAACATATACGTGTTAAGTGAAATTGTAAATGAAAAGTGTTGTCTGGGAAAAGAAGATGAAGGTTGGGTATGGCACAGAAGAATGGGTCACATGAAGTTTGATAACCTTGTCAAAGTCAGCAAAAGAGAAGCAGTGAGAGAAATGTCCCAGATCACGAAACCAACCAACACTTTATGAAAGCATTGCCAATAAGGAAAGCAAACAAAGACCAGGTTCAAATCAAAGGAATATTCAACAACAAAACCACTGGAAATTGTGCATACTGATCTAGTTGGACCAACTACAACAAAAGGCTTAAAAGGTGAGAGATACTTTATGTTATTAATTGATGATTATACAAGAATGACTGCAGTTTTCTTTCTCAAGAACAAGTCAAAAGCTTTTGAAAACTTCAATATCTACAAGGAAATGGTTGAAAATGAGATGGATTAAAGAATCAAATGCTTAAGATCAGATAATGGAGGAGAATTCACCTCAAAGGAATTTATGGACTACTGCAGCAATCATGGAATAAAAAGACAATTCTCCGTCACTAGGACACCTCAATAGAATGGAGTTGTTGAAAGAAAGAACAGGACGGTACAAGAAATGGCTCGAACAATGATAATGGATTCAAAGTTGACAGATATTTTTTGGACACAGGAAGTGCATACAACAGTTCACATTCAAAACAGAGTAATGCCCAGAAGAAACACTGATAAAACTCCCTACGAGCTATGGAAAGGAAGACCAGCAAATGTGAAGCACTCAAGAGTTTTTGGAAGAAAATGCGACATCAAAAGAGAAGATGGTAGAATGGGAAAGTTTGATTATCGTGTGGACAAATGAATACTTGTTGGTTACTCAAGTACAAGGAAAGCATACAAGTGTTACAATCTAATATTAAACAAAGTTGTGGAAAGCATCAACGTGACAATTGATGAAATGGGCAGACCATAATCAAATGAAGAAGAAAACAAATCAATGGAACAACTTTTCGAAGAAGAAGATGAAAAATAAGTAGAAGAGGAAGATGAAGATGAAGAAAATCTGACAGAAGTAGAAGAGAAAGTTCAGCAAGTATCTCCAAAGACACCTAGAAAACGAGTACAGAAGAGTCATCCTTCAGATCAGATTATTGGAAACAAAGATGCAGGAGTTGAGACTAGAAGAAAAATATGCTCACCAAAACAAACACACCTAGCACTCTTATCTACAATTGAACCAAACTGTTTTGAAGAAGCCAGCAAGGATGAATTTTTCAATGAGGCCATGGATGAAGAATTGGATCAAATAGAGAAAAATGACACTTGGGAATTGGTTCCAAGACCAAAGAATAAGAATGTGATCGGCACAAAATGGGTTTTCAGGAATAAATTGAATGAGGATGGACAGGTTACAAGGAACAAAGCTAGATTGGTATGTAAAGGATATGCACATATTGAAGGAATTGACTTTGAAGAGACATTTGCCCCAATTGCCAGAATGGAAACAATCTGTTTTCTTTTAGCTTATGCATGATCCAAAAATGTTAAAGTATATCAGATGGACGTAAAATCATCTTTTCTGAATGGGGAACTTGAAGAAGAATTCTACATTGAACAACCAGAAGGATTTCAGTTGTCAGAGAACACAGACTATGTGTGTAGATTAAAGAAGGCCTTGTATGGTCTAAAACAGGCTCCTAGAGCATGGTACTCTAGACTGGATAAGTATCTGCAGCAGGCAGGGTTCAGAAAAGGAAGTACAGACAACAACCTCTACATCAAGGTAAGTCAAGGTAATATTTTATTAATTAATGTTTATGTTGATGATATTATTTTTGGTAGTGATGATAACACGTTAAGCCAGAAATTTGCAAAAGACATGCAGAATGAATTTGAAATGCCGTTACTTGGAGAACTATCCTTATTTCTAGGACTTTAGATACGTCAAAGAAACCAAGGAATTTTTATTTCTCAAACCAAGTATATCAAAGAAATGCTACAGAGGTTTGGAATGGAAGATTGCAAACCAGTTATCACTCCCATGCAAACCAATTGTAAGTTGAGCAAAGATGATGATTCGAAGTCTACATATTAGAGGAAATACAGTTCAATGATTGGTAGCCTACTATATGTGACAACATCTAGACTATATGTAATGCAGACAGTTGGACAGGTGGCATGATTTCAAGTAGCACCAAAGGAATCACATGTATTAGCAGTAAACAAGATCTTCAGATATCTCAAAGGAACATAAGAGTTTGGATTATGGTATCCAAAAGGAAAATATCTATCACTTATTGCCTACATAGATGCATATTGAGCAGGTTGCATTGATGATCGACGAAGCACCAGTGGAGTAGCGTTATACTTAGGTGAGTGTTTGGTATCATGGTGAAGCAAGAAACAATCATCAGTATCTCTATCTACAGTCGAGGCAGAGTATATTGCAGCAACAACATGTTGTACACAGGTTCTTTGGATGAAAAAAACTTTGACAGATATATAGGTTGAGTATGATGAGCCCATTCTAATATATTGTGATAATACAAGTGCCATCAGTATCTCAAAAAACCCGGTGATGCACTCCAATCAAGTATCACTTTCTACGAGAACAGGTTGCAGAACCGAACATCAGAGTTGAGTATGTGGGCACAAAAGAACAAGTGGAAGACATATTTATGAAACCACTTCCATGGGAAGCCTTTGAATATCTTTGACAAACACTTGGAGTTATTTCTACTCCAAAATGAATGCTTTTTTAATGCTTATCTTATATGTACACGAGGAAGCACCATAAGAGGACCGTTTAGTCAGGGGCAGCATCCCTGGATGGAAAGATACCTTTGCCATTGATGAAAAAGGGGGAGAGATTTATCAGATGCAGAGGAAAGAGGCATGGTTCTAGGGGGGGCATATTTATCAGATGCAGAGGATAGAGGCATGGTTCCAGGGGGAGCATGAGTGATATGATTTTAGTATTGCATCATAGTGTTGCCATCAATGCCAAAGGGGGATATTGTTGATTAAGGTTGGTTTTCATTGATGTCAACCCTTGAAGAAAGACCCGTAGAAAAAAGGTTTGGGTAATGGAACAAAGATTTTTTGATGTAAATATGAATCATTATTTATTTTTCATGGTTGATAAGAAGTAAATATGGATGAACTCCAAAGTGGTCCCGTTATGGTGAAATCCCTCATAGGAAGACACTTTGTGGAGTAAGACAACCCATGCTTAATTGTGGAATAATGAAATGAAGGACAATGAATTTGTCAGGAAAACTATCCTAGATGGATAGTTCTTGTCATGCCATTTTCGATGGTATGTAGAACATCACATAACTCCTCATGGTTAGAGAGTTATGACCATGTGAAGTTGGAGAACCCGAGTTTGGGTAATGGTCCCTAGTTTGTTTGATGGATAATGATATGATTTTTTCTATATTTGAAGGTAATAATATTCTCAATGGATAGTACATGTCATTCTATTTCTGGTGGTATGTGGAATGTCACATAACTCCTCACGGTTTGAGAGTTATGGCCTTACGAAGTTGGAGGACCCTCACATGTCATCTACAATCCCCAAAAGGTCAAAGTAGTCAAAGTGGTTTAAGGGATTTTAGAAGGTAAATGATAAAGTGAAGTGATGATTGTATTATAATTCAAAGTGAATACAAAATAAATTATTTCAATAATAAATTTAATGGAGAAATTAGAAGTGGTTAACCCTAAAATAAGGAAAGTGGGCGAAGTGACCTAGAAGATGTTTTTAAGGAAGCTACTTGGAGAGTATAAATAAGAGGCTAGGCTCTCTCATTATAATAACACTTGATAATATTGAATATCTATAGGCGTTCGAGGTAACCAAGGATATATAAGCCGAAATTCTTAGGGAAGGTGAAGAAAAGAAGGCCGAAATGCAAGGAAGGATAAATTCTTTTGATGGTGCTTTCTAAGGTATGTTATTTACAGGTCATCTCACCATTTTCTCTATAACTGTTTTTCCATAATGATTCAAACAGTGAAATTTCTATTCCATTGAAAAACCATATCCAAGTATCTGTGGTAAAAAAATCATTTTGTGGGTCATTGTATTTTTTGAGTTACACTCCGTGGAAAATAGGGTTTGTGGCTAGTCCTGAAACTAGTCAAAAACAAGTGTTTCAGGAAAAACGTCATAACTTATTCATAATAGATCCCAATTCCATGAAACCAAATGTTTTGGTTAGGGTATAGTATTTAGTATTCTTTGTAATAGGTTCATATCATTTCTCCAAATATTCCATGCGGGGCATGCTCTACAAGTTCGCTCTCTAGAATAAGCCAGAATTCAGACATGTATGTCAGTTTTGCTATAACTCATTTTCTAATAGTTTCCAATTAGTGAAACTTGGAGGAATTGCATAAAACACATTGAAAAACATTGTGTATCAGTTTCAGATCTTTATACATTACAGGTACAAATTTATGATTACTTCAAGTTAGGGTTGTTGACTAATCCAAAACTAGGCATGTGAGACTAAAGAAAAGTTTGATGAAAATGATAGTCTCTTGTTGTTAAAGTTAAGGAAGGTTTGAAAGAATGTGATCATATACACCAGGTCTATTACAGATCTACAAATCATATTTGGATGATGAAATTGATGAGGGATTTTGGTTGAGGTATATGTTGAGTACATGGTTGAGACAAGTAGTTGATGAGTTGGCACATACATGAGGTGTATAGTTGATGATGTTGGTACATGTTGATGAGTCGTAATTGATGAGTAGTTGACACACATGATTGGTACATACTTGGTACATGGTTGGATGCACTTGTGTTGGAAGATTGGTTGTTGTCATTGATGTCAACCCTAGTCATGGGTTTTGGACCGCAAGATTGATAAAGGTATTTAGACATGAAGGACAATGCACATGCATATACAAAACCCATGAATGGATAGTATACATCATGATATTTTTTGTGGTATGTGGCACGTCACGTGGATCCTCATGGTTGAGGATAAATGAATTTTTGAAGATGACAAAGTGAATTGAAGAAGGAAGTACATGTAGGCCCTGAAAATAATTAAAGAATAGAATTACAAAATAAGAAAATGTCAGGTCGGCCCTAATGTTAAAAGGAAGTGACATAAATGGTATAAATAAACATCATTATAAATTCATTTGATACAAGTCAAATTTCAAGGGTAATAAGAAGATAAGAAGGTCAGATTTCAAGGGAGGATGAAGTCTTTTGGTGATGTGTTCTAAAGTATGTTATTTTCAAGTCATCTTACCATTTTTGCTATAACGTTTTTTTTAGAACGATTCAGATGGTGAAATCACTATGGTATTGAGAAGACATATCAATGTACCTCTGGTAAAAATTTCAGCTCTTGATTCTCTATAATTATGGAGATACACTCTATGGAAGATAGGGTTTGTGACCAATCCTGAAGCTAGTCAATAAACAGGTGTTCCAGGTAAAACAATCATAACTTTTTCATACAGAATCCAAATGAAGCGGGACCACTTCCATTGGAAAGAGTACGGATTTTAGTTTCTTGTGTACAATTTTCATAATCAGATGCTAAATATTGAGCACGGGGCATGCATCACAAGTTGGGTCTTCTGAACAGACCAGAATTGAATAAAGTCTACGATTCTTTCTAAAACCTCTTTTTGGGGAGGATTCAAGGAGTGAAAAATTGGAGGAGTTTCAGAGAATACATTGAGTAATATTATATATAGGATCAGAGTACTCCAATAATAGAAAAATTGCAGAAATTGAAGAAGTCTCAGGAAGCATTATCAGGTTCTATGTGATGATTAGTTGGTGGTGATGATTTAATGTAAAGTTTTATTATCTCTCATATATTCATGGGTGGAAGGAAGGGGAAAGGATGGAGAGTTCAACTCTCTCTTGATATTGGAGGATTGTATCTTCCTCTTGGAGTTTATCCCTCCCTCTACATTTGGAAGCTGTAGCTACCTTTGGAAGTCATTACATCCCTTGAACAATAAACTATTGATTATTTCTCATATATTGTGCATGGTGTATTATGGTGTATTAGTGTAACTCTTATACTATTGTTCATTGCTCATTGGATATAGTTGAATGGTTTAAGTATAAGTTGAAAAAGGTTTTAAATTGTACTTGATATTGATTCACCCCCCTCTCAGTATCAACAGTTTGTTTATGGTACAGGTTGATTACAGGTTGTTTGGTATAGGTTGGTTCATGGTTGATGCACTTGTTTATGGTACAAGTTGATTACAGGTTGAGGTACAGGTTGATGCATGGTTCATATTTATTGGTACAGATTTACAGCGGTATATCTCACAGTGATAGTGTGACAGTGTTTCCATCATTCTACTTCTACTTCAGGGCGGTTGGACGGGGCAAGGACAGGTGGTTGTAGCCACCTTCCAGTTGTAGCCGGAGAACATAGGGGGTTGTAGCCTCCTTCTGGTTTTAGCCAGAGAATTGGGGAGTTGGATCTTCCTTTAGGTTGGAGCTTCCTTCAGGTTGTAGCTTGAGAACCTAGGGGGTCGGAGCCTCCTTCCAGTTGTAGCTGGAAAACAAAGGAAGTTGGTGCTTCCAATGAATGTAATTATTCAAGACATATAATAAAAAGCATTACGTGGTTTTCTCATGATTTGGGTTTCCACGTAAAACACTGGTGTATTGTGTGTGTGTATGATTGTTCATTTGTTCATTGCGTATTTACTCTACAGTTATTGGATGATAATGCTTCATTGATATAAAACTTGTTTTATATGGTTAAAAAGGATTAAATTGCTCTATTATTGATTCACCCCCCCTCTTAGTAATCCAACACCAATAACCAAGCAAAATACACTGTCATCATTGGCCTCCTAGTTGAGGCCAGTCATCGCCATATTTGTCACCTTAGCATCTTACTAGATTCCCAACTCTTCATCCTCTAGCTCAACAATGTGTACCGTGTACATGATCCATGCCTCTTCCACAAATACCTACAAGTTAGAATTTTATCTCAACATTTTGAGTCCATCACATTTACCCATATTCCCAGACAATTTAATCAAATAACAGATAACATGGCTAACCTAGTGTTAGATTGGCATTTTTCACATCAAGACACCAGTATGCATACATAAATCACTGCAATGTCTGTTACAACATATAGAATAGACATCATAAAAGAATCAATAAACATCAATACATATGACCATCACAAAGATCCCCAAAAATGTATATCCATCCATATATATATACTGATCAAATGTGCCATCAATGTTTACAAAAATAGTACATCACATACAACATTCATAGGTAGGTAAATCAAGTTACCCCTATAGATACAAAACATTGCCACACCACCATACACAAAGTGGGATCACCAGCCTATATAGATATAAAAAATACACAATTACAGAGGCACTCATGGCACCTCTAGAGCTCCACCACCTGGCCCTCTCTCTGGAGGAGGGGCCCCACCAGCTAAGGGTCCCTCAAGTCCCGAAGCCAGTCGCCCATTCATCGTCACCCCCGCTACAACCGCTCTTCAGAATAGGATCACACCACCTACACAGTCACATTCCTCGGGACACCATCCATCCTCGACCCCCTGGGGGCATTTTTCTCATATTAAGTTCAAGTACTTGGTCATCACCCATCAACATTACCCCTTTAGGTATATCATCGACACTGGCATGTAGTCATTCCCTCTGAATATCAAATTGCATCTCCCAGTCACACCCTCTGATCTTTGCCTCTAAGATCCCCATATCCGGTTCTGCAGTACTGTCACCTCCGTTTCATTTGGTACTATCACCCTGTAGCACTCTCCCCCACATGAGTTGTCCCATTCATAGTCCCCCTTGGCATTTTGACACTCATGCTTTTTTCACCCTTCAGAGATGGGAGTCCCGATAGTCTTACGCATCGTCGAGAACCAGCCACATACTCCTTCTCCTCATTTTGCTAGCCTTCCCAATGGACTCCCAGGTTACTTCATCATGGTTTTATTTTGACTGCACCCCCGCAGTATCATTAACCATCCATTTCATCCACCATCAGTTTTCCCATCTGCAGATTGTCCTCCATCTATTTCCCTAATACAGAAACCCGCCTATGGGGCCCTAAACCTCCACTTGTTCTCCAAGCACCTTGTGCCATCATCAGGCCAAGCCACCTTCCACTGAGGCACCTGTTTCTATATCTGCACAATTATCCCAACTTATTTTTTGTTCTTTCGGTAATTGTACAAACCCCTTTTTTCACACATTTACACAACTTTTTGTTGTTGCCTTTAGCGACCTTCCTTTTCCAGCAAAGCAACCCTTGTCGCCCTTGGTTGGGGAATTTTTTTACTTTCCCCCATCACTGATATTATCCATAAGCCCCGATCATCTTACAATCCATACACCTTTTTGATCTCTATGTTTGTCCATTTTTGTCACGCCTCTGGCACAACTTACCCTCGTCTAGTCATCCCCCTGACACTAGATTCAGTTTCATAGTTTCTTCCACTTTGCATATCTCCCCAACAAAGGGAAGTCTTGAGTATCACCACTCCTGGAATTCTCCCATGTTACTCATCAGTTCCTGATCTCATCTAGTAGATTTCATGAAGCCCTTTGCTTCTTGAAGTCGTGTCTCCCTTTCTGTCGACATCAACACAGTTTCCAGAAGGGTGACAGTATCTTGACTCTCATTACCTTTACAATGAGGAGTCTTGGATAACACAGAGAGGACCATTATTTCTCTTTGTTTTCGTTGACCCCCAAAACATTATACTTCAACACTTTATCATGTGGCGGTGGGTCTTACTTTGTGACTATTGCAGTTGTTTTTATATTTGTCAAAGACCTCTGAAAATTGCAAGCCCATCAATGCTTGTGACTCCTCGACACTTCTTATAGGTTTCATCACCTCTTGTCAGAGTTTGTTCACCATCCAAATTGTCCTCTGCTATTATCAACACACCCCTGAGGGTGCTACAGTCATCTACACCAACACACCGCTTCAGTTACTGTCTCCCACATTTTTTGAGTTACATGACACGAGCATGGGGTATGCCCGCCTCGTTTGTACACAGTTTTATTTTTCACACCTTACAAAAGGATTGGGTCCTACAGGTTCCCCTCTCCCTCCAAGGGGTCACTCTTGACACTCCTCGCAATGCTTTTTCTTACACAAGTACTCTCAGTAGAAGAAACATTTATGTATTTCAGCTATACATATGCTCCTAACCTCACACATCAGGGGGCATCTGTTATCACCGGAATTTCTTCTGCAAATGGTTACAGGAATCCAGCATCTTCAAAACACCCATTAATTCACTCATGGACCAAAAATGCATTTCCAAAATGTCCAAAACTATACAACCAGTTATAAAATCATCATGTGCTAAGACTACACAGGGAGCGCATGCACATGCGCCATCCAAAAATGCAAGAAAAGAGCGCATGCGCCCGATGCATGACTATGGATGCAAAAAAATGCGCACCCCTCAGAACAATGCATTTATGATATTGGTCAGCCTTCCACCCACTTATGGTTCATCTTCCAAATCGATTTGACATCCAAATCTTGGCTGAATCCGACTGGGGGGCTGGTCAAAGACCTAAAGGTGCCCTAAAGGGCCCCTTGTTCACACTAAGAACTGGTTGCATAATGCCTCAAAGCTATGCTATAAAAAGAGGCCATGGGTGCACTATATTTTCAAGGAATTCATTTGTATTGTTATGCTGCTTATATTCTCTTGGAGAATCCTCTTTTCTTATCAAGAGTATACAAGCACCATTTCATTTAGCCATTCATATCACCTCTTGAGTGAATGTGCTTTGGATTCTCTTCACCATTTCATTCTAGTTTGTTACTTGTAAGAAGAGATCAATATTTGGGGGTCCAAGAGCCCTCCCTTGGAGGAAGAGGGGACCCATATATCTCCCTTTCTCTTTGTTTTTTTCTTTCCACTAATACAATCCTTTCCATTGGTGGCATGTGTGTTGTTTATTTTTGTTTTAATATCCTTATGCACTCTAGTTTAACTTCTTTTATTGTTCTTAGCTTAGTTCTTTGTTTATTCTTTATGCTTAATCTTTCTAACCCTTTCTTTCACTACTGTCTTTCCTAGCTAACCCAACTAGGCTTGTAAGCATCCCTATTTTGCTCATCTAGGTGACAAAAGGGGTGCAAAAATATTATCCATAACAATGGTTAAATAAAAACATATACTCAACAGAATTAAACATAAGAAATATAACAAACACTTATCTTGTGAAATTCACCAATTGGTTGCAGACTTCAGATGTCCCTCCCAGCTATAGATCTGATTTCTCTAAATCTCTCAATAGTAGGTCAAGTTTGAGTTAGGGCTATGGATCAACTAGGGCAAAGGCTTCCTAAGCCAACCTAAGGTGTCACAGACAATGCAAGTGATCTATATTCAAGGTACGAAACTCCAACAACAATTCCAACCTACAACCTCTCATTCCCTATCAGCCTACAAAACCTAAGGAACTATACCCCCTTCTTTGCACCATAGTCCCTCACGTTGTCCCACTTCCCTTCCATGGCTCCAACATAGGATGGTCATGAAGTCTTAGAGCTCTATGGCTCTAGGAACTCTAGCTTCACTTAGAAGTCTCCTCCAAGCTTCACACCTTGGGAAACCACCCAAACAATTCTCACTCCAAGGCTCCAATCTTCCTCAAGGAAACCCAATAAAAATCATACACTAAATCCCTAATAGAATTCACTTAGAAAAATTCAAGAGATTTACTCACAAAAGAAGGTTACATAACTTTACTCTCTCACCCTCAACTCACTTAAGTAGTAATAGTCAAGAAACTACTCAGCAAAGATATGGATTAGCTCCGCAAGGTAAACTGGTACAAAGGTACAAATCAGGTACAACAAGTATAGTAGTAGGGATGAGGTACAATGGGTAAGAAGGAATGGAATAGTCTCTATTCCCATATAAAACATGGCTTAAATATGCATGGCCCTTACTTTCCATTTGGCACTTAAAGAACCCCTTTGGAACCTTTTTCCAAACTTAGGCTAAAAATGCTCTATGACTTTTAATTTGGAATATAATATTATTATTGGCATTAAGCCTCTTTCTAGTTCTCCTAGCCCCCTCACCTTTCCCTCTTTTGGAGTCCTAACTCCACATACTTTTTTAGTTTAATAGTCTACAACCATGATGTTATTTTTATTAATATATGCTAGTGTATATACATTTTACATTGCTAGGCTCTTCTGTATTTGCATTACTAGGATCTGTGGCCTTTCACTTTACAAACAATCTGGCCTAAAACACTCTAGCTCACTAGTCTACTAGCTCTTACATTCCCCTCCCCTTTATTTTTGAACTCTCCTTATCATGAAAATTTCACGTGGGGGCATGAGGGGGCCAGGCAGGAGAAGTACCCAAATCTTTTTGAAGATTTTGCTATAAATGATAATGCTCATTGTGTGTGTGTATATCTATCTATCTATATATATATATATATATATATATATATATATATATATATATATATATATATATATATATATAGATAGATAGATAGATAGATAGATAGATAGATAGATAGATAGATAGATAGATAGATAGAGATAGATAGATATAGATAGATAGATAGATATACACACACACAATGAGCATTATCATTTATAGCAAAATCTTCAAAAAGATTTGGGTACTTCTCCTGCCTGGCCCCCTCATGCTCCCACGTGAAATTTTCATGATTTAACAGGTCCTAGTTGGCTTAGTTTCGAAGTACCTGGACCAGTGGGACCTGGAAGTCTCCTTCTAGATTCACCTTTATTGAGATTTAAAACTTATTTAAAACTGGCAAAGTCATCATCAAACCTATAAGTAAAATATAGGAATAAAAGAATTAGTACATGCAATCAACAAATTCATGTACATTTTTATAAATAGTTCAAGTGATATCATTAATTTTAAAATCTTCCTTTGATTTGGCAAGTGAATTTCCAAGAAATCCAACAGTGGGAACTTTTAAACTCTATGGCACTTGATCACGAGCTTAGTGGTGAATTTGTTTCCTGTCACTTTGGGATATCATCTCCAAGAATGGTTGGGACTTCCTTGAATTCATAGATCTGATTATTGAGAACTGCAGATGGAAAAATATGCATCTATTGAGCAATAAATCTGTAAGAAGAGCCCTTGCTCCATCCTTGGATGTAAACAAATATTGCTAGCAAACTCAACTCTGTCTTGGAACTTCTGTTGAAAAGATCATAAACAAATTGCATTTTGCCTTCTTTGTAGGAAACGAACTTTTGAGCAATATACTATAAGTAACAATTGTTGGAGATAATGCTTCTATTAATGTTGTGTGCTATGTTTGGAATTGGTTTGGGTTTATTGGAGACTATTGAAATATTCTCTCAACCTCCATATCCATGTTTGGAATTAGTTGGATCTAACTCCAACTATATATGTGCAACATTCTGTGCAATTGTGAGTAATATAAAAATAATATTTGTGTATGTCTGCTCCTCTATTTTCTATTATGGTATCATAGCATGTTCTGAATTAAATCCTTCACAGCATGGTCAGGAAGATGTGAGGGATGTGACAGTCAATTTCGTGTAAATATGTAGGAGAGTATTAGTTTTCTGAGTAAGTGATTTGTGGTGTGAGTTTATTGTGTGAGTGATTTTTCTACTGTGTATTTGTACAGGTGTAAGTGAGGGAGTTGTCTGTACACAATTGCTGCTAGAGCCAGTCCACATTTGAAGATAAAACGTGATTTGAATCTCCTTGTGGTATACTTGTAAATAGATCCTTCCATATATGTTATATGTGGTCAATGCAATAGCCAGTCACCAGTTCACTAAGAACGTATTCATTTTGTGTTTATTTGAAGTACCTGGTCAATGATGGAATCATCGTTGAATGCAAAGCTACAGGAATCAAATTAGGATTGTCGCCTCCAGCAGCCCTCACCAAGAGGGATTGCAAGTTGTGCAATCTATTTGAATTCCAATAGTTTCTCGTGAGACTACCCCTGGTGAAGTGTCGTGTGCAGACATGAAATCACCAAGCATGAGAGCCAGTGTATGGAATTATTTTTATTTATTGTGCAAATCCATTGACTCAATCATTATTAGAAAGAGTTGTGTGAAGAAGGAGCCATCATCTTTAGATCTACCATAAAAGAACATGATAGCAATTGCCATCGATTTGCAAAAGGTGTCACTTCATTGAAATATGATTTGTGCGTTGAGCTGCCATTACCATAGACGGAACCATGAGATAAGATAGGATTCAATTGCTGGTCAGAATCATTGTCGAGGACGCTGCGTGGTAGAGAGGAGTCATAGATAGGCATGATTTGATTGAAAAGAAAGAGAGTCGCCCTCACGAGGTACAAATGCATTGACAATGTGCTCATAATTGAGAATGTTCTATGGGTAGCAACCATAGATCTATTTCCTATGGTAAAAAACATTGAGAAGTAGTCAGCTAGCTGTACCAGCTATTGTGTGGAGTTTTCAGATTGTTTTTTTAAAGTACTAGAGAAATTTTAATTATATGTTTGTAAAAAATTATAATGCATAAACAATGAATTGAACATAGTAACATATCTTAGGCTACTAGTCAATGTTTGTTAATACAGCAATGAAATGATGTTACTTCACCAACAAATATAAAGATGATGTAGCAATCAATGTATCTAATCGATCCTCTTTCAATAAATGCATCAAACCACCATCTAATTGCTTAATATATAAAAATTGTTGCGTCAAGATGAAATAACCAAGGGTGATGTCAGCTTTTAGGGTTACTAGTTAGTTAGGGTTTCAATTTATAAGAGGTTTTGAGAGTTGTTTCAATCACTTTCACTTCAGCGTTGGAGGCTAAATATCAGTGCCTAGGGTTATGGAGTCAAAAAGTGAAGGATGCACAAATTGAAGGGGTTGAGATTCAAAGGACAAGAGGGAAAGGTTTCAAGGTGTTGCAATAGCAGGGCCTTAAAGACAGAACCCTAGGGGAGAGAGGCTCACTACGATGTTTCTTAAGAAAGGCCTCGTGCTCTCTCCTCCTTCCCGGCAAATAGCTAGCTCAAAGACAAGTTAAATCAAGACAAGAGAGTTTAAAGAGGGAGAGTGTTGCAAAGGAAGGGCTCTTTCATCAAACCCTAAAAGAAAAATGGCCCTAAGTGTAGATAACCTAGGCCTGAAATGTCCTCTTCCTCCTGAAGTTTAAAGGTACGACTAGCTTAAGGGAAGAAGAACGAAAGAGTGTAGCAATGGCTAGGCTCTCTTCTTCTTCTTCAATGGCTAAAAGGTTTTTCTATCAGGGGACATGAGACAACGACCTACTTGTGTGTTTGTGCCCTAGGGTTTTGATTCAGTAATATTTATAAATAGATGCAAGAAATTAAACTACAACCATTCAATCAAGAAGTTTTGCATAAAAATACTTACAAATCATCAAGAAAATAACATGCAAACCCTAGTTGTAAACCTTCCTTCAAGAAAACAAACACCAACAATTGCCAAAAATCTCCTCCTCAAACAAGTGTGCCTTCCTCAAATCAGCCAATAACCCTAATAGGGTGCAAAAATCAGACCTCACTAAGAGAGTGAGAGATGAGTTATGTCAAAATGAGGCTAAAACTCCTCAATATATAGTGTATCAATGACCTTATTTAATTTTAGGTCATAAAAAATGGCTGATAAGACCATAATATTGTTTTTACATTAAATTGTCAAATTAAAACCCTAACTGAGCTATAATAAAGGTAAAATCCCCTTCAAGGGAGGCACTAGCCCCTTTTAGGGCTGATGAGACATCCAGGAGCAAAACGTTAGCTCCCCAGGGGCTTCTCCAACATGCCACATGTGCCACTGCTGCCCAGCCTGCCTCGAAGAATGACCATGAAGTTGGATGATGTCATGGTAAGGATGGGGACACTTTGAGCCTTCCAAGGCCAACATTCCACTGAAAAGGGGTCATTCCCCCTAGGTCGGGCTCTGCTAAAGTGCCTCTGGTGAAATTTCCTCTTCTTCTCTAGTGCAAAACCTCGGTCAAACACTGTCCTGTCTCTGCCCCTCTGACGGGGTCTCAACAATCATCTAATGGGCTCTTCAGCCCCATGGAGGTCCGAACTAATCATCTCCCCATGTGTACTGGTCCAAATGGTACATGTCCGTCGGTCATGGTCCTGCACATCAAAAACTACGCCCTGCATGGGCTCACTAGTCATAGGGATCATATCAATGTCAATCACATTTCATCATTAATATTATCAAACATATGCATAAAAACCCTGATATATCGTTCAATAGCTCAAAGATATTACAAAAATCAACAATACAAGATCGAAGAAAAAGACAAGACATCCTATTAGGCTAGCATCCACAAGAGAAGGGAAGTTCCCAAGAAGGGTTCATCCAAGCCATGTAAACGAAGTGATGTGGCTAGGGGATGTCCAAACAAATGGGTAGAGTGAAAGCCAGGGATGCATAATGTTATCTGTGGGTGCCTTTGTAGAAGGTGAGTTGTACCTGTCATGGATGCAATTTTTTCCAAGTCCGTTCTTGCCTTTATTCTTTCTTTATTTGCTTTTTCCTTCTTATTTTTATTTTTATTCAAGGTCTAACCAGAGGACACTCCCTTGGCATGGTGACCAGAGCTGACAGTGTTACCCACAAGTACTTTCACAGAGATGAGAAGGATGGCTCGTGATGAGACCCCTTTCCCTTGGCCATGCAACCAAAGGTCACTACCTGGCATGGTAACGAGATAATGGCAATGTCATACTATTAGGTACCCATGAACCTAATAAGCTGGCTCTTGATGAGACCCCCTATCCTCTTGGCTAGGTCTTGTTTATTATTTTCTGGGTCCCTCTTGTTTCTTGCTAAGAGTTTTTTTATTGCCTTCTCGGGGATCCTTGGGCGAGGCATCTCGAGGTTTTATTTCTAGGATTTTATCTTTTACCAGTTGTTTTTACCTTCTGGGCCTTTAGCCCCTTCTTCCCACAAGATAAGGTGCAACCCTACAAACAGGTCAATCCAATTCTCGGACAAGGGGAATGGGATAAACGAGCGAGAGATAAGATGAAAAAGTGGTAGTATGATGGGAGCGAACGATGGCTCTTCAAAAATCCGCCCAGTGGAAAACCAAAACCCATGGGTATAGGCTTGCTAGGACACCCTGCCAATCTCCCGAAAAATGGTCAAGTGGGTTAATGTAAGATCCAAGTAGTCATCAGAGATAAAAGGAGTCAGATGCATATATCCAAAGGTTATAATGATCGAAAGTGACACATACCATGATACCTGGACCAATTACCTCATGGAGCAAGAGCCTTCTCCAATAGAAGACCAAGTCGATGGTGATGGATGTTGTTGTTGCTGACAAGATGAATCTGATGAAAGAAGAAAAAGATGGGCCCTTCAGGGCCACGCTCAGGTCAATCCTGCTCTTCGTATTCCATGTCTAGGAATTGTGGGCCTTGAGACATGATCTCCTAGTTATCCCCAGAAATCGGGGATAACATCTGGATCCAACTCGGGGACATGTGCTCACCATAGAGCGCATGAGAACCTCAACATCTCTGGCATAACCTGCAGACCTACTCAACTCGATAGGGGCATCATCAACAAAAATGGGGTGGTAATGCCACCCCAACATATATAGACATATATATATATATAAAGTGAAATAAAACAATCAATATGCAAATGTGAAAACAAACTAATATGAAATGCAAATGGTATAATACATGAAGAATGCCTACTTACCTGTACTTACCTGTGACATCAGGTCTCTGGTGGGTAGTAACGCTTGATATGTAAAGTGTTTACTGACAACTTCAGGACTTCTCCCTCCATGGTCTCTAAGTTGAAAGAGTTTGCACTTGCACAACTCATGATTTTATAAGGACCTCCCCACAAACTGTCGAACTTCTTGTGCATACCAGGTTTTTCCCTTCTCTTATCCCATAGTAACACAAGATCTCCTTTGGTAAAGTTTCTTTCCTTGGCTTTATGGTCAAAAGGGCTCTTTATATTTTCTTGATTTCTTTCCATTTGATCAAAGGCACTCCTCCTTGTCTCATCTAGCTCCATTAGCTGATTGATCCTTCCTTGGATTGCTTCTGCATCCGTAGTGTATTGTTGAGCGAAACGAAGGATAGGAATTTGGAGGTTCATAGGAAGTTTCGCTTCTAGTCCATATACTAGTTCAAAAGGAGTTTTTCCTATGGAAGTTTTTGTTGTTATTCGGTCTGCCCATATCACATATTTTATTTTGCTATCCCAGGACTTTTTATTCTCTCCAACAACCTTCTTCAAAATATTCATGAGGTTCTTGTTGGTTGATTCTGCTAATCCGTTTCCTTGTGGGTAATAGTTGGAGGAATGTGATAGGATAATGCCATATTTGAAACAAAATTCTACCAGGGCATAAGAGATGAAATCTTTGGCATTATCTGTAGTGATCTTGGAAGGGGCATCGAACCTAGTTATGATTCGGTCTTCCATAAAATTCATGACTACTTCCTCGGTGGCCTTCTTTGTAGGAATAGATTCAACCCATCTAGTGAAATTGTCTGTAGCTATTATGATCCACTGGTAGCCATTACTTGAATTGTCTTTGAACTCACCAACAAAGTCCAAACCCCACTGTTGAAAGGGTGCCTCTACTACTATGGGTTTCAAAGGTTTTGTTGGGAGTTTTGGCTTGTCAGAGAAGTACTGGCAAGGTTGGCAAGATCGGGCGTGCTAGTGGGTGTCCGAAAAAAGTGTTGGCCAATAATAGCTAGCCCTCAAAATCTTGTGGGCAGTAGTACGAGCTGAAAAATGTCCACCACAATACCCAGAGTGTACTTCTTCGAGTATCTTCTTTGCCTCTTCTTTGTTCACACATCTAAGTATAACCCCATCAGGATTTCTCCATCCAAGTCCATCTTCAGTCAAGTAGTATTTCATAGCCTTCAATCTCAAAGCCCTTCTTTTGTATTCCACTAAGTGATTAGGGCAAGACAAGTTCTTTAGATAGTAAACAACATCAGAATACCACTCGTCATGTTCTAATTCCCTGGTCATCACGTTTACTTGCTCACTCTCACCAATCTGTATGGCTTCTTGGTTGCTCTCGGTTAGCATTTGGGCTAAACCTTGTCCCTTTATTATTTTGGTGGGTTTTATTTCTAAGTCATACTCCTAGATATTGGAAACCAACTTTCCTTGAGTACCCATGCAATCTTATTACCATAAGACGTCCTTCACAGCTGGGTACGGGACATAAGCCTTGATTTTATTGTAACTGACGTAGTTCCTGAAGTGTTTGAGGGATTTGACCAAGGCATAGGCTTGTTTCTCGGTGATAGAGTAATTTAACTCGGAGTCTCTCAGGACCTTGCTCATGAAGGCCACGGGGTTTTCATAATCATTAGCATCCTTTTGCATCAGGACACCTGCAATAGTATCCTGGCATGCGAACGAGAATATTATGAAGTCTCGTGAAAAATCAGGGCTAATCAATACAGGAGCTTGGGAGACAACATTTTTGATATCTTCAAAGGATTTGTTGGTCTTGTCACCCCATCTAAAAGCAACATCCTTTTTCAGCAAAGCACTCAAAGGCTTTATCCTCTCGGCAAAGTTCGGTACGAATCTACGAATGAAGTTGATTTTTTCAAGAAAGGATTGCAAATATTTTTTGTTGGTCGGGGGGCAGACGTCCTTTATTGACTGGACTCTTTCAGGATCAATGGAGACTCCTCCTTGTGAGGCCACATGTCCTAACAACTTTCCTTCATCAATCCCAAAGACAGACTTCTTGGGATTCAGCGAGATGCCATACTTTCTGCATCGCTCAAAAACAATCCTGAGATGAGAGAGATGGTATTTCCTATCTTTGGACACGACTGTAAGGTCATCTTGGTAAATTTCTATGATTTTTTGTATGAGGTATATGAAGGCAAAGTCCACTGCCCTCTGAAAAATAGCACCAGCGTTCATAAGACCAAATAGCATCCTTAAGTACATAAAATTTCCCCAAGTCGTAGTGAATGACATTTTGAGTTGGTCTTCTCTTTTGAGCAAGACTTGGTTGTACCCCGAGAACCCATCTAGCATAGACATCATCCCTACCCCTGTAACCTGCTGAAGTAAATGTTCCATGTTTGGGAGGGGATAATTGTCTTTTAATGACAATTGGTTGAGGTTGCAGAAGTTGGCACACAGGCATATGTCACCAGTCTTTTTTCGAACAACCACCAAGTTTGACATCCAAGAAGAATACCTGATAGGGGCTATGATACCAGCATCAACCGTCTTTTGGAGCTCTTTCTGTATTTGGCTCACCAACTTCGGGTTGATATGCCTCAGCTTTTGTGGGAAAGGTTTGGCCCCTTCTACCAAGGGTATGGCGTGTTGGATGACATCCCCCCTATAGCCTTTCAAATCATCATAGTTCCAAGAAAAGGTATCTTTGAATTCTCTGATGAGTGCTAGTATTTCCTTCCTTTCTTTCTCAGTGCTGCCCTTTCCTATTTTGACCATCCTTGGGTCTATTTATGTACCGATATTGAATTCCAGGGATTCTTCAGCTTGTTTTTTGGGCCTTTTTCCTTTAAAACCATCGTGCTTGTCAAAAAGTTTTTCTAGGGGAACACAACCCTTTGGCAAGGTATTTCTTTGTAGGTTGATGACTTCCAGGTCCATAGAATCAGCTAGGAACGAAACTTGTGAATCGGTGAACTCTTTGTTGTTCTCCATGAATCTGATAATTTGATCATCATCTTCGAAAACTTACCAATGTCCCAAATTATCGGGAACCGAAGGCCTAAAAAGAACCTCCATCTTGCATAAGTCGTGAAGAGGTCCCTCACACGGTTGTAAGGTAGAAGGAGAGACAGCCAAAGCATCAGCCACATGGTTTTCTTCTCAAGGAACAACTTCAATTGACACTATCTAAAGGACTTTGAAAGAGTTTGATCCACGTCTCGATACCTTTTCAACTTTTCATTTTTAGTGGAAAATCTCATCAAAACTTGCGATACAATGAGGTCCGAGTCTCCTTTTACTTCTAGGAGTGTAACACCTTTGTCAATTGCTAAATTGAGACCTAGAATCAAGGCCTCATATTCGACAATGTTGTTGGTGCACTAGAATTCCAGCCTATATGAATGGTAAAAGACTTCACTAGAAGGGGTCATTAAAACTACTCCAGCGCCCGATCCAGAGTTTGAGTGTGATCCATCGAACTCTAAGGTCCAGATTCCTTCAGTTTCTTCAATGGCATCCACATCTAACTTACCTTCTTGGATAAACCAATTATTGAGGTCACTATCGATACATAAGAGTTGGTCACTTGGCTCATCAAAGGTTTCAACTGGGGAGCCAATGAGAGGTTCATTGTAGATGGTGAAGAATCCCCCTTCAGGATGAGGGATAATTTCTTTGGACTATTGTTTATGAATACTTCCATCTAAGTGCCCTATGAGACCTTTGTGAAGAATAATGCCCAAATTATTTACAACATCTACGATGACCACATTTATCAAGAAGGGAGCACTGGGGCATGAGTCAAAAGCCACCTCGAGGTTGTTAATGACCCCTTTTGCAAAGTCACCTCCAGTATTTGTTTGTGAGAGGCTCAGACCTAATTGATACATAACATCTTCTGTCATTATGTTGGTTGTGGCACTTGGGTGTAGGAGACAGTTGTGGAGGAGGGAGTCTTTGACTCAGAGAGTGACATAGAAAGGTGTGGACTCGCCATTTTTGGAGAAAGGATGTTCTACTTGGTGGATAAAAAGAGAGAAATCTTCCAGAGGATTCTGCTCAATGTTTTCAGGTAGGACAATTTCAATCTTGTTCTCAGGAGGGACCTTTTCCAAAGGAAGTTCTTGGGAAGAGGTAATGCTTTCATGGGAAAGGCTCCATTTTCTTTTAGTGGGAGCAAGTTCGATTTGGAGGATTCTTGGAGGCTCAGGTTCCATGACAAGCTTATTACCAAGATCCCATAGGTCAAGATTTTGTGAAAGGTCCATCTGATGAATGTAGTCTTCAAACTCTAGGTTTTTCGCAATCTAAAAGGCTAGGTCTTGTGCTTCCTCTAAAGTTGCAGGTGACTGGTCCTTAAGGGTGAATTGTAAGACTCCTTCCAAGGAGAACAAGAAATGATCGAGGATAGCTTGTTCTGAGCCTACCTTTGATCGTACCCTTTTGAGGAAAAGGTTGAACCTATCACTGAACTCTCTAACACTCTCACTGGATCCTTTACAAATGCTAAGGTATTGGGAAAAAGAATCTTGTGAATGTTCACCATTGCACCACCTTATTCTAAAGGCCTTTTGTAGTTCTTCAAGGTTTTTTATGCTTCCTTTCGGGCAGCTATCAATCCAAACTTTAGCATCCTTTACAAGGGAAGTTGCAAAAAGTCTCATAAAGACATCAGGGTGTTCCTGACCAGCCAAATGAAATTCAAAACTATCACAAAACTAGGTCGAATGTGAGTTTCCAGGGACAACTTTTCCTGAAAAAAGTGGTAGCCAAGAACTTGCATCCTTGGGTAAGTCATCCAGCCCTCCTTGGATGTTACTTAGGTCGAAACAACTGAAAATCTCTGGGTGAGACCATTTGTGAGGATTAATAGGGGGTGCAGAGCTTGTCAAGGTGACAGTGGCCATAGTAGAGGGATTCGAGTATTGTCGCCCACTATGGGTCGTCATTGGCGGAGTCGCCAGATAATTTGCTTAAAACTATCAAAGAAAAGGGGAAAAACACCCTAGTGGAGTCACCAGGTAAGCTTGTAAGAAGAGGTCTCTGAGGCAAGGCTTACCGAAAAGATTTTTCATTTGAAGAGAATTGACTCAGTGTTCCCTGACAACGACGCCAAAATATTATCGCACAGTTTGTAGCTAGGTCAAGTGGCTATGAAGTAGAAGGCCAAACTGGCGTAACAAGAACCTATCCCAACCAATGTCACCATGATGGGGAGGTTCTTTTTCTTTAGGGAGGTTAGGTCCAGGGGAGACGTCCTCGATAACCTGGGGCTTTGAAGAGGAAAAGGTTTAAAAGTCAAAGTAAAGTTCCCCCTTCACAAGTCACCACCAAAATAGATAGTCCCAGATAAACAACCAACAATGAAGTGTAGGCCCAAAGAAGAACACCTGCTCGGGACAAAGAAAACCAATATATATATATGCAAGCTATGATTCAATGGGTTAGTACTTCATAAGACTATCTGATATCAATATATAAGCAATTGCAACAATAAATATTGACAAAGTCAATGTTTGTTAATACAACAATGAAATGATGTTACTTCACCAACAAATATCAAGATGGTGTAGCAATCAATGTATCTAATCAATCCTCTTTCAATAAATGCATCAAACCACCATCTAATTGCTTAATATATAAAAATTGTTGCGTCAGATGAAATAACCAAGGGTGACATCAGCTTTTAGGGTTAGTAGTTAGTTAGGGTTTCAATTTATAAGAGGTTTTGAGAGTTGTTTCAATCACTTTCACTTCAACGTTGGAGGCTAAAGATCAATGCCTAGGGTTATGGAGTCAAAAGGTGAAGGACACACACGTTGAAGGGGATGAGATTCAAAGGACAAGAGCAAAAGGTTTCAAGGTCCTGCAATAGCAGGGCCTTAAAGACAGAAACCTAGGGGAGAGAGGCTCACTCCGGTGTTGCTTAAGCAAGGCCTCGTGCTCTCTCCTCCTTCCCAGCAAACAGTCAGCTCAAAGACAAGAGAGTTTAATGAGGGAGAGTGTTGCAAAGGCAAGGCTCTTTCATCAAACCCTAAAAGAAAAACGGCCCTAGGTGTATATAACCTAGGCCTAGGACGTCCTCTTCCTCTTCAAGTTTAAAGGTACGGCTAGCTTAAGGGAAGAAGAAAGAAAGAGTGTAGCAATGTCTAGGCTCTCTTCTTCATGTTCAATGGCTAAAAGGTTTTTCTATCAGGGGACATGAAACAACGACCTACTTGTGTGTTTGTCCCCTAAGGTTTTGATTCAACAATATTTATAAATAGATGCAAGAAATTAAACTACAACCATTCAATCAAGAAGTTTTGCAGAAAAATACTTACAAATCATCAAAAAAATAGCATGCAAACCCTAGTTGTAAACCTTCCTTCAAGAAAAAAAACACCATAAATTGCCAAAAATCTCCTCCTCAAACAAGTCTGCCTTCCTCAAATCAGCCAATAACCCTAATAGGGTGCAAAAATCATACCTCACTAGGAGAGTGAGAGATGAGTTATGTCAAAATGAGGCTAAAACTCCTCAATATATAGTGTATCAATGACCTTAATTAATTTTAGGTCATAAAAAATGGCCGACAAGACCAGAATACTGTTTTTACATTAAATTGTCAAATTAAAACCCTAACTGAGC